>CM060258.1:14706989-15070694 GCA_030684275.1 Acipenser oxyrinchus oxyrinchus | reverse complement strand
CCGGTCGTTACAATATATATATATACAGTACTGTGCAAAAGTTTTAGGCAGGTGTGAAAAAATGCTGTAAAGTAAGAATGCTTTCAAAAATAGACATGTTAATAGATTATATTTATCAATTAACTAAATGCAAAGTGAGTGAACAGAAGAAAATCTAAATCAAATCCATATTTGGTGTGACCACCCTTTGCCTTCAAAACAGCATCAATTCTTCTAGATACACTTGCACAAAGTCAGGGATTTTGTAGGCATATAGTCAGGTGTATGATTAAGCAATTATACCAAACAGGTGCTAATGATCATCAATTCAATATGTAGGTTGAAACACAATCATTAACTGAAACAGAAACAGCTGTGTAGGAGGAATAAAACTGGGTGAGGAACAGCCAAACTCAGCTAACAAGGTGAGGTTGCTGAAGACAGTTTACTGTCAAAGTCATACACCATGGCAAGACTGAGCACAGTAACAAGACACAAGGTAGTTATACTGCATCAGCAAGGTCTCTCCCAGGCAGAAATTTCCAAGGCAGACAGGGGTTTCCAGATGTGCTGTCCAAGCTCTTTTGAAGAAGCACAAAGAAGCGGGCAGCGTTGAGGACCGTGAAGCGCAGTGGTCGACCAAGGAAACTTACTGCAGCAGATGAAAGACACATCATGCTTACTTCCCTTAGCAATCAGAAGATGTCCAGCAGTGCCATCAGCTCAGAATTGGCAGAAAACAGTGGGACCCTGGTACACCCATCTACTGTCGGAGAAGTCTGGTCAGAAGTGGCCTTCATGGAAGACTTGCGGCCAAAAGCCATACCTCCGGCGTGGAAACAAGCCCATGCGACTCAACTATGCACGAAACACAGGAACTGGGGTGCAGAAAAATGGCAGCAGGTGCTCTGGACTGATGAGTCAAAATTTGAAATATTTGGCTGTAGCAGAAGGCAGTTTGTTCGCGAAGGGCTGGAGAGCGGTACACGAATGAGTGTCTGCAGGCAACATTGAAGCATGGTGGAGGTTCCTTGCAAGTTTGGGGCTGCATTTCTGCAAATGGAGTTGAGGATTTGGTCAGAATTAATGGTCTCCTCAATGCTGAGAAGTACAGACAGATACTTATCCATCATGCAATACCATCAGGGAGGCATCTGATTGGCTAAATTTATTCTGCAGCTTGACAACGACCCCAAACATACAGCGAAAGTCATTAAGAACTATCTTCAGCGTAAAGAAGAACATGGAGTCCTGGAAGTGATGGTATGGCCCCACAGAGCCCTGATCTCAACATCATCGAGTCTGTCTGGGATTACATGAGAGAGAGAAGCAACTGAGGCTGCCTAAATCCACAGAAGAACTGTGGTTAGTTCTCCAAGATGTTTGGGCCAACCTAGCTGCCGAGTTCCTTCAAAAACTGTGTGCAAGTGTACCTAGAAGAATTGATGCTGTTTTGAAGGCAAAGGGTGGTCACACCAAATATTGATTTGATGTAGATTTTTCTTCTGTTCACTCACTTTGCATTTTGTTAATTGATAAATATAAACTATTAACATGTCTATTTTTGAAAGCATTCTTACTTTACAGCATTTTTTCACACCTGCCTAAAACTTTTGCACAGTACTGTATATACTGTATATAGATGGGCTTCAGTGAGTTGCAGGGAAATAATTCGATTTAGGCTTCCTGTGACGTAGTAAATTACGAGACCAAAGTTAGAGTAGTTTATAAACTCACAGAAACACGATGTGGAATTGTTTTCCTGTAACTCACTGAAGAGGACCATCTATTATTTTTTATAATACATGGATACCCTTGTGATGCTAATATTAAAGAAGATGAAGTTCAGCAGTACAGTTGTTTTTTTTTGGGTTTTTTTAAAGTAGTGTTTCAGTACTGTACAGACGTTCTATGCCATTAAACATAAGAACAACACATATCCACTAAAAACTAATTCCTACTGGAAAATAGCAATGTTGTTTATGGAATAGCCTGTGGAAAATGTGATGAAATAAAATATGTTGGAGAGACTGGAACAACTTCATATAAAAGATTTCAGAACCACCTTTCATTAATTACGAATAAAATAATTTATGAACCAATAGTTCAGGGCTTCCAGACAAGGACATGTCATAAATTATGTAAAGTTTGTAGTATTAGAACAGCTAAAATTAGACTATGCAACATCTAGAAGAAGAAAAGAAAGTAAATGGATAAATAGACTGAACACGACTTTGCCAACGGGACTCAAGAGAAAAGAATGAACTAATTAACTTCAATAAATATATAACATTTAAATAAATAAACAAAATTCATTCAAAAGTTAGGCATGCTGATGCGCTGGGGAGGCCAAATCAAGGCTGATCCTCAGAGCCAGCATTGCATGATAATATAAAATAATGTTAATTAAAATGAATACAGATTTAAAGATAGAAGTAGAAATGATGTCACAATATAACACCATCATATCATGTAAGAATAAATCATGGATTTGAATATAAACAATAACAAGTAGTTGTCATGCCTTCAAAAACCTATAAATACCTCCAATGTTTTGATTCAAACATGCTCCCTTGAGAAAGATATGTACATATCGAAACGTTGGGCAGCTGGCTTTGAACTAATATATATATATATACAGTACTGTACAAAAGTCTTAGGCAGGTGTGAAAAAATGCTGTAAAGTAAGAATGCTTTCAAAAATAGACATGTTAATAGATTATATTTATCAATTAACTAAATGCAAAGTGAGTGAACAGAAGAAAAATCTAAATCAAATCCATATTTGGTGTGACCACCCTTTGCCTTCAAAACAGCATCAAGCATCAATTCTTCTAGGTACACTTGCACACAGTTTTTGAAGGAACTTCGGCAGGTAGGTTGGCCCAAACATCTTGGAGAACTAACCACAGTTCTTCTGTGGATTTAGGCAGCCTCAGTTGCTTCTCTCTCTTCATGTAATCCCAGACAGACTTCGATGATGTTGAGATCAGGACTCTGTGGGGGCCATACCATCACTTCAGGACTCCATGTTCTTCTTTATGCTGAAGATAGTTCTTAATGACTTTAAGCTGTATGTTTAGAATTCGTTGTCATGCTGCAGAATAAATTTGGGGCCAATCAGATGCCTCCCTGATGGTATTGCATGATGGATAAGTATCTGCCTGTACTTCTCAGCATTGAGGAGACCATTTATTCTGACCAAATCCCCAACTCCATTTGCAGAAATGCAGCCCCAAACTTGCAAGGAACCTCCACCATGCTTCACTGTTGCCTGCAGACACTCATTAGTATGCGCTCTCCAGCCCTTCGTGAACAAACTGCCTTCTGCTACAGCCAAATATTTCAAATTTTGACTCATCAGTCCAGAGCACCTGCTGCCATTTTTCTGCACCCCAGTTCCTGTGTTTTCGTGCATAGTTGAGTCGCTTGGCCTTGTTTCCACGTCGGAGGTATGGCTTTTGGCATAAGTCTTCCATGAAGGCCACTTCTGACCAGACTTCTCCGGACAGTAGATGGGTGTACCAGGGTCCCACTGTTTTCTGCCAGTTCTGAGCTGATGGCACTGCTGGACATCTTCCGATTGCGAAGGGAAGTAAGCATGATGTGTCTTTCATCTGCTGCAGTAAGTTTCCTTGGCCGACCACTGCGTCTACGGTCCTCAAGCGTTGCCCGTTTCTTTGTGCTTCTTCAAAGAGCTTGGACAGCACATCTGGAAACCCTGTCTGCCTTGAAATTTCTGCCTGGGAGAGACCTTGCTGATGCAGTATAACTACCTTGTGTCTTGTTGCTGTGCTCAGTCTTGCCATGGTGTATGACTTCTGACAGTAAACTGTCTTCAGCAACCTCACCTTGTTAGCTGAGTTTGGCTGTTCCTCACCCAGTTTTATTCCTCCTACACAGCTGTTTCTGTTTCAGTTAATGATTGTGTTTCAACCTACATATTGAATTGATGATCATTAGCACCTGTTTGGTATAATTGTTTAATCATACACCTGACTATATGCCTACAAAATCCGACTTTGTGCAAGTGTACCTAGAAGAATTGATGCTGTTTTGAAGGCAAAGGGTTGTCACACCAAATATGGATTTGATTTAGATTTTTCTTCTGTTCACTCACTTTGCATTTAGTTAATTGATAAATATAATCTATTAACATGTCTATTTTTGAAAGCATTCTTACTTTACAGCATTTTTTCACACCTGCCTAAAACTTTTGCACAGTACTGTATATATATATAATTTAACAAACACATTCCCAAAATGAAAGTGAAATTATTTTTTAGCTCATTTTTGTCTTGAACTGAATTTTTAAACAGGAGTGCCTTTTTTTTTTTAATGACGTTGCTTAATTAGAATTTTGCAGTTTGCAGCAATTGTTTTCGTTTTTTGTGAAACTGCTTATTTATGGTCCATCAAAAACAACACATTACATAACACTCATTACAACAGCATGTTGATTACCACCTCAAAGACCTACCCTTAATTTCATAAAACCTTGACAAGTGGTTCCCTTATTAATATTCTTTGACATAACAAAATAAGAATGGCATAAAATGGGTACTTCAGAAAATGTTGATTTTAAAATGTCTATCTTACACCATGTCCAAACTAAAAGATAATTAACTGACAATTATAAATTACGACCAGAACGTTGTTTGTTTCACTTCACTTTGGCACGTGTCTTGTTTTTTTGTGTTGTAGAAATTAATATTTCTCATTCATTCCGGTATTGTCCTTAATGCAGACTTTTTGGGAAGGCTCAAATGATGTGATCCTAAAGAACACAAGTACAATTTTGATTATAACTTGCAGCATGCATATCCAGTATATGATTACATTTTTTTAAAAAAATAACTGTGTATGAAATTCTTGAATCTTTTTTCCAGTAGTTTAACACTTTGTGTTTCTCATTGTTTTAAATACTACATTTTAATGCCAATGTATATTTAGTTATTGAAACATATATGTGGTTTACATTTTAAATACATATTTTAATACAATAGACATTTTAAAAAGGTATTCTTTATGTATTATGTGAGCCTTTATTTCTAACGGTACAGTATATAACAAACACTACCTACTTTAAAGCATAGCACTGTCCTTAAATAGCTTAATTCATTTATTAAAAAAAATAAGAAAGGATGACTCCTTTATATATTTAAGTCATTTCCTTTGCCTGCCAAATGTATCGCTAGGCTCATTATTGGCGAGATGGGAACCTCCAACTCAAAAATTCAGTCTGTAATATTTCTTCTAGGATTTGCTGTGCAATACCAGTAAGGGTTGGGAGCGACAGCCTTCTCTTTTTAACAGGAATACATCATTTATCTTCAATACTTTCAGCAAGCATATTGGCAAAGAAAATAATTTTCTTTCACTGCAAATAGTTAAAACCTCCCTGTTGCAGAATGATGGTATCTTATAGAAGTAATAAGTTTAGAATAAAATGGGATATGCAACAGTAAACCTAATTTTTAGGCATTCAAAAAAAAAACAGGCCTTTGTCCTTATGCTGAATATGAAAGTCACACCCTGCCTCAGCAGCATGCTTCCTTGTTAGAGCTCAGTTTCTATTCCTTTAATTTAACCTTATATATATATTTATATATATATATATATTTTTTTTGGGGGATACGTTTTTGAAAATGCTAATCACACTGACTTCTTATAATTACACACATTAGCTCTGTAATCCATTTTACAGATACTTCATGTAATAAAAGTGAGAATTGACTAAGCAATTTCTCATGTGAATTTAAAAAGTACAGCCTCACTGCTTTGCAATTGTATTGCAGGGTAAAACAACATGGTGGCCGAGTCACAAAAGTCATCAGTCCAAGTCTAGTTATTATTTCTTCTTGCTGAATTTATTCTTCTTGCGATTCTTCTTGCCGGCTGCCAGGGCTGCCTTTTCTGTCATGATCTGCTTGTATTTCTTCTTGTTGTAACTAAAAGTAAATAAACATTGATAACAGCATAAGAACATATTCTGAAATCTACAAACAAATACTGCTGCTGTGACTAAAGACATATTTTTGATCAAGTTAATGAGCCACATCACTAAGGGTATTATACACCAGATTATATATACTATGCAAATAATGCTATCTACTGTATGATGCACAGTGCTAACCATATCTTTCCTTCATGGTCTTCTGATGCTACCTGCAATGTATCATCGCTTTATGTATCTGCAAACTAATCAGTCACTTTTGAGCCGCCCATTCTTTTGAGTCAGGGTTGCGGAAAACCAATTTACTACAACAGATTCTAAACTGAAATCTAATCTTCCACAGGAATCAATGCACTTCGGTAGAATCATGCCTGCAGTGTCTCCATGCACTGCAGAGGTAATACACACCTTCTGAAGTCACAATCAGCCATCAGTTCCTCCACTATTGTCCTCTTCCTCTGTTTCTTCGGAATCCGGGCATGATAGAAATCGACGGGACTGTCCACAACAGTACCAACCTGAAAAAAGAATGAACACTTTGCAAAACTCTGCCAGGCCTCCACAGAATTAAAGGTGGGTCTTCAGTTTACATCCATACACATGGAAAAGACTCCCATTACAAAACAGTAATGCCAGTTAATATCTTAAACTAGTTACACCTGAGTTTGTGGCACTCGCCTCCTTTAAGCGCAAATATGAAGCATCCAGTAAAGCTTGAATTGAATGCCATACTGCTTTGACTTACCATTATATTGTGGCATTACTAAGAAGATAACATTAAGAGCATTTGAGGAGAGCCCTAAATTGCAGTCTTAAGAATATAACAAATCAATCCTATTTATCTTTCTAGCCTTGAGTACAGTAGGGGGCAGAAAACAAGTTCAAAATGCAGACATGCTTCAGAGATTGGAACATGATCAAAATTTGAATACACTGAAACTCGACCAACAGTTAATGTTTATCCAATGCAATTGCCTTTCAATTGATGTTTCGTTCTGTAGTTTTCCAATTGTTCACTTCTCAATGCTAATATTTACCTAATTAGGCCTATTTAGAAACAAAAATGTATTTGTTTTAAAATATCTAAATTACACATTAAATTTAAACGTTTAACAGTAAACTAAAATTGAAGGCCCCAAACACAGGACCACTATAACACGCCTTGAAAAACATTAATACTAAAGCTTAACGTTATAAAAATAGTAAAGCACTTTCTTGTCAAACATATTATATTGTACTGCTAGTAGTTTCATATTAACCATTACTGCTGCAGAAAGTAGTTTCATTACAGTTTATATCTTTGTACAGGACATTTTTACTGAGAACATTTTGGGTGACTCCCAGTTTGAGATTCACTGCTTTAAGAAAGACAGAATTTTGAATTTTCCTGTGACACACATACCTGTAAATACTTAGGAAAGCCTTCTCTGTCGTTCTTCTTATAAAAACGCTTTGGATCCATAGCTGACCTCATCTTCAGGGCTTTCAGATCATTTTTCAATTCAGTTGTCATTTCAGGAGCCTTCATGTTATACCAGCCATCACAAGTTGTCTTGGCACGTTCTTCCTAAAAGTATACAAAAAGTTATACATGTGTTAGGCACTTGTTAATTCCTGGACCAAAAAATAAATTGATCAATTTAAATAATAGAGCAAATAATAGATCTTAATACTGTTGTAGGATAGCAGGGTGTACAACTTTAGGGTGTTCTTTTAAAAATTCTGATTGTCTTTATAAAAAATAAAATAAAAGGTACCAAGTTATTTGGCGTAATAAAATACTAAATACCAAATGTTTAAATCATTCTGTGAAAGGAAGTGTGATTTGTTTGTTTTATTTTTGTGAATTAGTCATTTAAGTGATTTACATTAGTCTGTTCATTTTTTGTTAGCCTTTATTTTATAACTTGCATGATGTATTGTAACCGTGGTAAGTAAGGGTACCACGGTATTTTTTTTTTATGGTTATCACACCGTGCAAATTTTATACCGTCCCATCCCTAATAGGTAACAAGCTCAGGTGTGTCCGATTAAACTCATAGTAAAACTTGCACTGGATCAAACTGTTATGCAATTGGCGTCATATTGCCATACCCGTTTATGTATTTAGAAATGTACTGGGAGAAACTGTCTGTACACGTCATTTCTTTGTGAAACAATATGTGGGTAGGGGTGGAAATAATGGGTAGGACAGTACAATAAACCAATAAAGAGTATTTTTTTTTCAATTGCCTAGTACAGACTTAATCATCGCAAAATGTAGACAAGTTACATATGTTCCTCATCTCATGAACACAGTGAAAACAAAATGGTTTCTATCAGAATCATTTGACATTGATTTGGGTTCATTTAAATTTTGTTTCTTCTACATTTGTCGTTGGAGAAATAAAAGCAACTTTACTTACTCTGCGCTTCATTTTGAGCCGCTGGAGAGACTCCTTGTAAGGTGGGACTGATTCCTTCTTCTCAAAATCTGGAGTTATCACACTCTTCTCTAACAGCTAGCAACAAAACAACAGTGGGATTAGTACACTTGAATATCCTGGGACGGTTCATTAACTACCACAAGTTTGTTTTAACCAAACATTAAACAATACACCAATTATACATAATCCATTATGTTTGTTCTTTGATTAAATACAGATACTCAAATAGGGAGCGTCACCTGGCTTCACGTTACTAAAGTGCCCAATAGATATATCAATGTAATATTCAAATATAAATGTAATCGTATGGCTTCTAGACGCTCAAATGAGTAGAAATGCATGCAAAGCAGTTTCTTGGGTTTGAAAATGTTAATATTATATTGTATTTAACCCCATTTAAAATCTGACTTGGTGAACACAACTTGGATAATAAACGAATATTGCTTTACTGGGGGCTTGATGGAATAGCTTACCACATCTTTATACTTTTGTTCCTTCAGCTTTTTAAGAGCACTTGGGGCACTTTTGTGCTTCTTTGCATCAAAGCTGATGTACAGGCCCCCAATGTCTTTCAGATTTAAACCTGGGTCTATGCTGCAAGAAAGCTCCATCCTGCAAGGGGGAACAATAAAAATTGTTAGGAACACACACTCTCCACCTCAGCTGTAAATATACAATAAAAATGTACACCACCATGACCTACATGCATCATATGGAAATGAAAAAATGCACTATATCCCTGTATTCAAGGATTCTACTACACACAGTTTATGGACTTTTTTGGTAAGTGAACAAAATTATATCGGATCAATGAAAATATATATGGAAGAAGTTCAGCAGTTAGAATAGGAGAGGAACAGGTGTTCTTAATTATTCTTAAGACGGCAATGAAATACTTGCGACAGAGACCTCACCAATTTCTATTAGAATGTACTTTTCTATACCCTTTTAAGAAATGTAACTATCAGAATAACAGAATTAACGTACAAAGTTTTAATTTAATGGAACGAAAAAATACAATTACTATTACAATAGGGAACCTAAACATATTTCTTGTTTTTAAAGAATTTGTATTTAACCTCAAAACATTTTTCTTCAAACCAGAAACCTGCAATACTTACAATGCTGGTTTTCTTCTTTTATACAGAACTTCAGCCTCCTCGTCGTCTTCCTCTTCATCAATAAATTCCTCTTCGGATTCTTTACCCTGGTCCCCTTCCTTATCACTTTCAGCTTCCTCCTCCTCACTGTCTTTCGTTCCACTTTCTAGATAATACTTTCTGCTTGGCTCAAATCCAGGTTGCGTGTCTATTACAAACAGCCCGTCCTCTTGAGTTGAATGTTTTTCAGAAGGCCTGGATTTGGATGGTCCTGGTTCTCCATCTTGGATGCAGATCACATCACTATCATCCATCTCCTCCTCACTGTCATCCCTGTCTGAACCATCACTGCCCTCGTCGCTGCTGAACAGCAAATTAATGACTGGGGTTTGTTTAGGTGAAGCTTTGATTGTTTCCAAGTTCAGCAGATTTCTACACCGTTGATTCTGGTTCTCATCTTCACTGTCAGTGTCAGCATCCTTGTATCCTGAAACACTCTCTTTGCCCTGCTTGCTCTTGCCATCCGCCAATTCAATATTTATGCTCTCACAATCTAGTTCAATCACAATTGTTTCATCATTGACCTCTACTTTCTCATTAGACGCTGTGGTTTCAGGCTCAGAAATAATCTGTTCCTCGATTTTGCTGACCGTTACAGAGTTGCGAAGACCAGGACCTTCTGAATCCGCAGTTTTTTGGATGTCCTCTTCACATTCTTTGCTGGGTTTTGTTTCTTCTTTCCTGGGAGAAGCAGCAGCAGGGAGCTCCAGCTCCATTTCTTCATGGTCAGTAGGAGCCTCTACAATGGTTTCTGGCTGCGACACAACCCAGCGATTGCGGAGTGATCCTGTGTGACTGCTGCTTGGAGTTTCGGATACCTCTGACCTGGATTCTACCCTGCAGCTCCCTCTTGTTGGGCTGCCAGCAACACTAGAAACAACAGACTCTGATTCGGAGCACGATATAACTTCCTCTTGCTGCGACTGGGATATATTCCTCCTGCTTGTACGTCTTGTTGACTTTGGACTACTGGTGGACTGTTCTCTGCAAACTGCAACTTCAGGGTCTTTCGAAGGTGATGGCAGGGAGCATTTCTCAACCTCTGTTACTCCTTTCTTGAGGGACTCGGAGGCAAGCTGGCCTTTCGCTTGCCTGCTTCTTGTTCGACATACAACAGTTGCTTGAAGACCAGAGCACCAAGACTCTGCCTCAGAAACCTCAGTGTCCTCATTTTGGGACTTTTCGGCATTTAGAGATAGGGCTTCACTTCTCCTACCTCTGGCTGTTCTTTGGTTTTGCGAGGCCTGGACATCTGAAGTGACAGTGCAGCAGGATTCTGCTTCTGAAAACTCCTCGTTCTGAGACTTGGCACCAGGCTTTGCTTTTGACACTGCTCTGCTCCTCAAACTCCTGGTTGCTCTTGGGTTATCAATGGCTTGGACTGCAGAAACAGAAGAGGAGCACGACTCTGCTTCAGAGATGTCAGCTTCCTCACCTTGCGACTTGCCCGCTACTTCCATATGGGAGGGGGCCCTACTTCTACGGCTGTGTGTTAATTGTTGATCATGATGCGACTGCACTCCCAATACTATGGAGCAGCACGACTCAGCCTCAGAAACATCAGCATCATTCATCGACTCCGGTTGAGATGCACTTCTGGCCTGTCTGCTCCTGGTCATCCTTTTGACAGCAGAGCTCTGCACCTCAGAGGATTGAGAGTGCCTTTCTTCTGCTCCCTCATGCTCAGACCCGCTGATGGCTTCCGATAATACCTCTCCTTTGGTCTGTCTGGTACTGGTTGCTCTTTGCCTAGCCGGAGTATTACTTCTGGAGGCAGCCTGGTTAAAATAAAAAAGGTTATATTACAAAAAGAAATGTTTTAACACTAGAACCGCCATGGTTATACTCGTACCTAAAGCCACCGGCAGCAGTCATTATGACGGTTAAATTTTAAACATCAATATTAAAATGAAAGAAACTATCGGATACAACTCAAAAGTTTTATTCAAGGCACATCAAATCAAACCCCTGCACAGCCGAAACGCTGTATTTAAATGAACAATGAAACATAAAAGGGTTTATTTTCTAACTTACCATATATAAAACACTACTTCAAAAAATGAAAAACTATAATAAAATAAACACTTCAAAAGAAACTAGTGTGCAACCAGGTATATGTACATACAAAACTGTAAAAACAAAATCAGTTTTTAATTTAAAATTAAAGTAACATATGTTTTCTCTTGCGTGTGTCACTCAGTGCAGCACAGAATCTAGGTTGAGCTGCAGCAGCCTGCTGCTTTGCAGTTTTCTGATCAAAATGTTTCTGCCAAAGCGCTGTGACTAGCTTCAAGATGAAATCTCTCCTACTGATATTTTCCCCAGTGCATTCAAGATGAAGAAATTGACGACTGCCAGGTCCAGTAGAGATAACAACAGGCTTGTATATAAAAATAAAATAGAATAGTGTAGGTTATATTCAAAATAAAAACATGTATTATAAAAGGCTGTCAAAATGACTGCTCTGGCCATTCTAGGTGGGTGGGATAATAACTTCCTTATTTTTTTGTGATCCTGCCTTTCAAATGCTGTCAGGGTATTTAATACATGTACTTAGGAAAAGTTATAAACAGCCAACCGCATAACTTTCAGACACGCAGACTAATTTAAATTTGAGAGTGTACAGGATGTTGCATACCACTTCTGGTGGTCTGATGTGTAAATGAAACTGGATTGGTGGCACACAGTGGATAGGATTTGTAGCATTTTGGTTAAATATGACAGCATCAAGAAGAGATTGTACACATTATTTCCACAAGTAGTGTTAATAATATTTGCTTCTGGCATATAGTCTTGTGAGATATTAAACCTGGCTTAATATAATAACACGGTGCTGAAATCGATCATTCACACTACGGTACAATTCACAAGTCAAGCTACAAATACAGCCTCTTTTTGTTTCACATTAACTTCTGTTACTATCTGCAGCTAACCTCTCCAAAAACATATAGAAAAAAATGTATATTCCTATAACCCTGGCAATAATGTAGCACATATATTGTTGAAAATTTAAAGTACTAAAACTGTGGTCTTAATGTTTTTTTTTTATTTTTTTATTTAGTTATTTCAACCGAGTGAGGAATATTCAATGCCATGCACAACTTTTATGCAGAGCGAAAAGGCTGGGACAGCCAGGTTACTTTTTCCCCCCTTAAACTCAGTGAACACAAGCAGTAGAATTAGCACAGATTAGAAAGCAGTGCATTTCGGTTAATGCAAAAAAAATGAAGTATGCAATTTTGACAAGACAAATGTACCTTCATGTATGTTTCACATTAAGCTGTTTAAGTAAATGGCGGCTCTGAAGGCGATGCTTTGTATTGCATCAAAGGGAGCTTTGTACAGTATATTAAATTTATAAACACACCTGTAATAAAAGAAAACAGATAAAAGGGGAAACGCAGACTACATGCATATATTATGTGTAATGTGGTTAATGCTGCTTGTTGCTTAGTAATACACATTGTAGTAGCACAACGTGTGATTGTGTAGAAATTGTTTTTTGCAAGAACTGCAGAGTACCTGGAGTTTACTCACGTACCACATATTGAGAACCACTGCTTTACTAGACGGTTGAATGTCCTTCACACTAGCTAGTGGCCACTTTGGACATCCACCACACTGGCTAATGGAAACGGGTTGTGGTTTATGTCAAACCTATTTTTTTTGCAAATAATATTTTGTGTATCATAAAAATAAATATTTTTGTGACTGTTGAAAAAACATGTAAACAAAAAGTATAACAGCAAGTGAAGTGAAATTGATTTAGCATAGTAAACAAAACCAAAAAAGGGTTATTTTCCACATTGAGGTTTGACCACATGAACTACAAAAATATTCACAGTAAATTGATTTATTATTTTACGCCGTACATGTGTTTGTTGATAAAGGTTTGTGCAAACAATTATACTGGTATACGTTTATATATTATAACGGTAGCTCAGCGTCACAAAAAAATATATATATATTTATTGCAATATTATGAGAATTGCAAAGACGGGATGACAAATGGATGCAACGTGTCGCGTCGACACGCGTTTGGCCTTGTGTATATCCAAATATTATCAAGCCAACTTTTCGGTGCTTTTAAAACACCCCTAACACAAAATTGATTAGCCTCTCGCACTTCAACGGTAGCAAACAGTTCTCATGAGACTGTAATACTGTTTTTATTTTTATTATGAGGAGAGACAGCACAATCAATATACACACACACACAGTAGCAGCATGGGATAGGCAGCGTGCGATACACATGTGCCTTGTACAAAAAAATAAAAAATACTGCATTTGTATTGTAATAAAACATTAGTTGAAATCCACATTTTATAAGAAAGACAATGCAGCGTAAACTTACCGTCTTAATCAGATTTTCGGATACATTATTCCCGTTCGACGACTCTACGCATATTCCCCTCCTGGTAACAACCATGTTGCCTACTTACCTCTGCCTTCTAACTTCCGCTTGTGGGGAAAAGCAGACTAGACCCTACTAATCAACAGATAATACATCCGACATGAGTGTTGCACGAAGACAAATACTGCAACACTTTTAAATGAATCAAATACATTGTTTATTTGTATTCTTCTTTTTGTCTTTGTTATTAATATTTTTACTAGCAAGTAGATTATCAGCAAGATAATTAAAAGCTCAAATTGCTTTCATTATTATTATAGCTGTTTGAATATCTCATGTAACTACAATGTATATTCCACATGGATACCTAATGATTTAATAAACCCAATAAATGTATAAAACTGTGAAGCACAACTGAAAATTGCATGAATTGGACAAAAAAATAAATAAAATAACACCTCCAATATGTAACACACAGGTTGGCCAAAGAGGCAATACCCAGCTGGTGTATGCTGGTCAGAGCTGGTATTTTACTGGTTTTCAGCTGGTTGTGTCTTTACTATAAAGTTCAAAAGAGAACTGTGTGTTGTCTTACTATCCTAACATACTTGTTATAAACTTACATACATTTCTGAACTGGGAAACAGCTCATGAGCAGTTGTTGGAATTTTCAGCAGGAGGGCACCCTAATAGCAATGGTGACAAGCACTTCCCTCTTCCAACATCTGTATCTATTTATCAGTAACTTATCAGTGTATCCCTTACAAGTGTTTACCATAATAAAAGCAATGTAATAAAACATAATGAAAACATGGCAAACCAGTGTAAATGCATAGGGCAGCAGTGTGGAATAGTGGTTAGGGCTCTGGACTCTTGACTAGAGGGTCGTGGGTTCAATCCCAGGTGGGGGACACTGCTGCTGTACCCTTGAGCAAGGTACTTTACCTAGATTGCTCCAGTAAAAATCAACTGTATAAATGGGTAATTGTATGTAAAAAATAATATAATTGTATGTAAAAAATAATGTGATATCTTGTAACAATTGTAAGTTGCCCTGGATAAGGGTGTCTGCTAAGAAATAAATAATAATAATTGTATAACCATGGTAAAACTGCAAAAATACAGTGGTCAACTTCTATAAGGAATATTATTTATCACTTGTTTGTTATGTAAAAATAGAAAATAATGTATTTATTTATTTATAGCCTAGTATTAAAACTTAACATGTAGCAATCAAAATAAAATAAAGCTTGTTTGTTACATTGTTTATTTTACATCGTGGTAAAATAACAATGCAAAGGTTTTCACTGTTCTGTCAGTTACCCAATGATGTGAATAATGGGACCTTAACATAATGAAATAAAAACAAGAAATGTATTCAGATTGTCACAACTGAACAGGAAACAAACATAAACCTATGCACATTCTGTTTATGTTTTTTTTTTTGATAAGCTGTGCTTCAGATCTAGTTGCCTGCCATAGACATTTGTAACGTAGGTGAGATCACCCAAAGTGTCTTTTAAAAGTAAGAGCCAGCGCCACATAGTGATCTGCTAGTTTGCATCAAATTTTCTGGCATTACTCTATTGTGCACTAAATGGCGCTTACTAATAAAATGATCTAGCCTACATTGAATGTCTATGGCAGGCTACTCAAACTGAAAGCAGCTACTGGTCAAGTGAAAGCACCTTAATACAAAAAAAGAACATTTAAGCAATTGCAAAAAGAATCACTCAGAATGATTAGAAATCTCACAAAACGTAATGAAGCTACATATTTGTTCATTCTATTTTTCATATATAACTGGTGATAAGCAATCCATCACTTAATCCTTTTGTGGAATAAAGACAGAACTTGACCATATTTAGTTACAGTGTGTCATTAATTAATTATGTTATACATCTATTTGATTACTGTACAATAAAGCATGTTTATTAAATTAGTCCAAACAGTATGAATTCAGCATAGTGATGGAAACATATTCAAAACATTACTTCCGTAAACACGATCTTGGCCCCACTGGCTTGAAACTATCAAGAATAAATAAAAAGGCTTTTTATTTTCTTTATATACATTAAATAAACCTTTCATGCAACCTTTCATTAATGTCAGTATCCCCTTTTCCTGCTGGTACTCACCAATATCTACAGCCAACCAGACAAGACGCATTCTGCAGTTATTTTTGATGGTAGAGGATGTTTAGTGTCCCATGTTTTCAGTTTTTATATTTAAAAAAAAAAAATCTGGGAGTTTATTTTACATATATTAAAATAGGGTTGAAATCGGTAAAAAAATAGTTTTTAATTGAAACATCGGTAAAAATCAGGGGGGACAAATCTCAGTATACACACTTTAAAATGTGGAATATGATGCATAGCAGTTCTGGTTTCTTATTAATAATGTCCCTGGCATGTATGATAAAGCAGAATCTGTGCAAGTCGAAGCCACATTTTCCCAAGTTAGCTGGTACTTTGCGAATGTTTGGGCAATCGCTGTGCTGACGGAAATAGTATCTACAGAAAGTATGAGCATGACATCAGCCCAAAACAAGCCAAGTTCATTCACCTTGAAATCATAAAAAGAAAAGAAAATTGACAGAACTGGGCTGTGCAAGCCATCAGGAGACGCGTCAAAAATACATCAATGTGTTCCATAAGTTTATCAACTAAAGCATCACCATTTTCTGTCAAATATTTACGATTAAGATTGCCAGTGTTTGGCAGTGTTTTAGCTGATGGACAGACAGTACTGTTGCACAAAGTCACCAATACATACCTCTCTGCAATAAACAGTGGCTGTCCAGCAAAGCTTTTTTTTATTAAAGCACATGTAAAAGCCCCATAAATTGATTGCTTGCCTCTCAGTTAATTTTATTGTTTTAGTTTAATGTGCCACTTATTTTTCAGTATGTTCTTTTATTTTCAGTGCGAACATGTACCTCAATGCAGCAGTATTTGCATCCTCTGCCTCATCTGACCCACTTCTGCTATTTTTGCTTTTTGAATACTTCGAAACATTCATTTTCTGTTGGATTCATAAACTGATTTACGTTTTCTCCCCATTCCTCATCCACTAAAATTATTACATTTTCATGTAAACATTTCAATTTAGTTTTTGATCAAGCTACTACGCCTCACAATTGCCACAATAATCAGACTTTGATTGGCCAACATAATCAGGTGATAATGTGCTTGCGAAGTGGCAGAGAACCACGTTTGAATGTTATTTGATCCTCTGACGTTAAACGTTGACTGTATCCTAGGGTTGCTTATCACAATGTCGGAATCAAAATAAAATAGCATTTTAAATCAAAATATTGTGTATTTCCTAGAAAATAGTACCAGGAAAATATTGAATAATAGACAAAAATCGGGTATAAATCAGTAAAAAACAACGTCCAGTTAAATCCTCTAATTTTCCGGAAAAATTTGGTATAAACCGGAAACACGGAACACTAAGGATGATCTAATGCTAAAAAAATATATATATATTTTGGTTAAAACTTACTCGTCCGTGTGTTTTGTTTTACCATATTGTCTTAATGCTGCAGTGTCACACACTCATATTCAATTTTACACTAAAATGAAAGTACCTTCAGCTTGCTAGCCTTCTGTGTACTCTGTTTTTCCGATAAAAACAGAAGCCTTTGTTTACAGTACACAAAAAGGGACACCAAATTCCTCCCTTCACTTCACACTGACAGCTAATTAGGTAATGCCATGTTGTGATACTGAGGGTGCTTCCTAGATTCAAATCAGTTGCAGTGTTCATTTTAAGCACATTTACATGATCTCAGAAGACAATGGATTTCACAAATGTTTTTTTTCACTTCCCTGGTTTAAAGGTGAGACACTAAGCCAATGCTAAAACTATCTGCTGTTGCACTCAGACAATAAAATGTCTTTTACCTATGTTGGTGTTCACCTCCTTTCCAACAGTGCAAGTACAAACTCTGGGTCCCCATTTTGTCCAGCATTTAAAAGCAATATTTAACTACACCCCCAACCCCACAGGAATGTGTCCAGTCTGACCTGAAAGACTGCGTTAGAATGAAAACTACTAGGCAAGGCCTGTTTCAGTCAGCCATGAACAGTGTAAGTTTCCTAACCGGTGATGGTAATCTGTATGAAAAGGGGATACCGCTTTGCACGCGCCTTTCTACGCTATTTAATTTCATGCACAAGACCTTTGGTAAAAAAGTGAGCTTGAGTAGCTTTATTTAGCTGCATTCCTACTGTCGCCATAAACGTTACATTAAGAGCGGATTCTTTTAGCTTGAACAAGATAGCCCTTGGATTTGATAATGCCTCGGCTTTTGACAATGATAGAGTAGCGAAGAACCCACTCCAGCGACCAATCCGCTACCACGGCATCCTTAACACCCTCGCTGACAGACTCCTGGAAGCTTGTCTCAGTGATGAGCTCTAAAGGCAAAAGAAAAAAAAAATGATTGCAAACAGATTACGAAATATACAGTTCTCGCAGAGCCTGTCGTAATGTTCTAGTAGAATTTTTTTTTTTTTTTTGGCCATTAAATTACAAATGTACATGTGTTTATTTTTGTTTTGATACAGCTATTTAAAACACTACATACAATACAAATATATTATTTTGTTTGTAAACTGTAGTACTAAATGAACAAGACATGGTGAACACATATATAACCAGCTGACTATGGTTTAAGTGAATTTTATGTATAACCCTTAAACTCCTCAGTCAGGCTTCTGTCACTCTCTGGGCTGTTTTGAGCACTTTGTTCTGCTGATTAGACCACCTCTTCATCCTCTCCTTCCTTATCTCCACTTTGGATTGATTTACTCAACCTGGATATGCAATAGCTAGATTTTTTTCATAGCATTGTACAGTACCAGGGAGTCCCCCTGGATTGCATCAACCGTTTATTTTAGGGACAATACCAAGATACCCTGTTGGGCTATACAGTAATCAACCTTAACTCCTTCACTCTAGAATTCAGTTCCAAATGATAATACTCCAGAAGTACTTTGTCATGATCTAAAAGACACCAGCTGTTTAGTGCAGTTTTTGATCAACCAAGCATTATACTGCAGGCACTGCTACACATGGCTCTGAAACCGGTTAAGCAAAAAAATACTATAGAATATTTAGTAGGTCTGGTGCCCAACAATTTTTTCTGCATCCAAAGCATGGAAATGCACAGGAAAATTGCATGGTGTGGAAATACTGGCAGTTATTTTGCCTAACCAGACCGTGTCTACAGCAAATGCATGGTGTTTTCATCTCTGTTGATTAATTGCCAAAAAGCAGCGGTAAATGCTGGGTGTCCTTAATAATTAAGTTTATAAAAAATCTGCACAGTAGTTTAGCAGTTTTACTGTGCTTTTCCATTGGTTGTGCTACACATTTACCATACTAAAGCTGTATTAGGGAATAACATGTGGCCAGTGACTCACCTTTGGAATCATTGTGGGTCAGCAGCTGTATATCATACTCCTTGGCAAATGCAGTCAGGTCTGGTGGCATCACACAGCAGGAAGCCAGATTCACTTGGTTACTGCTGGGCTTTACCTGCGCACAACAAACCACAGATGAGGCATTTCATTAAAAATGGAAACAGATAAAAACGACTACCTTTTAGAAACTGGTCAATAAGGTATAGTTAAAGTAGAATGTACAAAAAACTATGAAATATAATAAACACCAAGGTATTCAATTAAGGTTTAGAATATTGCTGAGATGTAAATTTGGTCTTGCAGCAAAAGCTTAGCAAATCGGTATGCTTCAGTGCACTACTTAGATTTTTGCAACTGGCTAACAGACCCAAGAGCACAGGAGGTAGTTAGTGCAATAAACAATTTAGAGTGCCCAATTCTTTTACACCTGTTTTTCTCCCCAATTTATAATGTCATATTGTATTCCCTTCCTGCTGCAATTCCCAAAACAGCTCAGGAGAACTGAAAGTCAATGGTTATCACACAGCCAAGCCAGGAGCTCTACAGCAGATGTCAGTGAGTAACCAGCCTAAGGAGGACAAAGGCCAGGACTACAGTCATCCACTTGGCGCTCATTAGCTGCCTGGCCTCTAGGGTCCGCTGTAGCGTGGCAAGGAAAAACAGTCCCTACAGACTGCTTCCCTAACCAGTGGGAGTGCCACAGCCAACTTGACGCTCCCTGTGTAATACCAAGCCAAGACTTTTCACTGGCAACTGCATTAGCAGGACTTGTGGTCCCCCTTAATGTATGTATTTTTTAAAAAGAAGTGTTAAGAAGTGTGATTCTTTACCTGTGCCCACATGTACAGCTGCTCCAGTAGCGGCTTGTCTAAATCAGAAGTGCCGATGGCTGCTATCTTGTGGCTCTGAAGCAGGTTCTCCAGCTCCTTCCAATAAGGCTGCAGGTGTTCCAGGGTCAGGCTGACTCCCTCCGGTAGAGGAGGGGGCGCAATCATCACAGAGTCCAGCTGAGACACCCCGAGTGTAGAACAGGCTGGGAGGAAAAGGTCAAATACAATCAAACCTGGATTAAAGACTGCATGTCTGTATCTACCGGTGTATCTACATCCCATGTTAAAGATGAGCTACCTTATAGAACAGACAGGGAGCGCAATCATACACTGTTTAGTCTTCACATAACATAAATACTGCTAAAAAAGGCAGAATATCACAATAACAGCAGTGTTGCTCATTTAAACTTACCCAGATCTACTGCAATTCTGATGGACGAGGGCTCCGATCCACTGAGAAACAACTTCACTGTAAATAAATAAAAAAATAAATAAATAATAATATAAATAAGTTATTGCTCAGACCAATATGGACTTTTTTCATGTTGGCATATTCTTTTCCAAACTCATAAGAACTATATACAGTACTGTGCAAAAGTTTTAGGCAGGTGTGAAAAAATGCTGTAAAGTAAGAATGCTTTCAAAAATAGACATGTTAATAGTTTATATTTATCAATTAACAAAATGCAAAGTGAGTGAACAGAAGAAAAATCTACATCAAATCAATATTTGGTGTGACCACCCTTTGCCTTCAAAACAGCATCAATTCTTCTAGGTACACTTGCACACAGTTTTGAAGGAACTTCGGCAGCTAGGTTGGCCCAAACATCTTGGAGAACTAACCACAGTTCTTCTGTGGATTTAGGCAGCCTCAGTTGCTTCTCTCTCTTCATGTAATCCCAGACAGACTCGATGATGTTGAGATCAGGGCTCTGTGGGGCCATACCATCACTTCCAGGACTCCTTGTTCTTCTTTTAAGCTGAAGATAGTTCTTAATGACTTTCGCTGTGTTTGGGGTCGTTGTCATGCTGCAGAATAAATTTGGGGCCAATCAGATGCCTCCCTGATGGTATTGCATGATGGATAAGTATCTGCCTGTACTTCTCAGCATTGAGGAGACCATTAATTCTGACCAAATCCCCAACTCCATTTGCAGAAATGCAGCCCCAAACTTGCAAGGAACCTCCACCATGCTTCACTGTTGCCTGCAGACACTCATTCGTGTACCGCTCTCCAGCCCTTCGGCAAACAAACTGCCTTCTGCTACAGCCAAATATTTCAAATTTTGACTCATCAGTCCAGAGCACCTGCTGCCATTTTTCTGCACCCCAGTTCCTGTGTTTTCGTGCATAGTTGAGTCGCTTGGCCTTGTTTCCATGTCGGAGGTATGGCTTTTTGGCCGCAAGTCTTCCATGAAGGCCACTTCTGACCAGACTTCTCCGGACAGTAGATGGGTGTACCAGGGTCCCACTGTTTTCTGCCAATTCTGAGCTGATGGCACTGCTGGACATCTTCCGATTGCGAAGGGAAGTAAGCATGATGTGTCTTTCATCTGCTGCAGTAAGTTTCCTTGGCCGACCACTGCGTCTACAGTCCTCAACGCTGCCCGTTTCTTTGTGCTTCTTCAAAAGAGCTTGGACAGCACATCTGGAAACCCCTGTCTGCCTTGAAATTTCTGCCTGGGAGAGACCTTGCTGATGCAGTATAACTACCTTGTGTCTTGTTGCTGTGCTCAGTCTTGCCATGGTGTATGACTTTTGACAGTAAACTGTCTTCAGCAACCTCACCTTGTTAGCTGAGTTTGGCTGTTCCTCACCCAGTTTTATTCCTCCTACACAGCTGTTTCTGTTTCAGTTAATGATTGTGTTTCAACCTACATATTGAATTGATGATCATTAGCACCTGTTTGGTATAATTGTTTAATCATACACCTGACTATATGCCTACAAAATCCCTGACTTTGTGCAAGTGTACCTAGAAGAATTGATGCTGTTTTGAAGGCAAAGGGTGGTCACACCAAATATGGATTTGATTTAGATTTTTCCTCTGTTCACTCACTTTGCATTTAGTTAATTGATAAATATAATCTATTAACATGTCTATTTTTGAAAGCATTCTTACTTTACAGCATTTTTTCACACCTGCCTAAAACTTTTGCACAGTACTGTATATATATTCATATGAAACCAATGTGCAATAATAGCAAAACTATGCATTTCTTTCTGAAGGCTAGAACACCTATTTTTAATTTAAAAAGGCTTCCAATGCACCATTTTGTTGTACAGTTTTCACACAGTGGATATTTTACAATTATTATTATTTGTTACACCAATGTGAAAAGGGTGATTCTGATTTGAATACTACATCAGTAGCATGTCAGTAAAAATTATACAATATACATCTATGCAATTATTGCATAATAATAATAATAATAGTAAGAACTAAATACAAAATGTAAAAATAATTAAGTAAAAAGGAAACAGAAGAACTATTCCAAATTTACCAGAAACCTTCAATTCTTCCCTTTCCTCCGGAGTAATGGCCTCTGTTGCCTGGGTTAGTGTGCATTCCAGTGTGCTTGGAGCCTCCTAAAGCAAGCAGGTGGCAGAGTCGGTTTACAATTGTTATAAGCAATTTGGTTAACGAAAGGGTTTTGAAGATAGTCAGGCAGTTGGCAGCTGCAACAGCTTGTTTCAGTCGATATTAACAGCACTTGGCAGCAATTCTTTTATTTGCAGACAGCAGTTGAGAAAAGATGTTTGTCAGATTTGTATGCCCAAGGCAGTCTGGCACTGCAGTCTTGTTATTTATACATAAGTAGGTGAGCACCACAGTAAAGAAATTGGTCTGAATGTCACCACGCCCTAGAATAAACATACTTGAAGTGGTTGTAGCCTACAAAAAAATAGTATGTTAATTTAACCTGGGGAGTAAAACTGTCCTTCAACACATTATTTCCTGACACTTATGAACTACCTGTTTCCCCAACTGACTGACCTGTTTTATAGCGTGCGTCTCTTTTAACTGCACATCTGAGACCTAACTAGAGAATGAAAGTGCACCACAGGTAAGGTTTATAGAATTATTTTGTTAGCTAAAGTCTGGCTTTCTCCATAGAACAAGCATTCCGTAAGTTTATAGTGCTGACATTTCTTCAGGCCAAACATTAACCATGTTCATAGTGCTGTGCTCATTACTTAGAGATACAAAGATTGCAAGTAATGCCAGACAGCAATAACATGAAGGTAGGATGATTCAGCAAAAATCATTGACGTCATCCCCAACCCCTACAGTTGAGCTGACACACAAGCACTGGTCTAAATTGTGAAAAGCACAGGGAGAAAAACCCTGATTTGTCATGTCATATTATGAGAAAATAATATTTTAAGCAGCTATTGCATCACAGGATTCCCTTTCAAAACCTTTGCAAATCTTAACAGTGTAATACAAGTAATTGTTGGGTGATGACACCACATTTTTCATGACTCCAGCAGTTCATTGTGGCTGCTCTGTGTTTAACAGATTTACCACACTAGCTTGAAAGGTATTGTAATTATTATTACCCTATTTTTTTCAGAGAATAAACAAATGATTTGAATGCCAATTTGTTTTCTTTCCCGTTTATAGATTTTTATCTCTTAACCACCTTACAAAATAATTACTAATAAGCAGAACACAATTTATCCTGTGGAGAAAAAATATGATTTTCATATTAAACAGACCAGAAATGCAACATGGTCTAGATTGAAGTCAGGTCATGTTGCTGCAATCCAGAATATAAACTCACCTTTTCCAGAGTAGGGGCAATTTTAGTACACCATTCACTCAGGGTTTCTCGAATGCAGCCCTGTAGCTGAAAGAAAGAGATGTACAGATGTTATACTGCCTGCTACAGATGAAACAGAAATTCTGACATAAATGCCCTTTATTGCTACCATGGTAAATTTACGTGGTCATGTCTACCTTTGCCCATGCTTTACCAAGCAAATCTGACTGACACTTCATTGCTTTTACCATAACATGCTGCAGAAACCCTGATCCATCATGGATTTATTTGTGCATAAACCATTAAGCCATCAGTGCACAGTTTGTACTTGGCTCGCACTTTTTAAACCAAGACTGATTAAACACCCGAAGAAAAAAAGAAGCTGAAGATGCAAGGCTTTGGCAACATGGCACGATCTGCGCTGATGGCTTCAAATATTTATGATGCGCTGATGGCTTCAAATATTTATGAGTAGGGGCCTACCTAAATCGCGATTTTGTGGAAACCGTGAAATTGAGGGATCACCGCGAAATTCACCTCTTAGGGGCCAATGCATACAAACAAGTACGGAGAGGAAAAAAAGAAACCTCGTTTAAATTAACTACTGCACAATGCAAGCGACGCAACGGCAAACTACGTATCTGCATTCTGGAAATAGCCCTTTTTGATTCCTTCGCCGTCCCGTGTGCATTGCACTTAAGCAAACAAACAAACAAACAAAAAAAAAACTTCCACAAGTAACATTTACAAAATAAATTCTTCAAAGCAGTTAACGTTCTTGTTTACTATTTAAATGACAAAGTTTTAATCAGCCTATCAGTGCGTCTTTACTGCTTTCAGGTGATCTGTAGTACTGTGCAGTAAGGGGTGGGACAAAGTTGGTGCTGCATTGTTTTGATTTAGGTTGCTAAAATCTAGTTTTCGGCATTGGAGGTAAAATAGTAGAAATGGACGACAAAAAAGCAAAGTATATTTCGGCTGATGATCGTTTCAAGATATTTCCCAAAGAAACTGTACATGCAGACTGAGGTAATTGTTTTCCATATCTTAATGTGTATTTGGAGAAAATCGCTATTTAGCTTCAGAATCACACATTAAACAAAAGGCTACCAGAGGCTGCTGAACAGAACGTAAAATAAACAGCTTTCAGAAACCAAACTGGAAAGTCAGCCCAGACAAAAAGTATTCCTGTCTGCAAGTTAAATCAGTACTAAAACGATCCAGCACAGCCACCTCGCTTCAACCTGCTGCTTACAGTTGGAATTTTAGACCCGAATAGCCACATCTTCTTTGTTTTGACTCGGTACTTATAAAATACATTAGGATGGGACAAATAACATGACAACGAACGTACTGCATACATTGACTTTATTAAAGTATGCCAAATGCCCTTGTGTAACCGAGCTTTTGGGCTGTTTCTAATCGATTTCCACATCTGTATAACTAAAGCTTTGCCTTAACTTCCAACCAATTCAGTGGATGCAGACGTGCAGTCTCAATGTATGGGCAAGTCAACTGCAGGGGGATGCTGCATACTCGCCTTTAACAAATGACAGCACTCTGTTTTAGTAAGGAAGCAAGTACCACTAATTTTAGGCTTTATAGTGTTCTGAAATACTGTCTACTTAGGTTTATTTAATGTTTAAACAGGTCCGCGAAATCCTCGTTTTATTCCGCAACATACCCGTGAAAAATACGTAAATTTACCGCGATTTAAGTAGACCCCTATTTATGAGAGAGCTGTGGTTGAAATACAGAACATCTATATTTAAAAGCTGTAGACAGATGTCCAAGAAAGCCACATATGTCAGTGTTAGTCAAATTAAAATTGACTATGGGCTGTTTTTCTTACACATTAATCACTATTGTACAATTGGAAGGAAAACACTTTGTCGCAGCAGCAAGCAGATACGCGTAAAGGCTGCCGGTTTGTTTAGCATTCTCCCTGAACCCTACCTAGCAGCAGCTGCAGTTGGTATAATGAATGCAGAACTGAAACCGATTACATCCATTTTCCCTTTTACTTTCTATACATTTTGGTGAGTTTGTATACTAATAAAAACATTTACAAAATACACCAATAAACTAACTATCTACAACATTAGGGTTTAAGGTGAAACCCGCCTTTAAATATTTAAATATAAAAAATTAACTGCAACCTTATAACTGTCACGTGCCTGCTTCGTCGCGGCAGCAACCTTCAAGATCAAATACTTGTAATAATGTGTCACACGTAATCACTACCAAGCCCCCCTCGCCACCCCCGATCTGTCTTCCGCTTGCAACCCCTGCAGTGCCTTCTCTAAGCATTCTGTTGCTGGTAATTATTTTACCTCCTCGCTGGTCGAAGAAGGGCATTTCTTCTTCAGGCGGCTCCAGTTGACCAGGTTCCCGGTATGGATGTTAAGCGTTGTAGCCTGCTTAAGGAGCAGTATGGCAGCTGAGTTTTGTTTTTCCATGTGTCTCGATTAAGCTGTCTAACGTCTAATAGCTCTGTCTGACATGTACACTGCTTCAGTTCTTACTGTAAGCAATCAGCGGCAAGGAGTGTTACTTGGTTACCACAACACGCCCACAAAAATGATTCGCAGAAAATATGGCATGGATTCCATGTGGAATGGGTCACGATAGTGTTGTATAAATTGTGTTTGTATATCACAGTTAATTTTATAAATAGTATAAACTATTATTTTGTCTTAAACCGATTTTTGAAATATATATATATATATATATATATATATATATATATATATATATATATATATATATATATATATATATATATATATAAACAATGGAAAACTCAGTGGACAATTCTGAGGCTCTTTACCACTGTTCCAGTTATTACATCCAATTGTAAAACTTAGCACAACGTTAATACAGGTTCCCTTCATCTCTCTTACTCATTATTCACGCCTGTTGTTGCAGACCAGAGGCACGCTATATTCAAACTTTTTTCATTATTTATCTTTCAAGGGTTTCTTACGGCTATTGTATTCTTTGCTTATTTTATGGGTTATTCACATGTATATCTATCTCCATATATTAATAGGAGCAAAACAGTTAAATATTCTACACGTGAAGTAGACCTACTGATGCGGTGATCTCCGTCGGCGCTCCTCACAGCATTACCTGCAGACAAGCCCAAAGCCAGATGTGAAGGCGGATTTAGAGAAAATTGGCAAACACCATACAAAAAGTTATAAAACAAATAAGATGACAATTGAAGTTACTTCCTTTAAACAATATTGTACGACACGGCAGCTTTGCCTAATGTGCAGCAAATATTTGGATTAAAAAACAAAAACAATAACAAATGATTTCTTCTTGGAAAACAAAATGCATACACACTGTCATATATTTATTTGTGTGGCATTTGTAATTAAATATTGTAAATCAGTAAATTAATAAAAAAAACCAATAAAAATAATAATAATGCGCCTGTTAATCAATACAATACACTACCGGTCAAAAGTTTTAGAACACCTCCATTTTTCCAGTTTTTATTGAAATTTACGCAGTTTAATGTCTCAATGTACTCTGAAATTAAAGCATAGAACAAATAAACAATTGGAGATAAAAAAGAAATCATGGAATCGTTTTGTTTAACAAAATTTAATCTAAATTTTGACTCATCAAAGTAGCCACCTTTGCAGATATAACAGCCGAACACACTCGTGGCATTCTTTCTACAATGGAAATCAAATATTGTTCGAAAGTTCTTCCCAACACTGTTGCAGAAGTTCCCACAAATGTGTTGCACTTGTAGGTTGCTTTGCTTTCACCCTTCTGTCCAGTTCATCCCAAACCAGCTCGATGGGGTTTAAGTCTGGAGACTGTGCTGGCCATTCCATGATTTGAAGCCTACCGTCTTGTTCTTTTCTTCTAAGGTAGTTCTGACATAGCCTGGAGGTATGTTTTGGGTCATTATCTTGCTGTAGGATGAACCCCTGACCAACTAGGGCGTATACCAGGGGTATTGCATGGCGCTGCAAAATGCTGTGGTAGCCGTTTTGGTTCAGGGTGCCACTCACTCTGTGCAAGTCGCCGACTCTGGATCCAGCAAAAGAGCCCCAGACCATCACGCTTCCTCCTCCATGTTTGACAGTTGGTGTCACACACCAAGGAACCATCCTTTAAGCCTACTCGACGGCGTACAAAAACCCCGTGATGAACCGAAGATTTCAAATTTTGATTCATCGGTCCATAAGACCTTCTTCCAGTCTTCAGTAGTCCACTGGCGGTGCTTCATGGCCCAGGCAAGCCACTTTTTCTTATTTTGCCATCTTAGCAATGGCTTTCTTACTGCCACTCGACCTGTCAAACCTGCAGCTCGAAGTCTTCTCTTCACAGTTGAAACTGAGACTTGCTTACTTCGACCAGTGTTAAGCTGTGCTTGAAGCTGTTGTCCTGTGAGCCGCCTATCACGCAAGCTGTTGACTCTCAGAAACTTGTCTTCTGATTCTGTTGTGGCTTTGGGTCTGCCAGACCTCTTCCTGTCAGAGTTTCCTCCAGTTTCCAAGTGCCTTTTGATGGTGTAGGAAACTGTACTCACTGACACCTTGGCTTTCTTTGCAATTTCTCTAAAGGAAAGACCATCGCTTTTAAGGGTTATAATGATCTGTCTGTCTTCCTTTGTTAATTGCCTTTTTCTCGCCATTATGATAGCAATATACTACTTCCTGCAGTACAATACTGTCCAAACAATGCTTAAGAGGGTGTAGTAACACAGTCTGTTCCAACACTGCTTTTATACAGACAGAGGGTTTGTAAGTAATCAACAAAAGTTGGGACACCTGTAGGAATTGTTAGCATCAACTTTCAAGGCTTAATTTACTTCCATTGCTGCAGAACAGCTGTAAGTTGTTAACCCATTACTTGTTCCCTGAAAAAGGCCTTTTTGTATAACTCTGAAATGTACATTATTTTTCAGTTTTTGGTAAGCTAAACTTTTTTTTTAACCTCAGGTTTTTTTTTTAATTTCAAGTTATTCACTGGACTTGAACTGCTTAAATTTCAATAAAAACTGGAAAAATGGGGGTGTTCTAAAACTAATGACCGGTAGTGTATATTGGGTTGTACTGTGGTTAGTTTTTTTTTTTGTTTGTTTGTTTTTTGTTTGTTTGTTTAGCTCTACCAGAAACCCTGCATTGTTGCCATGTGTCTGAACCTGGGCTGGAGCCAAACAAATGGACTGGAGTTGACAGGGTGAAAAGTTAAGTTTCCTTGCTTTACCCTTGGTACACTGACTGTGCTGCAATTTGTCTTGGCTAGAAACCAAGGACATATTCTAAGACTCCAAATAAAAGATTGCTGTACACCTAAAATGACAACGCAAAAATAATAGTCAGTAAATAACAGTAGACTTTACTGGTTACACATTTCTTTATCCCAGCCAAGCGTACTGTGTACTTATAATTGACACAATTGATTGCTCTTAGTTTTGTTGTTTCTTGCTGGAACATGAGGTTTAGTATGGCTCCCTGGGTTGGGGCCAGTTGTAACACGTGTTACAATTGACCTCATACAACATTAGCTCAACAATATTTGGTCAAAGTCTGGTCAGACTAGCTCAAATCATCTGTGTGTAATGGAGAGAAAGGTAAAAAAAATGTTCCAACTGTCCCCGGTCTCCCCTACTAAACATAAGTTAATATCAAGTATCATGACAGTTGGATAAGCGATTTTCCAGATGCATTTGCTGAATGTAGAATAAATAAGTACAATAAAACTGGTCAATTTATTTTCTAATTGTTCTTACAGGCATGTCACTTTTTACATTGTAAAGTAAAATAAAGCAAAGCAGAGTTAAAACTATGGTGAAAAAACAATCACCAAAATCACATACAAATATGCTAGAGCATGGTAAAGAAAAAATGGTTTACCACAGTAAAGGATGGTAAATATATAGTTTAAGTAGTGGACAGCTGAAATACCTGCACTGGTGTCAATGACCCTATTTACATTTTCATTTTGGTTCATATTTTCCTTGACTCCCTTAAACTGGGATCTATATCTTAAATGATTGCAGTGCTTGTTTCACTGCATGTTTCAATTCAGAACACGTTCTTGTGGGCCCAATTCACAGATCATTTCAGTTTTGTTAATATTAAATTTTTTTAAAGTATATATATATATATATATATATATATATATATATATATATATATATATATATATATATATATATATATATATATATATATATATATATATATATATATATATATATATATATATATATATATATATATATATATATATATATATATATATATATGTAAACATTTAATTGCAAAAAAAACTATAATATACCTTTATTCAGCTTTATTCAGTCTAGAACCGGTATGTGAACATCAAACTGTAAAATTCATCAAAACAGAAAAAAAATGTAATAAAATCTTCACATACCCAATGAATTAAAGCTCAGAGTAGTGCATTTTAAAACCTATTAAAATGAATGGTTAGTTGTTTTTTTTTTGCACAACAGGTTATAAACGAATTACCTGCGCTACCAGAAAATCTGCATTATTGCCCTATGACTTAGTCTGTTCCTCGGCTGGAGCCTAACAATGGACTGGAGTTGTCTGGGTGAAAAGTTAAGTTTCCTTGCTTTACCCTTGGTACACTGTCTTGGCTAGAAACCCATGACATATTCTAAGACTCCAAATAAAAGATTACTGTACGCCTAAAATGACAACGCAAAAATAATAGTCAGTAAATAACAGTAGACTTTACTGGTTACACATTTCTTTATCCCAGCCAAGCGTACTGTGGTATAGTCAGTCAGGAATTTGTAGTTTTTTCTATCTACAATTCAAATATTACTGTATTTGTGTACTTCAATGAAGCAGTATTTGAATGAACTCCTTGAAGGGAGGGGTGAATGAGTTTATAAAAACGACAATATGTTTAATTTAACCTCAGGTTAAGATAAGCGGAACTTGAAACAGGGTGTTTGCAAACTGAATTGGAGTCAGACAGTCTATTGTATAGACTCAAACACATCATCATCAGGAATTCAGCGTCTTAAAGCATCTACAGAATAAAGTTGACTTGAGGTTTTTTTTTGTTTGTTTGTTTGTAGAATGCTAACATAATAATTGAGACTGGGAGGTAAAAGTAAGTACGCCTTTCATAATCTTCCTATAGAGGGCGCTGTTGCTTAAGAAAAAAATAAGTGTCATACTGGAGTTCTGGTATTTGCTAGATCACAGTGTCTGGCAATATGAGAATATACAAGTATCTATATGTACTATAACTGCTGTTTAGCTGCACTTTCATCTTCCTAGGTTTTTGGTGTAAATATTTTATTGTATAGCGTATGTGCTTTGGCATTTCCTTAGTTTTATAATGTCCTCAATATTTTATTAAATTTCCTATCATTCTGAGCCTTTTTTTTAATTACTCAAATGCTTTGCTGGCTTGAATTTTTTTTCCATACTCTGTGTTAAGGTTCTTTGACCTGAGGCAGGAGCAGCTCTTGAGTGTCTCTTTCACTACAGACACATGTAACACAGTCTATATCAGCAAAGTGTCATTAGGTTTAAGAGCCTGTGCCATTTAATGAATCAAGTTTCCTTTGCTATTACTGTCAGTACACAATACACAAAGCATATGAAAATTAAATTAAACACAGTATCTGAGTAATTGAAACTAGTGGCATCACTCGGAATTGTTAGAAACATCACATTGATGCACAAGCACAGTAAAATAAATATATGAAAATGTAGTTGAAGCTTGTTATTCATTATTTAATCTGATGTATACAGTACATCCCTATTGTGATGATGTAATACAGTATATACTGGCTGACTCATGATGCAGATTCAATATATAGGATCCTGTTTTGAAGCGAGTGCAAAGGCAAATGCAGATTTTCACAGGTATATAAAGTATGTTTACCGGCACATCAACAAGCAACATATAAACAAGTCTGCTATACTTTGAAGACCATTTCCTATTTTTAAATGACCTACTTTAATCAACAGCATTTTGGCGACATCACGTTAGGTTTGGAGAATGCTAAGGTAAGACAAGTTAGGTGTGAGATTCAGAACAAATCAGGTTGCAATGACATAACAATCCAGCAGATGGCAGTAAGATACTATAAAAGAATGAGTTGGCACTGTCATCATTATCACTGTCTGTATTGCTTATGAGTGCCATTCATTACCTTACAGTAGATACAGAGGAGGCAGGTCAAGACCTCAAATTAGACAGCAGGGTTATTGTGGGATAATCAGTTATGAATTTATCATATACTATAAAAACAAACAGATTTTCATCTGGAAAAAAAATATTCCGAAGTATTTCCTACTATAGCAAATCTTTACTAGTCCCTGCCTCATTGAACTGGCCCTGGTGTAAATTATTATTATTATTATTTATTTCTTAGCAGACGCCCTTGTCCAGGGCGACTTACAGTCGAAACAAAAATACATTTGTCAGTTTAAACTAATGACCTGGCAAATTGAGGTGAAGTGGAAATTTTAATTCTGCACTAATCAAGTACTTTTTTTTTTTTTTTTTTTTTTTTTTTTAATGGACCTGGCGTGTCACTTACCTGCTGTTCAGCCTGTATCTGTAATTCCGTTTGCTTTGACTCTTCAGATAGGTAATTTAATTAAGAAGTGGTCATCTGGATATTTTGAAGCTCACAATTCTGTTCAATTTTACACTCAAATATAATTCATATAATGGTCTGTATGTTATATAGCTTATGTTTCTGTGCATGTTGTTAAACTAGGCCAGACTAGGATTTCTAGACACTGATTGCTGGCACAAGTGCAGAGCACATTTATTATAATTATCCAATGCTTCTGACCATACATAACCTAGAAATACGATTCCATGTTATAATATACATGTGACAGTCAGGTACTTACATCATTCACAGCTACGTAAACGCACAAGGAAATCACCAAGGCATGTGTGAAGGTACATTTTGCAGTGTGGAGTGACATGTGCTGAGACTAACTTCTACTACCACAGGTGTCATTAATGAATTTGCGCAATCTCAGCCCAGTTTCTAACGATAATCGCTCAAGCAAACTCAAATCTTTCACATGGGTTTGTGGATTGGCTGTGGAAAAGGTAGAAATGGAAAGTCATTTCAAAGTTTGATGGTGGCCTTGACAGGTGTGCATGTCACAGTACCACTGTCAGAATCAATAAAAAATGGCCCTTGACTGACAAAGGATAGGGATTATATATACATCTGTTACTCCTTTGATAAACTCTGAGGGTGCTCCTACCTGATAACCTTTTATTAGGGCTAGCAACATTATCACTGGTATTCTTTTTCTTGTGTTGAAGTCTCTTCGTTCTTGGCTTGTTTTTTATTCATTATTCGGGATATGTTTTTTTTCCAAGTACAACGATCTGGATCGAAACAAATGTTTTTCTTTTTTGTATTTCCTGGTACCTAATCATTTCTTGTGCTGTAGATCACATGGCCTGATTCCAGCTAGACCATTGGAGTGACACTTAGCCACTGCACAGTAAGTTATTTGGCAGCAGGAAGAAGTAGCATACACAGTATAAAGCTGTAACTGAAATACCTGCATATTTCAAATCAAAGTTTAAAATACAAGAACCAAAAGATATTTAACAAAAGAAGGACCGGTGGTAATATTGCTAATGCAAATAATAATAAAGATTTTACAACCTGGTTTGCACTCCTGCAAATATCTGTGCAAGCTGGTCTGTCACTTTATTTGAATCTATTATTAATAAATAGTGATGGTGTTTGATATAAAATAGTATGTAGATTTGTACGTATCAATGACCAATGATATTCTGATAGGTGAATAAAACAAAGTTCATTTTTGTTTTTGTTTTTAAAGTTTTACAATTTTATTTACTCTCTAGAAAACAAACAGTAACATGTGCAAATAAACGGCAAACTACATCTACCACAGTTTGGCAAGTTACATTTTACATGTCTGTGCTGACATTTTATATACAGAAACTGAAAAAAAGATTCTTATTTAGAGTAGACACACAGCTGAATAAGGAACATATATTATAAATCAGTCTTTCTTTTAGTACAGATGTGTCATACAATAATGCATTGTGTGTGACAAGGATTAATCTCTAACAATAGTTAACTAATTAGGAGGGGAAAGGTGATGTCAATGTGAAACAAACACATTCATAAAGATATGGTGGATTGTAGGCACATACTTAACTACAGTATATACAAGTTATATAAAACCACATGCCCTTGACTTCATTTTGTTGTATTTAACAGCATAAAACCCCTTAATGCACATGTACAATAAGTGCTTTTCTGTATTATAACATCGCTCCTATAAGTTAATAAGTTTAACTCAATGTGTCCTACTTATAGGCCTAGATAATACTGATATTAAGTGCATGCCACTCGGATCTTGTGGGAAGCTTTCCTTCAGACAGGAGATCCAGAAACGTCTTAGTCCGTCCTCCCCAAGTTCAATTATTGGTTGACTACTGTATTGTAATTCGAGTTTATACGAGTCGCTATTTCCCTGTCCAAGTCTGACTGACCCCTTGTCACCTGCGTCTTCATCAGAGATGCCGCAAGTTAATGCTTTCTACAGAGAGAAGTCGTCCCAAAAGCATACACTCACTAACGTTAGGGATAAGTAAAAAGTAAGCTTCCCCCCCTTGCTTTCCTATGAAGATGACGTTAGGTTCCCTGAAGATAACATCGTTTCAGGGTTGTCCCCTTCCTCCTTGTTTGGATGCGACGAGTTGTCCGATTTGCTTCTGCTGAACTCTAGTGCCCCAATAATGGGGCGTTTGAATTTCACCCCGGGGCCTTTTTCCGTGCAGACACTGCAGAGTAGCATTTTCAGGAAGGCTCTGCGCATCTCGTTGCTGGTCAGGGTGTAGATTAGAGGGTTCATGGCAGAGTTGAGTACAGCCAGGGCCAGAAACCATTCGGCCTTGTACAAAATAATGCAGGTCTTGACCTTACAGGCAACATCCAGCAGGAGGAGTATAAACAGGGGTGCCCAACAAGCTATGAAGCAGCTCAGGACAATTATGACCGTCTTCAGTAAAGCCAAAGACTTCTCAGAGTTCTTGCTGCTCCTACTGGAGGAGTATTTTCTGAACACCAGCTTGCGACTCCGAGTCCTCACCAGGGAGTAGATCCTGGCGTACAGAATGACGATGGCCATTAGTATCACGCTAAACACTGTGGTGCAAAACAAGAGGTAGGCCTTGTTGTAGAGCGGGAGGACAGTGGAACAGGTCTCAAGACTGTGGATACAGTTCCAGCCCATTATCGGAAGACCTCCTAAAATGGCAGAAAGGAACCAGCAGGTGCTGATGTAAACGAACACACGACAGGTGTTGCCCCCGTTGTGCAGTTTCATTTTGAGCATGGTGAGGTGCCTTTCGATGGCAATGGCCAGCAAGCTGAACACAGAAGCGCCCAATGCCACAAACATGCTCCCTTCCCTCATAAACCACTGAAATGGAGTGAGCTTGAAAGTGTTAGGCCCTGACAACAAAATGTTGCAAATGTAAACCGATCCTGCAAGTAAGTCTGAGAGGGCCAGGTTTCCAATGAAATAGTACATGGGCTTGTGGAATTTTTTTGTTCTCCATATGGTAAGCAGCACCATTATGTTTTCCAAAATTATGAAGCAGCAAATGACGATAAAAACCACTAAGTCGGCCTTCAGTCCCGTATACTCATTCAGTCTATATTTCCCTGTGAAATTGTAGTGTATTTCAATTATCTCAGGATTGAAATAGTCGGTAACCATGCTTTCGACGTGGGGTGCAGTTGTCCTCTCCATTGCTCTGATTCAGAAATATTCAATGTTCATTCCACAAGAGGGCACCAGAGCCGTGCCTTTGTCGCAACGACGATGCAGCCGTTCAATACGTTCACGAGCGTCCTCAGCTCAGCATTGACTCTTTTTCATAAAAGAATGCGTGCCGAATTGAAATAAACCGCATCATGTAAACCCTGCAATAAAGCAAACATAATGGTTATTACAGGAAAGTCTCCAAATTGTATATATAAATCCTCTCTGTCTTGGCACTCTTTTGTCAAGTTCAATGTATTTTAAAAAAAAAACAAGAACAAACACAGTTAGGATTTTCTCACATGAAGAATATATATATATATATATATATATATATATATATATATATATATATATATATATATATATATATATATATATATATATATTTAGCTACCATAGTTACAAAAGGTGTGTATTGTTGTGTGCACACAGGAAAACAAACTATGTTGTGTTACCTACATTTACTGAAGTATATAGGAGGGTGTTTTTTTCAATGCTAATTTTAATCACATCATGTTGTACAATTACGAGGAAATAGTGAAGTTTGATATAGGATATCTTGAATTAACAATTCTGCAATAGTTACATCATGTGTTAGAATTTTTTAATGTTGTAGCACAGCAACAACATTTAAAAAATTATTTTAATTTTTGTTTTGTTTTTGGAATATTTGATTTTATATCAATGGAACTTATATCAAAATAGCAAAATGTTCAGTTATTTTAAAGTTTGAAAAAAGTGTAATGGACATCGTTTGCGTAAGAGCTCTGCCAGTAAATTATAAACTTACGGAACATTACAACAACTTTTTAATAGCAGTTGAAGAGCAGCCTTTTGCAACATCACAATATATTAAAGAAGAAATGCAGAAAGTAGTGCATTATTTATTTGTACTCATGCATATCCTTTTATCGACGAAGCTCATCAGAAGTTGAATAACAAGCTGCGCACACACGATTTAGTACAATGTGTAAAATCCCACAAACTGTAAAACGTGCAAGTGGCTGGTTGCATGCAAATATTGTAACAGTAATGTTTGACAATTAGCATAGCATGCTCTCTTTCTATGTAGTTATTGCAATCGTAACACTTATGCTATTTAATCTTTCCCAGCTCAAGACAGTTATTTGGAATTCACTTGAAAAGGTGTAGACAACCCAAAACAATTAGACAAATAGTTAGCAAAAATATATTGCACGTTTGCAGAACTACAGAAGGTGCACTTTTAAAAAAATAGTAGCCTAGGAGTTTTTCCTTTTCCACATGTACTAATTTCTAATTTTATATTTTAAAAAAAATGTTTCCTTGTTTTTTTCTTTTTTGTTTGCAAATAAATACTGTTTAAGGTTTTCCTTACCTTGCTGGTATATTCGTTGGGATGTTATTTTGAAAGATAACACATTTCTGTTGTGACCGATTTGATGTAGCTGCCGTTTGGTAGCGCGCACGAACCTACATGCTCCGGTCTGTTTAGACGTGAGACTGTGTGCATGAGGCACTTCCAGCTATTAACAGTTTATTACATGCTAGAGACGCTGTCTCTATTGTGACCCTCCCCCTGTGTTTCTTCAGCCCCTTTCTGATTTTTCTTTAGCTTGCGGTTTCAGTGGTTTATAGTCTGTCATTTCTTTTTATTTTAAATAACCCTTATCTTATTTATAAAAACGAAAATATCGTTAGTAACGTAATCTTGTTTTGTTAGCAACGTTAACGCAGTAATCACATAAGAAAATGGTCAGTAGTGTCTTTTTTATTTCAAAAGTCGATACAGTATATGAACATCAATGCACTCTGATTTGTTCAGGTGTTTATCTCATTAAAAAAAAATAGGAGTTACAGTAATGGAGTAAACGCTTTGAAGACACACAAATAAACTACAAAATTGGGCTAAAAAAGGTCATAATAAAACATTTAAAAAAAACAGTCGCATAAATACTGGAACTAAACCTACAAACTAAATATGCTGTAACAGAACCTACAGTATCGACAGTGTGGTTCAGAGTAATAAGATTATTCAAGATTGGAAATGGAATGACATGTAATTGCACTGCCTGCCATTAATCAGTTGACATTTCATCCTGAGCAAAGCCCTTGTTCAATTTTCTCTGCTTTGTACTAAATGAATTGACCAATCTTCTTTTTATGTATTAGTTATAATAATAAAACCAATGGGGATATGACAACTGGGTCTATTTAAGTAATTTTACACGAGGGGTTACTAGAAATGAGATGTTGTAATCCCTTACTGTCCCTTTACCTTGATGTTTGCAAGCATTCTGAGTGGTTCGTTTTTTAATAACTCAATGTGTATTTTTATGTAGAGGTAAGTCTCATACACAAAGCCACTTTGGCTGATCTCACACAGACAACTAGTACAGAAGAGCAGCTATTAAGGAAAATGGAAGTTAGGCATTAACAGTACAAAATGATGCCAGGCTCGGTTCATTACACCAAAACAAGTGGACCCTTCCTGGCATTTAACATATCTTTACTGACAAAAATGACTATTGCATACCTGCCAAGTCCTTTGCCAAGACGTGATCTCCCGTCTCCCAGTGAGACTCCCGATAATTTAGATTTTCAATTGTAATGCATTATTACCTAAAGTAAATTTTCTTTAACAAGTGAATTATTTTAGTGTGTGTTCTGTACCTTCAGTTCTGACAATTCTGCCTGAGTGTTCAGTTGTGTTGCTTCCCTAGGGTCCTAAGAGCAGAATGCAGCACCTAAGCAGTACATTTGGAAGCAGAATCATAGAAAGTATTTAACAAGTCTCTGTTTGGTTGCTATACGAAAGGAGACTGCAGAGGGAGTTTCCCATGAAAGAATACAGATTTTCTCAGATCTGTATCCTGTTTGCAACTCCTCTAGTTTCACTAGTCCATTCCTGTCCTCTATTAGGAGAATGCTTGAGGACCTGTAAAGTATACAGTAGGCTATATGTTCCATATGGTATCTGAAATGGAAAGTTGACATGCCTTAAGACTTGGTTACCAACATGGCAACACAGACATTACAACATATTACTGCCCTAAATAAACACCATATCAGTGTCATACAATATGCAGTTTTTCCCTAATACATGATAATGAATAAGTTCACTTTATCTCCAGCTTTATGTAAACACAACTTGGTTTGGTATTCATGAAACATTTCTGGGTTTATTCTAGCTTATACACTCTTTAAGGTCAGTTGCAATAATACTCCAGTTTATTATGAGCGCACACCTACAGTATGAAGCTGTATTTACTTGTTTCACCTGATCAACTCAATAAAAAGACATGCAAGTCCCTAACCTGGGTCTAGTATTTGGTAGTCGTTGAAGTCGTTGAAGCATTACCTTGGAGGAATTTTTGCAAACATGAAATAAAAACTTTAAACAAGCAGACGTTTTACAAATATGGTCCATTTTCTCTAAATAAATGTCTTGTTTTCACCAGTATTAACTGTTAAAGATTATTAGATTAAGGTTAGGGTATGGCTAATCAAAATAACATGAAATGACTTTGTAATATTTTATAATAATAATAATAATAATAATAATAATAATAATAATAATAATAATAATAATAATAATAATAATAATAACTTATTTTTTCCACTGCCCACTCTAAAGCAATTTTCCCTCTGTGGAAAACCATGCCTAATGACTGGTAGTTATCACCTGGCTTACATAAAGTGTTACTGATTTCAAATTGATTTGTAGACATTATTTCCTCTTTGTTCCATGAAAATGAGTTTTCTTGCTTGCAAAACAGGGCAATAGGATTCAAAACGGCTTGCTTTCAATAAAATAGATATATGGGGGACATATATGTTTCTCCGTCATGCATGAAATTAGTAACAAAAGGTACAGATGCATTTTCCTGAACACCAGCTGAGCGCACCCCTAGGACAGCCCCTCCCCACATGAGAATCAATCACAAGTGCCTGACTCGATCGCAAGGTCTAGTGTGTGCATTCACAGTTTAGGAAACCCAAGGGAAATGGGTGAAAAAGCCACGTCTTCCAATGGGTGAAATATGCCTAGCCAATCATTCGCTTACAACCTCATCATTCAAGCAGTTAGTCTGCTGATATCAACCGTGAAAGAAAGCTGACGTGTGCAAAATTGTAAAATGCAAATCTGAGACTGGAAATATTTTCAGATTTTTATTTTTGCTGTTGCGCGCACAAATACACCTGACTTTCGAAATGAATGCATTTCTTAATGCACTTTACACATTCTGCGTTTCATTACAGCAAATCTTCATTTGACTCAGCAGTTCCGAGTGTTGGCGCTAATGTTGATAATCTCAAGTTGAATTCCATTAACAGCATTGAAATGAATCAGCTTTCTGTTTACATTGAGAACCCAAAAACCTGGCTAAAAATAAATAAATAAAAAGATTACATTTCGGTATATAAAGCTGAAAAGTGTGTTTATTTCCAGAGCAAAATGGGTAATTTGCTTTGTTTTAAGATTTACTGCAAGAAAGGTTAAGACAATTTGAAATAAAAATAGTTGATTGTTACCATACTTTATAACATCAACTTTACAAACTGACAAATCTATATCCTGTTCAAAAATACAACATTGTGAATACTATACCTATGTAGTCATACCAAACAAAACTTTCACAAATGTTTTGCCTCAAAGCCTTTAACAATGTCCTCAATATATCATATAGCCATGGTCCTGAAAGCTGTGTCTCTGGGCAACATTGTGCCCCAGAGACCAGAGTGCTGTGCCCGCAATGCCAGCTGACATGATCTGGAATACTGCTGTTGAAGCAGAGGAAATAAAACTGAGCAGTTCCTCAGAAAACTGCAAATGAATGCACATAATGAAAATACTCTGTGTCCACTGATTACTGATTTTAAAAAAAAAACAGCAACAAAAAATGTTGGGTTTGGTAAACACAGCCAGATATTTGCACAAAATACCATTTGGAGCCTTAAAATTTTGGGGTCATGGTAAATTAGGGCAATTAAAATTCCTGGCTGTAATTTCCCAAAATGAACACAGGCAAATCCCAGAATGACATCTAAATATCAGAATGTGCTGAAGGTGTATAATGCATTTATATTCAAAAGAAAGAAACTAGCGCAGTTAAGGTGTGTGCCTAAATGTCCTCTTAAAGAATGGGCTATATTCACAAAACTTCACTCAACTCATAGTCAGTCAGAGAAAATAGAAAAGTAATAAGTGTTTAAGTAACTGCAATATGGACTACCTAGATAGCCCGGAAATTGTTAAAAGGGTGAAGGCACAGTAATATAAAAGCTACATTACATCTCCTAGAGATGTCCCTTAGTACCGACCTATCGGATTGCCACTGAAGTTCATTTGGGAAGGGTATCCATGTCTATACTGCATTCAACTGACAGTTATCTCTCTCGACCCAGTTCCTCAAACTGACTTTCAATGCTGCCGGCAATAAACCCAATGTCGAGACTTTTTGAATAGACCCTGAATTCAAAGGCTGCTTCTGACAGGCTGAAGCTGTTATGCAAATGGCCCAGCTGGTAATCAGAAAAGGGAGCCCCATTTTTCACAGTTTCGAAATGAGTAACAGTGTATTATTGTACTGATGCGTTTTTCTTTCTCACTCTCACACTTTATCGTATTTCTGTGACTCTTTATGACTCAACAGGATTTCTTTCAGTGTTCATTAAAGACCTGGTAATGGGGCGGGAATGTGAGAGTGAAACGTTGCTGGGTTTTACACACCAATAACGGTTTCCTTAAGGTGTTTTTTTTTACTTTTTATGTTCAGACCAAAAACAGATATTTTGCATCAGTTCTGTTTTTCTTAGAGAACACAATAGGCTCAGAGATGTAGTGATTGCGAATGATGCAGTTAATGGAAGATTCTTCTATTGATCTACATAGCAGGTACAGCGCAGGCCTACCTACATGACTTCAATCCAGTCTGGGGTGATTTTCAACTAAACAGCAGCAGATCTAATTACCTACTGGTGTTTCCCCCAGAGGCAATTCATTGCCGCCTTTATTAACTTCACCAAGTACAAATCAAAACACAGGAAAAGAGGTCCGCGACGGAGTTGGTTTACGATCTTCAAGGCAATTCAACAATTCAAATACACCCCCTGAATGAGAGTTGGAGGCTAGTTCAATGTGCATGACCAGCCAGACATTGACCTTTCAGTGAATGCTTTAAATTAAACAGCACATGGGCACTCAACAGCCATATACTACTATATTCTGGCAATGTTATGAAGCAGTGACTCTCCTTGGCCTCATTGTTTGATTGACCAACAAACCACATTGAAACCTCACTACTAAGGCGGTCCCGGACTAACAAAATGTGACCTTAATAGAAGTGGCCTTAATACTGAATGGGATATAGAATTTCTTGTAACAAATGTATTATTTTAACAGTTATTAGTTTAGTTTATAAACTGGCTTTAACTATGAGACACTTTTTACTGAAGGTGGCCTTAAAGCAAGGCTTTACTATATATTTATTAATGTGGTTCTGCAATGTGTACAGATGTTCACTCAGCTACCCATCTGCCAATCATCTTAACCACACTGCTGCTCAAAAACTATTTTTAATTAAGGTTTATGCACAAAAAAAGGAACAAAAAGAAACACAAAGACTGGTTTCCCAAAAGGTAGACAGGAAACAGAGTGGCTGGACTGTGTGTGAACCCTGAGTCTCCACCCTTCCACTTTTTGTTCGGTGAGACTAAGCTGTCTTCATTTATTGTTATGAATTCACTTCCCCCTCCTCCCTCCCGCTCCCAGTGATGGCACAATGCACTTACACGGAGGGGAGGGAGGCATTTCCCAAACTTGAGGAACTGAGAAGACAGTGGAAGATTTTTAGTACAAATTTCCAGGTGTTTCCAGCTACAGAAACTGTTATTCCCCTCCCCCCCTTTAGAAACTACTGGAAAAGTCCATCGTTGCTCACTACTTAAGAAACAAAGTGAATATTCCTGAGTGAGGGTATTGTTGCTATTATTAACATGTATATATTTTGTATAGCATCATCTTTTTTTGTTACAATGAGTTTTCATGATTCTGAGCTTAGAAGGACTTGGAATCGTGACAGTCTGTGATGTTAATTAAGGGTACAATGGCTTGGTAATATCGTTTGCTTAGGTTTGGTGGGGGGGAAAAGGCCCTGACACCAGAGGCCCATTGATCTTCAGTCTCCCTAATTTGTAAGTGGGTTGCAGTGGTGTGGCGATATACCAATTGGGCAATTCAAATTGGGTACAAAAATGGGATTGATAAAAAAAGGCAATTTTTTAAAAAGTAAACCATTGACAGACTTTAATCCAAATTATGCAAAATAGATAACTGACACACCCAGTTTACAGTTAATGAGAATGTGAAAGATGAAGCAAAAAACAGGATGCTATGGTAGGAATGAATAACCGAATATACATGTTATCTTAGTAACTAAGATATATATCATTAAAACCACAGCTCCTCTGATAGTTGTGCAGAGCTTTAAATGGATATTTTATACAATATGAATGTTCATAATATTTAATTTCTAAACTGTTTCTTATCCTATCCCACACGTGCTCTATACCATTTTCTATTGTTGTTTTATTATTTGCCATGCTAACTAACTACTCCTTAAATCCCAAAAATACAACACAGCTTTATGATTCTGACTTATTTCCATAGGCAGACACCCCCAAAAACACACCACTGATTCAGCAAGAGAAAAAAAGGTGCATCTAAAATCTAAAACGTTTGAAGATTTCTTTCTGGTATCTAATCCACCCCTGTGCGGTTGATTGCAGCAAGACCATTGGAGTGGATCTGAGCTGTAGAACAGAAAGTGATTTCATATAAAATAAGTACAAAATACAAGCAAAGAAGCAAAACAGACCAATGATAATACTCGTGAAAAGAAAATGGATTTTAAAATCTGGGTTAGCAGATGTCTGAAACCTCAGAAAAAGCCTCAGATAGGCTGTCATTGTACTAGGTTAAAGTGTTTCTTGTCTACCTTTAAAAAGTTTGGGAGACTTTGTTAACACAAGATGACTTTAACTTACACTGTTTGGCTCAACTGTGAAACAGTAATTCCAGCCCATCTTGTTTCCAAACGAGCAAGATGGGCTGAAACCAAACGAGCAAGATGGGCTGAACCCAAACGAGCAAGATGGGCTGAATGGCCTCCTCTCGTTTGTAAACTTTCATATGTTCTTATGTTCTTAAGTGGTTAAACTAAGAATGACAAAACAAAATAGCTAACATGAAGCATATATTTCTTATTTTTGGCTAAATTAGAAGTACTACTACCCCTTCACACTTTGAAAACCCTTTTTTTTTTTTTAGCAAAACAATACCACTTGAGTGGGTTGTTTCAGTATGACTTACAGGAAAGAAGGGCATGCCTTCTCTAAATGGCCTCAATGAAAAGTATACTGCCAACTGATTTCTGAGGATCATTGAAACTAGCTACAAAGGCTTAGTAGGTGAATTTTTCCTCCCCCAACTAAATTCACCACACTGAACTTTGAGTGACCAATTACGTGTGCCAGAAGATAAAATAACAATAGCTTATATAGTGTGTTTTTATTTAAAGCATTTATCAAAACAGTTTGTACTGTAAATGTCATACCAGATTTGACTTTATTATGTTGCTATTTTGATATTTGGTTGTTTGATTGCATTTTAACCAACAATTTGGATTCGCTAACATTGAAAGACAATGCAATAGAAAGTTGTGGCTGCTTCCTGGTAGCGAATCATTTCCTGTACTTTGGCAAGGGTTTTAGCTGCAGTCAACCCATCAACCCATGTATAACCAGTATTATACCTGAAAAATCTGCATAGACCTAGAACTGTCTATAATGCCAGTGATACAAATATAGGCTGTATTATTTTACACTGTAGTTAACAATATGTTTGGTTTGAATGAAGTGATCATAAATAAAGGTTACAACTTAAAAATGTGCAATCATGTGAGTTGATGTCTTTGGGTTTCATTTATTAAAAGCTCAAAGAGGAAATTAAATCCCATGAACAGAAATCGTTCCGGTGTCAAAAGGATACAGGGTATTTTACAATACTTCTACAAAGTTATTGCATCCTAAATAATTAGTAGATGAGAACCCAGTAATGCAAGATGCTGGCTTCCTGGGAGAAACAGGCTTCCAAAGTATAGGTTTCATTCTTTTGAGAACAGCAATCAAAGGTCATTGCAAGATCAAGTTGCAAACTTGTTTTATGAAGACGTTTTGAAAAGCAACCTCAGATTCCAAGATAGGCTGGATTGTAATGGATGCAGTTCTAGTGGACACAGATGTGACACGACAACCATGGGAAACCTTAAACATGAAATATGTAAGGTGGGTTCCTGTGAAAAATGATTAAATGAAAAGAATGTGTGGAGAGGATTAACACTTAAAATGGAGAAACAGTGCAGTCAAGAAAGAAAGGGTTGTCAAGACAACAAGCGTGCTAAGTTTTCACACCAATGCAAAGATATTCTAGCCTACTTTCAATTCAAAAAGTAAAAAAATAACATTAAGAAACAGTTTATAATCAGGTCACAACAACACAGTACGTGTATTTCACTACCAAACCAACACTGCTCTGATAAGTATTGCTGAAGACTCCTCTTCTCACAGATTAAGTCTGAGTTGGGAAGCGACTCTCGGAAGTCAGAATACAATAAAAATCACGGTCTGTTTCAGACACAGGAATTCCTCAAGGCTTGCACAAACTAAGCAAGGGCCTTCACATCCTGATTACAAATACAGTGTCACTATAGAGACAGCGCATGCATTTGTAGGCCAGCAGAAACTCAAAATACATTTTGGTTGCCATTCTTTCTATAAATGGTGTATTTGAATTTTTTTTTTTTTTTTTTTTTAACAGTATACAGTACAGTTGGCCCGGTCTGTGGTTGAAGTACGAGTATATTTAATTTTTGGGTTTTTTTTGTAATTGCACAAAGATGTAATTCATAACTAAACATATCATGCTGAAAAACATTATTTCCCTGCGGTTGGTTAAATACAGTTAAAAATAGTAATTATTAGGAATGTAGCAGTTAAAACAGTTAAAACACAAATACGTATCTGTGGTTTAAAGCAGGTTATCAAAGGTTCAACATTGTGTGTTGAAAAGCTGCTGTGTATATAGAGAGGAAAATCTACTAGTATTTATTTATTTTACCACTTATTTATCATCTACATACTTTATCATGTTTCATAACAGTCATGCAAAACAAACTTTGGAACATTTATTCAATCATCATGAATTAGTTAAATTGGATAAATTGAGCTGATCAGTCTACACAACTTTGAAGCCATTCGAAGCTGAAATAAGAATGTATGGTGGTGGTGTTACAGCTTTACTAGATTATGGTTATGGCAGTGCCTCTTTTATCAGCCACAAGTTTACAAGCCAGCTGTTCCTGTTTTATTAGGAGACTCTCTATTAAAAGTAAATATCCCAGATCCCATTGCTAATTGGTCCCTCTCATCATCCATCTTAGCAAATTGGACTACAATACTGGAAAACAAATCATTATGTAGTCACTTGCCATTACAGATGTCAAAAGCACTACAGCACATCTCAGAACCTGCTATTGACTTCAGACAAGCACTCAGCAAATTATTCAAGGTCTTTGTGGAGCAAAAGTGTTGAGGAAAATGTATGAATGTAAACAGCCGATAAGGAAGGATTTTAGGTCAGATCTTTCAAGGCCTTTGTGGCAGTTCAATTGCACCATTTGTGCCTTTTGTTTTGTTGTTACTAATTATAAGCATTAACAGTTAACAATATCAGATTTGATTAGATTTATAATGATTTTTGTTCCTTTCCAGCGATCCCTTAGAATGGCACCTAATGGGTGTAGTTGTAATTACCGTGTTTGCTTCCGAGATTGCACAGTTCATGATGAGAGGTTTGTAAGTGGGTGGTTCATAAATTGGATGGTCTATGTAATGAACTCTTTCCAGGTATTTCAATGAGATTAGAAACTTAAGGTTATATCTGCCTGCTCTTCTAAGATTCCATCATCTGATGCTACCCCTATATAACACTGCTGAACTGTTATTCATGCATGTGAATAGCACATATAGCACATAATTTATTTTAATGACTGGCCATCCTCTAATGCAATTTTACTATTATATTTTTACTATTGTGTCATGAACCTTGATTCACAGTAATAGCATTTTGTGATTGAGCTGCTTGATCTTTTCTGAATTTAAATAGTGACCTAACATTTGTGGTTGAGTAGATTCAATCTATTCTCAGCAGAATTCTAAAATAACAATCCAAATAATTAAATCGGTCTCATAATGAAATCACATATAGAATAAAATCACATAAAAGGAAGTTGATTTGAAATCATCGGTGGCTTTTTTCATTGTTAAAATTACAAACGATTCAGCTGTATAAGGTATAATATTATCCATAAATATGTTAACGTGCATTCTAAAATATGCGTAGGGTCCCAGAACACATGCCTCCCATCATGCATTCTGTTTAAAATAGCAACATCATCTTCTGCAAGGTAGAAACCCAGCACCTATTAGGTGGTGTTTGGAAACATATTTAGAAATGTCATAATAACAGAAAAACAGTGGATTGTCAAAGCTCTTGACTCCAGTGTGTCATTCAGAAAGGAAAAAAACAAACATTTGATTTAGTTTCATGTACAGAATCCCATGTATTGAGTTATGATAAAGCCTGACCTGGAATGGAGGGACCACCCTTTCTCTTAGGGGGGTGATAGAGCAGTTCACTATACCATATCTTCACAAACTTGCACTCTCAGATATCCTCACATTTCAAAATACAGATGTATTTCCGTCGATGTGGTGGAGGCAGTGTGTCTAGAACATAAAAACCAAACAAACGTTGAGAACAAGAACAGGCCCATGAGGTTGGTCCGTGGCCAGGACTCTATAATCCCAGAGGGCAGTATTGCTGTTTATTGAATGACCCCAGTGTCTAAACTGTTACAATATCACCCAGTAAACTGTTTCACACATGTACGTCTGGGTGCTTCCACACTAGGTATACCAACATGCGAATTGCCTTTACACAGGAATGTCTTCTCCTGACTTGATTTACAGCTTTCCAGAGAGGAGTCCACTGTTTTTACAGTTAAGTTTAATCACAATTTGGCCACATTAAGCATGGTAAAATATGAATCAAATCCATGACTTTTCATTTGTTAGATAATGTTTTTGTAACTAGTAAAATTCAGAGTGTCAGATCTTCACATGGTGTGTTCAATTGACCAGCCAATTCATAAGTGTGGGTTTTGTAATCCTGACGTTCTACAATATGTGTTTTATTTCACAATAGTCTATAGCAGTTTCATGAAAATCAAACTTTATTTTGTTATTGAAAACAGCCTTTTTTTAAACAGCTCACGGATTAAAGCTTTGTCAACTATGTCATATTTAACCCTTTATTGTTACACAAATCCTACTGTGCTCATGATCAGCATATGCTTTGGTTTAGCTTTAGCACGACCTATAAGCCCAATACAAAAGTACTTTGTGACAATATGAACTCATGTTGGAAGATTTTAGGGGCTTATCTCGAGAGACCCAAAACACGAGATTCAAACAGGGATTTGATTTTCATAAAATAAACAGCTCATAATGGGGTTTAACTCTTTGACGGTCATTTCAATTCCATCACTTTTAAAAGAAACATTGTTGAGCAAAACCAAGTCGACTGGTTCCCTGTAGGATCTCTTGGCATCGACACAAAGGGAGATTTTAAGATCTGCTTTATCAGGAGTGCAAAATTTGGATTCCTTTTCTCTACGAGACTGAAAGGAACATCCACCACTGTGGTTAATCAAAGTCTGGCTTCTAGTTGGTCACCTAGATACAGAAAGAATATGTTAAGCCCTGAAAAGGGTGCTTCTATAATGGGAACTTTGTTAGACCACTACTTTTCCTCAATCTTTTAACTGTTTCCGCCCGGGGGAAGCTGAACAGGAAAAGTTAAATCAATTTTTTTCCATTTTTTCTGGGTTTATTTTCGCAAAAGCCAGGAGGCTTTATGAATCTCTGGAAAATATTTGATCTGAACTGTTGCAGCGGTCTTCAGAGTTTTTCAAACTGGGACACTTATGAAATGACTTGGAACTGCAGCGACCCCCCCTGATTAAAATATTATACAAACATATCTATATGTAGATTAATATTAAGAATAATGTATTGTTTTAAAATAGATAGATGTTCATAACAAAACTCTCTTCAAAACATGTACTACAATTGCAGAACAGGTATTAAAAAAACTAAAGAAAAAACAAAGTCGACCTGCTTGTGACGTGGTTTCCAATCCCCAGTTTGAGAACTCCTGAACTAGAGCACAGAACTTGAAAACAGTCTATGTGCATTCTTAACTCCTCTCTGAGCTATATTTAGCTTTCCATTTTAATCTTCATCTAACACATGATAAAGTCCCAAATTAGTTTTATGATTTGCAAAAAAGGTTTAATTGCAGAACATTAACACAACAATCAGTAACTATATAGATTAAGAACCTCATGATCGCATACTTACGTATAATATAAAATTCACATAGACTGATTATTCCGAATATGCATTTGTTGGTGATGTATGCCAGTAGTATGCTTAATACTAAAATTCCATTTGCATCATGTAGCATACTGGTGGAATTCTCTCAATAAGACGCATAGACACTGGACTTCATTTCTTCATGCCAGATTGCCCTAATTGTGTCAGTACTCAGCATGCCGCCCAAGTTGCATGTAAAATTAGAATTCTTGAGGGTCTGAAAATCATGTAAACACATATTATACAACCTCATATGTGACATATACGGAAAACTAAGTGCATGTAAACTGAATGAGCAGATCCAGGTCAGCCATAATAGTGTCCTTTGTAACCATTTTAAACCATCTCTAAACAGGCCCTTTTTATTTCCTCATTAGGTTACCCTGTATGTATCCACATACAGTCAAGTGAGTTTCTATTGTACAATTATACAAATATATTATATGGCCGACCTTTGTTTTTCTTCTGTATGTGTAAAATGGATTTCCTTAGAGAAAATACTACGTTTGCCCACATTTTCTTAATTGCTTTGTCCCAAAGAATCTGGAAAATGACTTTCTTTTTTCCACAATGACAAGCTGTATCCTGTTTCACCTCTCTCGTGCACGATGTAGATCCAAGCAACAAGGGCTAGAAACAATGGGCTGGCACGCGATCAGGCATGACGAAGACATGCAGTGGCCTTCAAAGACTGAGTCAGGGTGACCCCAAACAACTGTGATCTAAACGTTACGCTGCCACGGGAAATGGGTTCAAGAAGCAGACTGTAAACTCTTCTGGATTCCTAGCAGGGCGTTTCACATTGGTTGTCAATTCTCGCTTACTCACTATCATTTTCTAAATATGCTTTTATACATGCCCTGAAACATTCTAACTCATTCTAGCTGCAATGCTACCAGAGGCTAGGGGCTGGCTTTCAGTATTTGGTTGAATACAATTGAAATCTAATTACAATGCACACTAGTCCTTCGTCATTTCATTGTGCCCCCAAATATTACTATTCTGCTGTTAGGGTGGACGCCATTTCATTGACGAGTCATGAAAAGTCACTTTGACGAGCTCTGTCGATCCCAAAACATACATGGTCTTGCCCTTTTCCATTTTTTAAATCCTATAACTTCTATTTTATAGTGTTTTGTTTGCAAAGAACTTTCAATCCAGTTCCTCTTCAAAGATTTTTTTTTCATGATGAAGTAACAACTGCAAAGATACACCAGGTATCTTTTCTAATTATTTACTCAAATATGGGGGAAAGGGATGAAGGAAAACATATGGATTAATTACTGTATATAAAACTACTGTAACAAAAAATGTAAGGTGGGTTGCTGCATCAATCTGTGGACTTCATAAGTAACAAGATTAGTTTCCCCAGGCAAACAAAATAGATCAAGAACTTCAGTAACCTTTTCACATGTGTAGTAGATGAATAAATCATGGTTATGTTAAATATTTTTAAGAGCACTTTACAGTACTAGGGAATCAACCTGATGGGCAATCCAGGGATAACACAATCCAGGGTGATCACCTGGTGCATTAAAATGTACTAATAAAATTCAGCTGTGGTTTATCCCAGAAGGGGAATGAGCAGATCAAATAGACAGCTAAGTGCAAGAAAGTGAAGGCTGTGTACCGAGGATCATATTTTAAAGCTAAGTTTAAATAATTAGTATTGGTTTAAAACCCTTGATACAATAATTCAGCTCTTACAAGCAACTAAGTTGTTTGTATAATATCAGTATCTATAGAAAATAGCTGTGAAACTGCACTCAAGTCAAAACCAGGCACATATATAACAGTATATTTATCTTCAATGATCCTTCACAAACTAATATAAATCTGCAGAGTAGCGCTTCCATTCCTTCTTTTGCTTTTTAGCCAATGTGTGGGAAAAAACACACCCAAAATAATGGGTCCCATTGCTGTAACACAGTGGTGCTGTGGCTAGTTAAAGGCACATTTCAAGTTTAAAAAGAGAAAATGACCATCGTGATGAAGAAAAGCTGAACAATATCTTTTGACATTGCTGCCAAAATGAAACACAAAGGAGGTCACTCAGATTCCTCTGACCTTTACTGGCAGTTTCCTGCCCCCTGGTCAGGGAGCTGCCAGCAACAAGCTGCAGTCTTGGCAGCGTGGGACCCTCTTATGAGAGAGGATTTTCTGGGGCCCAGGCAAAGCTATTGAGACAGAATAGAACTGATTTATCAAACTCCGCCATTTTATTGTGAAAAAAAACAACATCTGCTAAGGCTGTAAAAGAAACCAAGCAACTCAACTCAGACACAGGTTACTAAGGATTCAAAAAGAGTCCGTTGTTTGTTATTAGTTTATAAATTTACCCGCATGAATTTTCTTCCAAAAGAAAGTTGAATCTTTAGGGTCTTGATGATTCATAAAACCCAATGGGTCTCAAAGTAGTTTCCAACAGTGACAAAACTAGTAAGAGACGGGCCTCCCGAGTGGCACATCCGGTAAAAGCGCTCCTCGTGGCTCGTGCCCTATAGCCTGGACGTTGCCGGTTCGAGTCCAGGCTATTCCACTCCCAACGCGTGGACTGAGCTCCCAGGGCGGCGCCAATTGGCCAAGCACCGCCCGGGGGGGTGGAGTGCTTAGGTCGGCCAGGGTGTCCTCGGCTCACCGTGCACCAGCGACCCCTGTAGACTGGCCGGGCGCTTGCGGGTTTGCCTGTAAGCTGCCCAGGGCTGTGTTGTCCGCCAACGCTGTAGCTCTGGGCTGGCTGCATGGCGGGCCTTCAGAGTCAAAAGAAGTGGTCGGCTGACGGTACACGCTTCGGAGAACAGCGTGTGTTCGTCTTCGCCACTCCCGAGTCAGTGCAGGGGTGGTAACGGTGGGCTGAGTCTAAATACAATTGGGCATTTGAAATTGGTTAGTAAATCTGGCACCATAACTTAGGAGCATTAATTTGTTATTCCTTTTACCTTTGGAAAAAGTGCAACTAAAGAAACAGGACAGTGAAATGTAAACAAAGGAAAACACAAATCACCAAAATGCCTCACTCAATGATGTTGTTGTAAGGAAAATGATGGTACAGTATCAATTCTGAAGTAAAGGAAATATGGAAAGGGAAATGGCTCAAGTTTTTCAAGACCCTTGACCTGTCGACTAACTCAAATAAACTCAACGCTTTGCAAAAACAGATATCTGATACATAGTCGACTCCTCCCCTTCTCCTCTCACAGTCGCACATTACTTGTGGTTAAAACACACAGGACTAAATCTCCCTGAACTCTCCCAGAACAGTTTCTCCAGCTCTGAAGTGGCACTCTCCTTACGCACTCCTGTGAACCAATAGTACTGTTGATTTCAGGGTTAAAAACAAGCTCAAATTGAGAAGTCCAAAGTCACACTCAAGCAGAGAAAAATCTCTTTCATGTACATTAACTATATGTCACACAAGAATTTTATGTGAGGGAAAAAAACAAACAAACGTATAACACTCTTATAAACTGTTGCGTAAACTAGGTCAAATCTCTGGATCTTAAGAGGAGAGGGAAGATTAGTGTGTCTTTGCACCAATACAAATGAGACCAGCTATACTTAATCTGCTTTATGCACCCTCCATGTTGCTGGCTGTCCCACACTCTATTTTCAATGAACTGTATAATTGCAGCATTGTCTTACTTCAACTGATCAAAACGGTGGCGGATCTAAATGTCTCTACTTCTTTAAATATTAAAATAGGACCAATCTAATTATTTTAATTGCTTTTTAAGGCATAAATACACCTAAGATACTTATGCACACTGTTATAGATGTTGGTTTTCACAAACTCCCCTTATTTTAATTATTTAAATGGCAGCAGAATGTAGATCTGCCAACATTTAGATCAACTGAATACACCCGTTGTTATAGTTCTTTATCCTTATTTTGTACCTCTACAAATGTACCGTTTTATTGTTGATGCAATATAATGACAATGTCATTACAGAACCCCTGTCGCCTTACTTTAATTTCAGATATTCAGATTGCTGCCACTGCCAGATTATTTTTAGGGGAAAAATAATAAATTAAGGAGAAATCTGAAATGCAACAGAACTGAAAAATGTGCAGAACAAACATGCTGACTGCCATTAACTTTAAAAGATATGCAAAAGTTACAGATGGTCTCAAATTGTAACTCCAAGGAACAGAGGAGCTTTTGAAATCTGTACAGTAGACCCTAAATGGTAAATGCATATGTGAACATTATTAATGAATTTCTGAAAGAAAAGGAATCATGTTGCCTGTGTAGTTTGTAGTGTGGACGTCTGTTTCAAATAACAAGTCAAAAGTCAAAAGCAGTATGATTTTTCATTGGCCCTTGCACTTTGCTTATTTTAAATCAAGATCTTTGCTGTTTCTCAAAGCCCTCCTCTGATGATTGGTAAATGGTTTCACACTGGAACACAGCATCCATCAATGGTCAGGGAAAACACCACAGTGCTTTATTTTTCTAATTTTTCAACGTGAATATTTGTACTCTGGAAGCAACACTGAAATCTTTAATGTGTGTCAGCTTTTAATAAATTATTTGTTTAAACCCCTTTGTGTGTACTTTCAACAAGGCTAAAACCATTATTCAACAGCAAAATGTCAGTACAGTTAGTCCACACTTAGTGTAAACCTAATAAATCAGATATGTGTTTCAAATGGAATTGGATCTTTAAAAATATTATTACTGCGAACAATGATCTCTAGAGATTTTCATTTGCACGCAAAGAAGTGCTTGCCGCAGCCATAGAAGGAGTAGAGTTCACGACTTCTGAACCCCTGTAAAGATCTCTGAGCATCTCGGCAAGGCTGTGGGGAGCACAGCGAGCGTGGAGAAGCGATGAGCCTGTGGGGTGCAGGAAGGGGAAAGCCAGGGAAGCTGTTTGTCCAAAAGGAGCGCTGAAGCGTATTGAAGGTAATGGACAATATTAATGTGCTGCACAGACCGGGCTCTCTCAGTCACACAGTGGGAGGAGAGCAGTAGATATAAACAACAGACACTCAGCAATTTGTTAATGATTCAAACTGTCAGCCAAAATCACACCCTGGTGCCTTTCCTTTGTGTTGAATTTCTGTCCAATGGCTTCCAGCTTTATATAACTTGTACATATTTCTAGATCACTATGTGTAGAATTGTACCAAGTTAAGATTCCTATTTGTGCTGTACTTAAAAGTCTTGACAGTTGGCAGGGTAGCTTCTCATACCCCATAGCGTTCACATCCATTTAAAAAAAAAAAAAAAAAACTGAAGGAGATTTTGTAAACTTGTGGGGTTTTTTTTAGATATTGGGCCATATTTTGAATTTTTGAAAAGAGTTGCTTCTTACATTACTGAATGTGTTCATTTTCCATTTTTTTCTGATAGGAAACATGACACAACTAGTAAGAAACAAAGCATATAGGATAACTTTTATGAACAAACTGGACCAAGTATAGTGAGTTCATTTGCACCCAAACACTGCAATGCACTGCCAAAGGTACTCAGAATCTGTTCAGTTTGTAAATTTTCTTTGAATCAGCCTGACACTACACTTTATTTTCCTTGCAGAGGTCATACAGGAAAGCATTTAGCTAAAAGCATTAGTGCAGAATATTTTCCTCTCAGTTCCTTTTTCAGCCATTTTGCAGGGATTGCTGGTCACCCAAATCTGAGAAAGCAGGAACTGACAAGTCCTATTAATCCACTGTGCCGTCATTCTATTCCAGTTGCCCTGTAGTTCAGTTGTTATCAAAATGGAATTGGAATAGCCTTCTATTTGCTATCTGTGGAATGGCACTATCACAGCATAGCAGCTTAAGCAGCTCTTATAAGCAGTTACACTGGCAAAGCAGTCATCTAGCAGAATTGATCACCATTACTAGACCATTACTAGGCCCTGTTTGTTTTCTATTGCATCCATGATTTTCTGGAATCCTAGTCGTGGTTTAACCCTGCTCTTGGTTTACAATGTAAGCTTGACAGCTTGCATGGCAGAGACTTGGCTTTATGGGTTACTATTACATGTGTGTGTTACAGTTAGGAATATGTTTGAGTTGGAGTAAGTAACCATAAATAAATCTCAGAATGTAATTACGCACATACTGACAAACAACTGAGAAGATATTCTCTGTCTAGCTTAACAGCATTTATTCTGGATAGGAAACATGTTGTTAAACTTTATTTAAATAAAGGTATTATTAAAAAAAATAATAATAATTGTCAGTCAAAAACATGATTTATTAAAATGTTATTAAAACATCTGGTAGCATATGTTGGAAAAAGAGGCAGCCTGATTGTAGCCACACACTCTAGGATAAGACTACGTTATTCAGCTCAGTTTTAAAATGCAGATGGAAACATACAATCTTTAACTGGCTCCTGAGCTGAAGCTAATAGATGGTTTGGCAAAAACCACAGAGCTATAAAGAAATTTCAGAAAATACTGAAAATAAATTATCCCTTTATTTTTCCATTTTAGATTACGTATTTGTGTTTCATGGCTTTGTTTAAATTGTACAAACCACATATAAATGGCCTCCTAAATCTGTAGCTTTGTGGTTTTGGAAAAAGACAGAAACTAAAAACCGTAGCGCCTGCGTTTTTGAACATGAGATCACAGAAGCGTGAGGGGTTAAGCTACCTTACTGCTCTGACTCAGAGGAAGTCTTATCTGAAGGGGTTGAGCCCCCCTCTCTCAGATACTGTCGTTAAAGAAGAAAATATCGACCATCCTGGTAAGAAATCACTGAGGTCTAACCCACCCAGCAAATGGATATTAATGACTACACTGGCAAAACACATTTACCTTTAGGCTCAAATGTAAAGCCTATCGTTTTTTAAGTGGATGTTGCAAACCACAAATCAAAAAGAGTTGGGAGTATTACACCTGGCTGGTTGCTAAGCAAAACGCCCCCAGCTGGCTTCCTTTTCTGAGAACAGCCTAAGGCCTCAGATTCAGTGAAGAGTATCACTGCTTATAGAGGTAAACTGCATTAAAGGTGCAATAACCAATAGAATGACAACATTCTCCATGTCTTTTGTTTTTGTACAATTTTTTTCAGCCTGTATTTATGTTTTATTTGTTTATCTTTGAATCAAGTCTGCCACACTTTAAATTCACATTCTATGCTGCACATAGGAAACAATGTGGTGTAGGGTACTGTAGGGTGCTATTACCTGTAACAAAGGAAGTAACACCTGAGTCAAAAATAAAAATAAAGGTATGAAAAACAATAAAGGACTTATTAAGAATGTTATTATACTAATGAGAGCCATTTACCCATTTCATTTATTGTTTATTAAGTGACTTTAAGTTAATAAATCAATTTAGAAAAATCAAAAACGACCAACTCAATTTTTTCAGACTACATATTCCTTCTAAAAATATTAATAGTGTTATGTTTCCAATAAAACAAAGCAACAAGCAATCACAGGGACTCCAATGAGTCATGTGGTAAGGGATTCTCCCATGATTCTAGCAACCAGGAAATCCTGTAGACAAAGCACAGCTAAAAAAACGTTCACCACACAAAGCTGTTGATTTATTATCTTTTGTTCCTTGAATATATTAAAATAAAAAGAATGCTGTGCTGGTGCGGATTCTATCCCTGGTGGAGTTTCCTGAGGTTTCATTGGAAGTCTAAACCAGAGCACAATGGTCATGTCTGGGGGTGAGGATAAGGGTTTTTATATCTTTCTTGAGGATTTACAGTGGTCATGAACACATTCATTTCCAAAGATCGTTTTCGGGGAGATGGGTGCCACTAGCAAAAGAAGAGTAATGACAACCGACTCTGCTAAGTGGCACAGAACTGGTAAAGAAAAATAACCACAGCCACTATTTCAATGCAGTATATTATAGCTTTTAGTCTTTATTTGATATTGTTTTGATCACAGTCCTGGAGTGCCTTCCACTCCAGATTAAATTAATTTAATTAATTGATTTAGTACTGTATGGCCTGGTTGGAAGTTTAATTGGACCTGATTGTAACTTGTGAATTTCAAAATAATGGGGGAGTACTCTGTGTTGGTTCTCTTAATTGCTGTGTATAGAATAGGTACATGGTCAGGGGTTTTCTGTATACATGTTGACGGATAGCCCTCTGGGAAAACACACACGCATTTAAAAGCAAACAAGTGCAGCCGCACGGCCATCTGATTGACATGCGGTACAACATTGCCGTCTTCCTTGAGCTGCTCCAGATGAGGGCTGAGGAAGTTGCTCACTCCGATGACCCCGCAGACTCCTATCACAAGAAAAGGTGACAAACAAGATAGAGAAAATGTTATTAAAAAAGGATGTCCGACAGATGAGGCTTTTAAAAGATGATTAAAAGCGGTCAAAGACAACGGCATCTGTGCTGTACAGTACAGTACACAAGTCAGACAGCGTTATCTAAAAACAGAGGCCATATTAGGAAACGCTTTTGGAATGCAAAAACATTCGGGGGTCCCTAGCGACTAGCAGTCTCTGAATTCTGGGAAAAGTTACTGTGGGTATTGGCAAACAATATTCAGGACTGCGTCAGCCTTAAGAGGAGGAAACAAAGGGTTTGCCAAGTCCATGCATTGCTGGAACAAATTACTAGGGAGTGAGAAATACCATGCAAGGACACTTTGTTCCTACTCATGCAATGACAATTCACTACAGGGAAGGCTATCAATGTATGAAATCTGTGGGACAATTGAAATAACAAGAGGGCGTTGTAATAAAAGCTATTCTTTGCATCGTTGTTAATAATAATAATAAAGTGTTTTAAACAGTTACTAAACTAGTTAATAAATTCTTGTGGAATGAATAGAACACAATGGAGGGCTAGGTGGAGTAAATGTCCAGTCAAATCCAGCTTCAGTCACAAGTGAAATGATTGGCTGGGTCTAAACAGCTCTCTGACCCCCCCTAAGTGGTACCTTCAGTGCATGATTAAAGTCATGCGGACGGAATTTTTTTATTAACCTTTACATAATCACGATGTTCAGCTGAGATTAAAAGGAAGACATGGCCAAAAGGACAACTGTCCAAGATTAAACATAAACACACAATCATAAGAACGATCATATTAAAACATTTCACGCTCAGCTACGATCAACTTGATGGTTTTGCAACGACAGATAGACCAGCATTAGCTGGAACAGGAGCAGATATCAAGGCACAGAGATTAGTTAATTTAAGGAAAGGAATCCTACTGCACATCACATTCCACAGAGCAGTGGAACTGATTTCTCTTTTACATATTTTAAAGAGAACATCAGAGGCTATGATATTCAAATCGGATATGATAGATATACTAGTCTATTGTTTTAGATCCAGTCTATTGTTTCAGATCACCCATTCCTATCTTGGCTATTCCCAACAGAGGCATATAATTTAATGATCTAAACTGCAGCAGATCTTACAACAGCACTCTAAAATTTAAAAACCTGATATTTAACAGACCGCTTTCAACTGCATTTTTAGTGTGCTTAGTGATGTTAAAGTGAGCATTAAACCACTCCCTGGGGGGAGAAACAGAAGGATTAATGAGGTTTGCTTCATTGAAAAAGACTACATAATCTTTCTGCAACAAGGGAAGGATGCAAACGTAAGCTCATGTTGCAATTTTTTTTGAGAACCCTTTAATCCCAGTTACTCAGCCCACGTTGAACCAGGTTTCTCTACAAACTATGACATTGCTTATGACAGGAAAACTTAACAATGCTTTGCCTGGAACAGGAAACTCTTAATCGGATGTTCTGACTGCCTATTTAGTTACATAGCGGCACTGGACATTTTAGGGAATACTAAAATGTGAAATAAGCATCCGGATTTCAGGAAATTACATATCAAAACATATTACTAATGAATATATAATTACTTTTGTTACATGCAGATGACATCATTTAGGTTACAAAGCATTCTGTTGGCAGATTAACTGGCTTAGTAAATGTGGTACCTGTACTGCCTTGATCAGGTTGGCAACATTTTACACATAGTTAACAGAGTACATACATATACAGCTATAATTTACACCTGCTTTTAATACTTTGTATTCACTTTGCCTCATGCCCCCCCATAGTAAATTAACTTCCTGTGCAGCTTGTATTAGGGCCCTACCTTAGCCTCACACTCACAGTTCTAGTGTGTGGGTCAGACAGGGTTCTGATATCTGTTGCACGGGGAGTGTTTAGTGTTGTGGCGGGATAAATTGGCTTCCCAAGTAAAAGTGAAAACAAGGCCTGGTAAACTAAACACTACAAAGTAAAATGATGAGAAAGTTGTTGTGCTAATTAGAGGCGAGGAAATGTTTATTTATTTATTTATTTATTTATTTTATTTATTTATTTTAACTCCATAACAATAACATCCATTGCTTTAAAAAATAAAAAAAGCACATGTTAAGTAGATACTCAGTAATAATCTGAATTGACCAGGCAATTTGGTTCAACTGCGAGGTTCTGCTTTCTTGTTTTATCTGTTGCTGTCTCGCTATATTGTACAACATGACCTACTCCTTGAGATTCTATTTCATCATCAGGTATCACCAGTCACATTAATAAAATCCATCTTTCGTAGAAACACAAACAGATGCATTAGCCAAAAACGGTCACCTACTTGACTACTTTTACCACAGAATTTGATGATTTAGGGGTTTTAAAAGTAAGAGGTAGATGGATGAAAAAAAGCTTTTTGAAAGTTGAAGTCCACCTCCTACACACACACACACACACTTAACTCAGCTGGATGAATCTACTAATTGTCTACATTTCTTACTATTGGGACTTCAATAAGGAAAGACAACAGCCGCAGTGGAAGGAGACAGATACACTGCAGGTCAATAGCTGCTCATTGTTTAAAACCACAGCCTGCCCAATGTACACTGTGTCTGGAAAATATCAAGGACCCCAGAATGAACAGAATGCTCTGGCAATTTCAAAAGCCATGCCATATTGGGTCTTTATTGTCAATATCCCTGAAACAGTGCATTAAAGAGGAAGGCTACTTAAAACGGCTTTCTCACACTTCGCAGAGGTAAAAGGGGAAATGCAGAATCTGTGGTTTCTTACCATAAACAAATGTTTGTAGACTACAGAAATAATAAGTAAATATATAAATAAATATATACAGTATGTCTTTTAAGTCCACAAACAAAAAATAAAGATCTATACTGTAGCTATAATAATCCAGTTTGGAGCTTCTCTGGTTTATGTCCCTAGAAACAATAATTGGGACAATGCTGTTCCAATAAATCGATGAATGTCCCATTAGATTTTCTCAATAGCGTAATAAATTCTTGAAGTATAAAATTGTGCCTACTGCTCACTGAGTGTATGTTCATTTATGGGGAACCCATTACTCTTGTGGTCTCAGCTGATTTCCTGACAGGTGCTCTCACACATCACAACAACAACAAAAAATAAAACAAAGACTCTGCACAGCTGGCACTAACCAAAGAAAACCAAAAAACTTTAACAGACCACTGACTCTATAGGCTAACCAATACAGTGCACTACTAATGCAATTTCAGATATACTTCAGTTTATAGTAAATCTTTCTGCTTTGCTGATCCTGTGTTTAGTAAGAACTGCTTGGCAGGCCCTTTCTTCTTTTAAGTGAGCAGTTTTTTGTTTTTTTTAACTGATTTGTCACAATAAGCCAGAATTAGATCCAAACCTGGGTGTGCCACCATCACTGTGACTTAACCAGGTAAATCTTTTAGATGTTTATTGTCTTTATAGTTTGAGACAAAAAAAAAACGGGATTCAAGTCACAAAAGGAAAACTTACTGTAGTTTAATGAAACTGACAGTACAGATGTTAACATTGTGAAATATAATCCTTTAACTTCAATGTATAGAACTAAAATACAGAGACAAAACTGGTCTAAGTGTACACTTAAATGCAGTTGTATGAGACTCATCAGGAAAGAGTATGCGACGGTGTGTGGGATACTGAGTGCCTGCAGTTTAGACACGGTTTAGCAGAGCCTCTTTAAATGCAAGATGCAAACCATACTCTTCCCTTTCATGGACCCGCAGTGCATACTTTTTTTCCTTGGCTTTTACTGTCAACTCTAGTTAAGTCAAAATTTCAAGGGACCATCAAATACATTGGTCTCATCAGGAATTTGGATTATGGATAGTTGCCAAGCCGATTTCTGTGCATTGGACGTTGCTATCACTGCACACAGTAAAATGGACAGTTATTTTTTTTTTAAATGTTAGGTATGTGAAAGAGATGCAAATAGCTTTGTAATGAAATGTCTAGATTTTTGCTGTCTACGTCCATCACAAGCCCTGGTTATTCGCCAACCTTTTCTGGCACCTTATTTTGTGTGACATTTAAAGTTCAAGCAGCACAATTAAAACATTCTTTATTTCTAGGAGAAAAAATGTCTGACTGATTAACTATAGTACCTTTTGTATCCCATAACTAGGTCATGTCTGCAGGGGGTGCATATCCCTGGTTATAGGGATATAGTGGAGGCACCCATATGTATGCACTGTACATATATATATTGTAACACAGCAGGGAGGGGGTTAATATCCTCCCTGCAGAAAACATGTGCGTATGCACATTTTGTTTAATTGCTTTATTGTTTTGTTAATTGTTTATCACCCGCACCTGGTAACTATTGTAAATTAATGACAGGTATCCTGGGTCTGCTTTTAAAGGGGCAAACGAACGTCCGTGAGTGCCGGCTACGTTACATAAAGCAGACCCAGGACACAAGAAATGGAGTTTAAGCGCTGACGCGCTACTTTTAATACACAAAATAAAACACAAGCAAAATAAACACCTAGCTCCGTTTGGAGCGCTAACTACACAGGTAAGTCCCTGCCTAACTCGCAGGACGGCTAAGCCGTTTACCTGTCATACAAAAACCACACAGGGTTGACACAGCACTTACTTGCTGAACGACTGCTCGGAGACAGAGCACACTATCTGCCTCCTTCTACTCAGCAGCCCCGTACAGACAGGCTGCACGTCTTAAATACCCTACACCTGTCATTAATTTACAATAGTTACCAGGTGCAGGTGATAAACAATAAACAATTAATAAAACAATAAAACAATTAAACAAAATGTGCATACGCACATGTTTTCTGCAGGGAGGATATTAACCCCCTCCCTGCTGTGTTACAATATATATATATATATTCAAATAACATGCAAATGTGATGAAACTTTGGCAGGACAAGTTACTGTAGTGAGAGTATCAGAATCTGGGGAAACATGGAGGTGCCTGTCCTTTTATTTGTCTATACAAGCATTCCTAAAATCTATTGAGTTTGGTATGTCACACTTACATTTCAGGTGATCGTGTGGATTTAGGTTGTGGTAATCTACTACTTCATGATTACTTCAGCTCTGATTAGAGCTGCATAAACTGATTATTTGGACGGAGCTCTCCACAGGTGTGTTGAATGGGCTCATTTACCATTCCAAGTGAAACAAATGAAGAAAGAGTAGACGAGATTATTTTACCACAGAAACTGCATTGAAACAGATCAAACATAGCATATAACCATAAATAATAATAATAAAATATATTGTTTATTAATACATACTGAGATTTATTATTCAACTTAATTGACATTTTTGTTTCCCCAATTGTAATTTTCTATTTATGTCACAAAATTATAATGCAGAGTTTATGAGCTTGGAAGACATTGGCCCTAATTTGACGAGTAAGAAACGGGAGGGGTTGTCCATAAAAAGATAAAAAATACGAGATCATTGCACGGTATCAGCATATTCAATGTCATTCTATGCAACCCAGCTACAGTATACAATGATACAAAATCTCAGTAAACTTAGAGAAAAACCCTAGTCTGTAATGCAAAACAAAAAATATGGTAATGTGATCAACCAGACCTAAAAGCTGTGCAAGAGTTGTCTGCATGCATTCAGCAATTATATAAATAAAATATTTCAAGGACTCATAATGAGATCCAATTGGGCATTAGCTAATGAATTGGCCAATTACATCACCATGGTTATCATATGATTATCCCACTTGTTTGCATAGAGTCCAGTGTCACAAAACAATGAACTGGTCTACAGAATTGAAGTAATAGGGCATTAGAAGCTATATAAAAGTGCTGCACAAACCTATTATTTGGATCCACAGAAATCAGGTGCTGACAATCAGGTGAGGGTGGTTGGTGTTGATTGGGCTAATTTACTATTCAAAGTGAAATGAAGAAACAGCTGCACAGATTTGGTTTGATTGCTGAACAGCAATCCACACAAATCCATGCAGCTGCTTCTGTTGTTTCGCTTGGATTGGTAAATTAGCCCAGTCAATACCGTTGACCCTCACCTGTGGAGAGCTCAATAATCAAATAATCGGTTTCTGCAGCGAGAATATATAATGGAGCTACTGACTGAGCAGATAGTTAAAACAGCAAGTTGTATGAAAATGGCCAAAAGAGCTTAGCGACAAGCAAGGTACACCAGCTACAGTGACAGGCAATGGCAGGATCTGTGAAGCTTGAAGCTGAAGCTCTCCAACTGGGGTTGGTGATTTGTTGAAAATATATGGTACCTTGACAGTTGCCAGGATAAAGCAAATATTAGTCTATTAATTAAATCTATATTCCAGGAGAGGGCAATGACTATAAAAAAAAAAACTGTATATTGTAAATGCGACATGAATAAGTATGAAAAAGTAGAAATGTTGTTTGGGTACTGTATTGAGCTGTTTATTAGGTGCTATTGCCAGACAGAATATTACACCACATGCTGCATAAATCAGAGTGTTGTGGTGAGCAACAACAGCACTGATCATGGATGCATTTGGATTTTATTGAGTCACTCTCTGCAGCAATTTCACACTTCAGGCAGCTTTTCTTTCCCGAGTGGTTTAGGATGTTTCATGTTGATAGCAGGTGGTTAAGAATCAACCAATAATTTACTATTGTGGTGGTTGAAGCAACTGTAATGCAGGACAGTGTTGACTATATAAGCGCGAGGTGGATCTGTTCCAGGTTTAGAATTGAATTGAAAACCAAAGTACTCATTGAAGGCCAAATGTGTTATTCGGCCAGTAATTTAAGATTGCAGCAAAGACGGTTTATGCAGTAAATGTAACCAAGTAACTGGACGTTTTCAAAACAAATGAAAATTCTAACCTCTCAGCCATTCAGGATACAGCATTACCAGTCATTATCTCCCACTGAAAAGCTGATCACTTTGATCAGGTTCTAATGCAGTAGTCCACCACAAAGAAACTCAAAACAAGGATGTTGGACTAAAAATTTAATAGAAGAATGATTGAAACATTTGAATAACGTGCATCCTTCTATCACTTGGTCCTGATTACTTCTATTTATGAAACAAGCTTTTGTTATGTTTTAAAAACATGCATACATCTAAAGTTACTCTGCTCCTGTTGCAGCATTTTCACAGCACAGGCAAGAGAGAAGCCATCCAAGCTATAATGATGAGTACAGTGAGATAATTTATTAACTGCTCAGCAGCGGTGAGGGCAGTGATGGTTCAGACACGTATGACAGTGAGGAGGAGATGGATGATGTGATCTGCATATAAGATGGAGAGCCAGGGCACCCAAACCCAGGCCTTCTGAAAAACATTCAGCTCAAGAGGCTGTTTGTAGTAGACACGCAACCTGGATTTGAGCCAAGCAGAAAGTATTATCTAGAAAGTGGAACGAAAGACAGTGAGGAGGAGGAAGCTGAAAGTGATAAGGAAGGGGACCAGGGTAAAGAATCTGAAGATGAAGTTATTGAAGAGGACAGGTAGGCTGAAGTTCTGCATAAAAACAGAAATACATTTTTTTCTTATCTGAGTTATCTGAGGTTTTTGGGTTTATCTGAAGTGGTGAACTGAGGGGAGCTGACTTATAGTGTGTATTTCTTCAATAATATTTATAATATTCTCTGTGATCTGGTTCTTATGGCAAATGTTTTGAAAACAAGAAACAAGATGCATTTTCCCCCTGCTGTAAAGGCCATTGCAAACCAAATCCATTAGAGTTAACAAATTTAAAAGCAGATCAAATAGGAAGTGTTCAAGACATAGACCCGAATTACCCCAAATCCCAGAATGGCGTAAAACTGTTTGACGATAGACCCAAATAAGTGGTCACGCAAGGAATTTCAACAGTGCCATGTATTCATTCAACTCATTCAAATGTAGTCTTAAAGCTGCAGGATGAAATAAAAACCTAGAAATGGCCAATAGCTCTGTTCACGTGCTCGATGTTCAAACTGCAACCCAAGGAAACTCTTTATCCAAAATTTCACTTTGTGTCAAGAGGGCAGGTGGCTAGGATTTGTCATCACATAAAAACGTGTTACGCTTTGCACGCATATATAATATAAAATCAGATTCAACAAAGCAGCTGACCAAACAAAAACATTCCCCAACTTCAAGAAGCTGTTTTACAAGCTGAAGTGAATCTGAATGCAGACCGTTCTCTCTTCTTTGTCACAACATGTTGTCATTCAAGTTTGTGGCTTTCGAGATGAAAATGGATTATGTTCTGTATTGCTGAACGTTATTTTTTGTTTTTGTTTTGCGTTGAGCTTTTATTCATTTATCATTTGTGTTAGCTTGCCATGTCCCGTTAAATGCATGTGGCTTGCATTGTCAGAACAGACGCAGCTGTGTTAGTTTTATAGTTTATTGTTGTTTTCTGTTCAATAGTTTTAATGGCAGTGTCTGTTTCTGTGGTTTGCTGTGTCTGTTCAGGCTTGCCTAATGGAGACTGAAAGCACAGCCCTTTTACAATTAGAATGAACAAATAAACACATTGTCAGGTATGGGAAAGGAAGAATGCTTAAGATGTAGTCTAAATCTATCCAAGTTTTCATCTGTAGAAAATATTAAACATAATTAAAGACGACACACAAATCTTGAAGCTAGAGGAGTGGTTTACAGCCATATATAAAGGACTGCGATGTCAATACAAAGCAATATTTGAAAGATATCTTAATAAAAATAGATTCATGGTCTTTTCAGGAACTGCATATGTACACCCATGTTCCAACTTTACTATAAATTAAACACTGGAGTTTTCAAACCTCAATTCAGTAAGCGCTACTATCTCCTCACACACACTCTCACACACACAAATCACTCACCGCAGGACTCGGACAATTAGAACGAAACTTCCTATAGCACTTTTCATCCACACAGGATATCAAAGTGCTCAAGAAAGATGAGTCAACCTATGTGCACCTATCTGATTAAAAGACATGACGTCAGAGCTGTAGGGATTGTAAAAAGAAAACTGCAAAACATCTGTTTCCCTTACGTCAGGTTAAATATAGATTGTTGCGAACTGTCACAAAAAATACAATTGGGGGGGGGAAAATTGAATTTCGTTTCGTTCCACTTGAACTGAATGGAGTCAGTAAGAAAAGCTCATTTCAAACCATAAAATCGGGTTCTCATGCTAATTAGAAAACACCTTAAGTAAGTGGGTCTTGTAATATTATCGTCTAATACAGCAGTACTTCTTAAAACAATTTCCCAATGTAGGTGTTTAACATTAGTTCACTGATACAAAGTATGATTGCCAATATTAAACTATGTAAATGTGTCGTTGCCTGTGTAATTGTGTTCAAAGAATATTATTATTATTATTTAGCAGGCGCCTTTATACAAGGTGACTTACAGAGACTAGGGTGTGTGAACTATGCATCAGCTGCAGAGTCACAACTACGTCTCACCCAAAAGACGGAGCACAAGGAGGTTAAGTGACTTGCTCAGGGTCAAACAATGAGTCAGTGGCATTTGAACCAGGGACCTCCTGGTTACAAGCCCTTTTCTTTAACCACTGGACCACACAATATCCTGAAGAGGTATGTTGACAGAATCAGTTCATAGTAGTTACATCGATCATGTTTGCACTTCACTATTTAAAAGATTTGTCAAAATGTGGCTGCTTGCTTGTGAGAAGTCTGCAAATGATTTCGTAGCTTTGTCATAAAGTTCCTCCAAAGCCCTCCATGTTTCAGCTCACATTTCCTGATTCGATTTTCTAGGAGACCTACAATCAGGTCAGTGCATCAGGTATAAATCTTAAAAAAATAATAATTAAACACCAGAAAAAAACACACTGTTACACAGCTTGATCTATGCTTTAAGAACAAAGTGACTTAACAAGGGGCATGATAGTGCCTGTGCAACCAGATTGTGCCTCAAGGCAGTGGGGGAATTGACCAACTTGCCCATCAAGACAGGAGCTAAGCTTGGATTTAATACCTCAAATAGGAAGATGCAGATGTCAAAGTCTAGGCTACAAATAAAAGGGTGCTTCCTGGTACCTAATTACTTTATGTGTTGTTGTTCACTTGCTCTAATGGTCTAGCTGCACTCAGACTAAGTGACCCACAGCAAAGGTACTGGTATGCAGCTATTTATTTATAGCATCTAGCACATTGAAAGGAGGACCAGGAATGGTGTCAGTAAAATAAGTAGGAACTGGATTGTAATGTATTGGTCAGAACTCATTTAAAATAATGGAGGAATCCACTGCTAAAAGACTGGCACAGCACTGCAATCTAATTGTGAAATGGAAGCAGAGCCTTTTGTGCTCTTTAAGTGTTTGCCCACTATAAACAGGAGCTTGAGTGGTTTTCTCTGGCTGGGTACCAATAAAAAGCGCCTCTACGTTATCCTGCTGTAAATTGTGCTGCCCGAGACCCCACCTTTGTTTTCATGGAAATGAAACTTTTACTTGGTGTAAAACAATCGTAGTGCTGCTCTGTCATAACTCCTATTGTAAACATCTTGTTCTGAACAGAACTGGAAACTTTGTGGGAATTTTGTTTGACAGCGTGGCAGTGATATTTTGTATTTGTATGGGAATTGCGACGGCTGCAGCACATAAGAACTCAGCAGCAATGTCAATGTTTTGAAGAAGTGGATAGTGTTTTTTAACTATCACTATTCCTGTCTTTGCAGATTTCCGAGTAGTATTGTCTGAGGGATGATCATGAAAATGTAAACACTTTTGAAACTTCTCTTTTGTTTCTGCCCTGTACAGTACAATATTGTGAAGTGCTATACTGTGAAGTTAATAATTGATGCTGATTAAATTATAATTGATGCTGATTAAATTATAATTGATGCATCACATTTTTCCAAAATTCATAAATTTGCCTGTAAATACTTACATCTTGACTTATTCTTCAAAAAATGTTTTGCCATTTTGAAGAAAATCACCCAATTAAGAATATGTCAAAATACATAAATTACGGTAATGCCTGTATTGGCTTTGGCAGGAAAACAGACTTGTCTAAATTTCAAATGTTGTCTCTTTTAAACTGTTCATGTGGACCACTGGTTGCTATGTAACCTTAACATTTGTCACTTGTAAGTGGATTGATTTATAGTGTCATCTAATGTTACCACTGGGGTTTCTACCATTGCATATAAAGCAGCACTCTGTTTGTGTTGGAGGATATTCCCCATTTTTCCTGCAAGGAGTAAAATAACAAAGCGAAAAACAACAAGAGCTAGACACCACCAAAGTCTTGACATCACTTTCCAACTTCACTGATCCCTCGCCAAGGGTAGTGTGTCCAAACAATATGTTGCCTGAGCCATCTTTTTACTCGCAAATGTGAACGTCAGGGCAAGATTCTTGAATATTGTTATGGTTACAATCAAGAAAAATACAGGGCCTTTCCTCTCTTGGTAATGTATAGATATAAAAATAAGACATCAACGGTATGACTGCAAATCAATAATATAGCAACTTACTTCTAATATAATTAGAACTTATAATCTTTTGCTTTTACTATAAGGTTATTAAGAATAGGAAAAGTTAATTTAATTCCTCTCCATGCATCAATCTGTGCTCAGACTATCACCGGCTTAATGTCAAACACAATTACTGTAGCAACCATAGCAACATGCTCCCAATATACCTGGAGCTTATGATCTATATCCATTAGAGACAATGAGGGAAAAAATTGTGAACAAATTGCTTTCTAATCCGATTGATTTTCCTAAGAGTGTAGTGCTTAAAGCAACAGGCATGGTCAACTACCAAGGTAATGCCCTCCTTTTATTGTGTTTAGAAACTAGGCCTTTTTTGTGCTATTTTTTAAATATTTAATAAAGTTACAGATTTATTTAATCTTTTCAATGTTAAATTGGTTTCAGAGCAAGACCATCTATCTGACAGCTCTGTGGTCTAATGGCTGCTCATGGAGCTTGCTGACTGGTGAATGAAAGCTCAAAGGTCTCTAATAATTAATACCCATTCCCTCTACATATACAGAATAGAGGGGTGACAGATTAGCCTAAGGGCCTGTTCATTGGCAATGCAGTGCAATTTTTAAACTGTTTATTTTTGAATGACTCTCAAAGTGGATGGTTCCTTTTGGTGGAAAATTTGTTGGAATTCCTCCTAGCTAGATATAGCTAAAGACAACAGTTATAAAGCCAGGCTCAGAGGGCTTATTTGAGATGCAGCTTCTATTAAAATGTTCTGTAAGGCTGGCTATAACGAATTAGATTTTTACTGCAGAGTTGTAAACCACTGTATCACCATTGTACAAATGTATTTTACTTTCTCTTCTCACCATTGGGAAGTAACTTAAAAGAATAATTCACAGTATCAATACTTGAAGTACCCAAAACTGTTTTGGTACCCAAAAAAAGAATTGGGGAGGAGGGAGTTAGGGTTAACCAATCAGCTACTAGGAAGCAGGCGAGCACTTATGGGCTGGATGGCCTCCTCATGTTCATACATTTTGTTATCCTCTTGCCAGGTGATTATAATGACCCTACAGTTAAACTGCAGTTTCCAGACAAAGCCTTATGAACTGCAATGTAATCTGTGTCCCCTAACTGACAGTGAATACCAAAAAGGGCTATTTGTAAACAAACAAGTTGTCCCAGCCAGCTATGTCAAGATAGGAGCAGTGTAGATGGTTTATCTGTCCCAAGCAGCCGGTCTTATTTTCCTGTCAGTCTGGCCTTTAGCTCTCTGATTTATGCCACAAAACAATTTCTTCTTTTATGCAACAAGGGGGTTAACTGATGCATAGTTAATAATGGGATTTTTTTATTCTGTTCTTCATTGTGCCCTGTTCATTTTATTTTTTCACCAGGTCTTATCTCGCAACAATCACATGCCAGAAAAATATGTCCACTTTTTCCCAGCCCCTGACTTGTGCCCGGGCGAGAACAATGCTGTGCGCTTTCCAGCTGAAACTGGCCTTCATAAAAGACGGAAACGTAGGTATGCTGTGGCCAACATGGCACACGGTGTGGCTGAAAAAAGTCTGCCCTTTTCAACAGTTTATAAGCTGAGTTCTTTTTGTTTTTACAGCTGCAACAGACCCAATTTACAAATGCCAGCTTCCCAATGTTTGCTTTTGGCTTACATCACTTCCTGCCCTTTGATATCTGGTCACTAGATTCAGCTGCACAATGCACTGCACTTACGTCTTGCATTTTTTTTTTTTTTTTTACAGATTCTTTGTAGGTATTAAGTAGTTAACTCCACAATCATTATGGCAATGTTTTAATAGGAGCCAGGTTTTGAGCGATGTTGTTAATAACTTCTGAGCTAATGGATGAATAATATGTTTTGTGAAGCTTGATTTATATTAATTAAATATCTCTCTAAATAAAAGAGGTGTTGGGATTTTATTGTATATGTTTACAATCTAGTGTGTTTAAATTCTAGTTGTGTGAAGGTTTATAAATTGGGCCTTACACTTTATCTGGTAAAATCATTTACAGCAGTTCATTGATTTGTATTCGCCATTGTAAGAAGTATAAGGCCCTTTACTGGGATTGTTAGAAATATTTCTGTTCTTGTTATTAAAAAAAAAAAAAAAAAAAGTTATAGATAAAGTGACAGTGGGAAAGCATGAGAAGGTGCTTAATTGGTCAAACCTAAAGGTTTAAAAATCTGAAGGAAGGTAAATATTATTTTAAAAAGGTGTTGTTTTTTGGTAAATATATTTTATGCAACCTGACTATTTATAATATTGTACTGTATAATCAAATACATAGTGATACTTACTGTTTTAAACTGTTTTTTTACTTTTAAGAAAACAGGTACAGTAGCAGCCTGTCGAGTAAACTGTTGAACTTGCATTCCAATGGTCATTGATGGCAGCAGTTATTGAAATTCAGCTTGAGCAGTTTTCTTTACTACAGTAAATAAATACAATGTCAACACTATTTCATTTTGTGTCCCACAATCAAGTTGAATTGTACATTACCAAGGTTGTTTGCATTTTTACATTTTACATTTACATTTTATTTACATTTCCTACAGTAGTTCTAATCGTGGGGCCTCCTATGAGATCTGCATTGCACCAAGAGATGCTTCTAGAATGGGGTAGGGTTAAAAATGTCATTTTACACTAGCTCAGAAGACATAACAGTAATCAAAAAGAGAACTGCTTTTTTCCCTGTCAGTTATACTGATAACATTTTTTAAAAACTCAGAGGACACTACACCTTCAATGGGAAGAGACTTTCTTTAAGGAACATTCCAGGAAATTACTGAGCACTGAGGTGCCGTTTCACTTCCTACACCTACAGGATGCAAGATTTTGCTGTAATGCTTAAGAATGGTGCTATGACAGAACACAGGGCTACTGGTTTGCATATTTCCTTTCTTCAGTACTGGTCATGGTTGAAAGGAGAGTTATGGCTTTTTAAAATGTAAATATTAGTTTCATTTTTAGGATTTTTTGGTTTTATTGGTTTTATATTATTTACATTTGACAAATGGTTTTTAAAAAAAATTTGTAAACTAGATAGCGCTCCCTGAAGATGGCCTTATTATTGCACTGCACCAGCAGATTCACAGCAATAGGCTCCATTCACAAAAGTGTATATGGAATTTTTTTTAAGGACTGCTTCTATAAACATTTTCTTAAAGAGTGCTTTGAAAAGTATAATCAGCTAATTAATCCTCTGTTCCTGTACACGTTTCTATAGTGTGTGTAAACAACCATCCCTGCAATGTACATTGCTGTACTTTCTCCACCAGTTGGGCAGGTCAACCAAACATTTGTTTGAATGGGAGGCCTGACCTAGTCGGAGGGGAATGAAAAACATGTGCAGAAAGTGGTCAAGTTGAACTGGTTAACTGAATCCCAATTTAATGAGTGTGACGAATGCTACACTGCCTCAGGGCGTACACAACAGCACTGTGGGACTAGCCACCGAAGTGGGATGTCCCTGAAAGAAAGGAAACAGACCCGAAATATGATTAGGGTTTAAAATACATGAAGTGTATTTTAAAATCATTTCTGAAATAGCTTTATGAATATTATTGATGGCCCAGCTTTTACTGTGCAGAGAATATTTAGTTTTTTCAGTTAAATTTTAACCAAAAGGCTAATATCACATTTCTATCTGCCACTGGTATTCAGAATTCAGTTCTGGTCATTTCCATCTGCATCAGATTGAGTTCTACCTGATTTCCATCATCAGTTAAATTTTTGAAGTAGACTACATTGTCTGATTACAACTAGACCATTGACTACAACACAACAATAACTTTTCATCTATAGTGGGGTCTTTAGTAGGTTTATTAGTTGCAATTACTGTAAACCATACTGTATTTAAATATGAATCTTGCATTGTAACCCTGTACTGCCTTGTAACACCTGTAAGTCGCCTTGGATGAAGGTATCTGCCAAATAAAAAAAAATAATAATACCTAATAAAGAAGGGCAGAACTAGCTTTCATTCTGCCCTACATATTCTTTTCTCTTTTATGAGGCCCTTGCTAAGTTGATCCGAGCTTCATTAAGGAAAACAAATCAGCAGACAATTGAGCAATTAGAGGCGAGGGAGCCTGGTACAGTACTACCCCCCCCCCTCCCCGCTCCAAAGAGCATGGAGTTTTAATGAGTTCAGACTGTGCCTTGGCCAATAGAAACAGGACAGTCACTTTTCCTTGATGCTGGGGACTTTGTGCTTCTTCTTCACAAGATTGTTTTGGTGCAGTAATTATGCATGGATAACAACAGCCAAGGGTTTGGATGACTGGGTAGCACAGTGGGCGGCTAACACACTGACCCTTCACCACTGAAGGCTTGGGTTCTCACCCACAAATGGTCACAAATGAAATGAATTTGGCGGTCTTGACTGACAGCCTTGTTTCACCTGCCACTGGGATCAACTTGATATTGATATTGAAATTGTTCCCGTTTATTTCATCAGTAACAGATTGTTCCATTTAACAAGCTCGGTACTGGGACGAATTTAAACCCAGTTGCCAAGGGAGTTACATAATGAGCGTCCAATGCGAAAAATGCTTGAGGCAGGTTTTAAACCCATGCAGAATGAATAATTGTGATTTAATTGTAGGATCAATAAAATAGGGGAATTCATTTACAAGCATTAATTATATAAAAAGGTGACATCACTGACGGTCATTGACTTTTGTGCAATATCTGGTTGGAGAGTAGACTGGAGATGGCACCGGCGGTCGTCAGCCACAGTTTTGAGTGAGATGAAGTTTGACAGACTGGTTTCATGGTGCAGATGAAAAAGTAGCACTTTAGCCCTCAGTGGACAGCAGTGTAATCCACATTACAAAACAAACAGCAATCAGTTTGGCACAACAGCAATGACCGCCGGGGTGGTTGCTCAGGTCAGGATTACTGAGGCACATTGGCAAAGCCTTGTGAGGAAGTTCACATGTGAGCCTATGTGAGCTGCTATCCCATGTTTTGCCACACATGAATCAATCAGGAAATTGCACACAAAGCATGAGATGTAATTCTGAATACTGCAGCCAGTCACATGCTTTCTCAGCAATGAAGTTGCTGAGGTGAAATGAAAAGATACCTGAAAGAGTCTTAATCACATACAACACAATACACATTTTTTCAGTTTGAATTAAGCCTGCTTCACAATAACGACAGCAAAGTACTTTACTGCAGTAAATGCAAGTAGGAAAACCTGGAAGAAAGCTTGCACTTAGCAACATCCTCCAACAAACAATGTAAAGGGGGAAGTTAATTTCCATTGCATTGCCAGTTTTAAGTGTGGGATCATTCCAGCTCAAGTGAAACAAGATGGGCTGCTTGACTCCTTGCGTCAATGGCTTACGTCAATGAATTATATTTTGGTGGAAAGTCCTTGAAACAAGCTTTCAAATGATGTCATGTGAATTTTTGCAAGCTTCACATCCACTCCCACCATGTTTCACAGCTCTTCACATCTACCTTGGAAGTCTTTTCTTCATCACATGTGGTTTATATATCAGACACCACTAACAGAGGAAACACCTCCCCAGAACTTATTCCACTTCAGCAGGAATGACTCTGTCTCAGTCCATAGGCAGACACCTAGAGCTCGAGTGATCTGCCATGATCCCATGATCTGCAACATTAAAACTAATACATCGAAAAGTCATCACCCTGAAACCAGACACAGATCTGGTTAAATGAATGAAGCTCAAAAGACTGGAGAGACTGGTTTCTGCCAGAGTGATGCAAACCTGACAGAGTATCAATTCAAACCAGGTTGATGGAAACACAGCATTAGCCCTGTGTTAGATTCTCTCCTGGAACCAAAGATGCATACAAAAATTCCAGCTGTGCCACGGGTTTTAGTGATGAAGGATTTGTAGCCAACAAAAAAAAAAAAAGTTCTGTCATTTTATTTGTTTTTGATCATTTCTTGTTTATGTACTCAACTACCGTAATGTGCTTTACTTGTCTTTGTTTCAGAAGGCTGCAGTCTGTTTGTGTTTCCTCCTGCTGTATATTTATTTTTCTAATTCTTGTATTTATTTGAGCACCACCAATGGTCATCTCGAGACTTCCTGCAAACAGAACTACTGCAGCAGTACCAGTAAAATGCAAACCAGAAATATAAGCACTCATGTTTGAGAAGCACCTGAACCAAAACTAGTCATTCCCAATCGGGTTTCTTCATGCAATGCGTTATATAACACCAGAATGAGCTTTTAAAATCTAATGAGCACTCAAAGGCACCAAACAAAACAAGGCCCTTGACTAGTCTTCCCATCTGTGATTGCATAGACATGTCCAATTACAGGATAAAAGGGGTTCATTCAGTGGGCTTGGACTTGAACACTGTGGCTTTGCATGTCTAATGAATTTTACTATGAATACTCAGGATAAAGACACATGTCACAGTGGTATGCAGTTTTATTCATGGACAGCCCTCAAGCGCAATCTGCCAAACGTGGAAAATTACTTGAGATATTCTTTTTCTTTAACCACCTTAATAGAAAACTGCCATATCAATGAGCGATTCTTTACTGGCTTACTGTACAACCTAAACAAGGTTTATTCAAAGGGAAGCATCCGAGTTCCATAGTGTACACACTGCCACTCTCATTACCACGCACTGCGCATCTTCATTTTGAAAGACACCTGAGAAGCCCTCTCATCCATGCTGGTCTGCAGGTAATGTATTTCAGTGGGATACTGTTGTGTTATTTTCCAGTTTGCAGTTGTTTTTAAATGGGATCTGCTGTAACATCTAGTGATGAATGAAGGAGGTAACTCAGGAAAATGTAGAAGGTAGACTACTTTATCGTTATAAAGATTTTTATAGCTGTTGTGTTGAGATTAAATGGGGGCAGTCAGAGAAAGCCTCTTAGGTAGTCTCCTAACACCCCCTCCTAGAATGACCTAACCAAGTGTGACACAATGGACGCACACCTGTATCCCCAATGCTTGGGACACACACCATCAAGAGGGATAGATAAGTATCATGAAGGACTCCATACTTTGAATGAGAACTGAATCTTCATTCCAGGACCCCTGGAAGAAAAAGCCTGAGCTGATCCCAAATGTTACAGTACGTTTGAAGCTGCTCAATGATAAATGCAGGTAATGGAAGAGAGCAATGCACACACAGTACTGGAGCCAGTTACTTATAATGAGTTTATCCTTGTAAAGCACAGCGTTACTGTGGCTTAAAACCACTCAAGGTAAGTGGAGATAGTAAATCAAAACAGTTATTTTATTGCAAATACTTTTTGCTGTAACGAAGATTGAATCAGGGAGCCAAATGGCTTGTATGTCAACAAGACAACTTGTAGTCATTAAAGACATTCAAGATGGGCCTCTGTCCAAGCTTTGGTAAACAACTTTATTTACATAGTTTGAGACATTGAGAGGAGAACTGTGTAACAACCAACAGCACTCAAGTTTAATTACCATTTAAATTCAGCCATCTTTACTGCATTGACATTTTGTGTATTATGTAAATAAAAAAAAGATCACTCAGGAACTCAAAAATCAAGCACTATTCACACAACTTTAAGGACTGTTTAATAAATATTTTAAGGACTGGTTTTAAAATCTGTTTTTAATAATTAATCCAAGTTTGCCGTTCATATTTTTAAGTGTTTTAGAGAAGGCTTATTAGTTTAGAAAAACACTACGTTTGTGACCATGGATCAATCTACTTTTTAGCTGTTGGTAAAACTTGAAGAAAAAACTTAAAGTGTATACCCTACAATTAACTGCAATTAAGACAATTGGTAGCACTATTCATTTGGATTCAATTAACAAATTGCTGAATATTCTGTATTGCATAGTTTTAAAGTATAAGGCTCATAGGATTTAAAAATAATTGAAAACAGATTTGAACACGTCAAATAGAATTAACCAATTTGATCTAATTCATCAAATCAAAATGCTTTTCTCAGGCAATTTCTCTCTCAGCAGCTTGAAAGAATAAGCAAAGTCTGTTTACGCTGTCTGGTGAGTGGTCAAACTGAATTTCACTGTGTTCAATAATCATTGTAGCGGCTGACTGAAAACAGACAAAAGACAGATGACTGCAACTTCCCGTTGGTTATCCAATTTACGTAGATGTTGTTGTAGAGTTTGGTTACTTAATCAATGAACTGCACATTTTGGGAAGTCTTTGTATTTACAGTAACTGTGTTAAAGTTGCAGTGTCCCCATTACCAAATTTAATATTACGGTCCAATCGTGTATCTTACGCTAACTGTCTCTCTAGTTTAAATGCTGTCGCACCACTACAAGCCACGCAGTGCTAAAGATTAACAGGTAGCCTTATCTGGCTCCTGACCAGTAGGGGTCGCTGTGGTGTGGGGAGGCAGACCAATCCCAGACAGTTTTCCTTCCATGGCTGCACAAAGGTTAATGTAGCACTTCTTATGGATCCACAGCCAATCTGGGGTATCTTAACACCTGTATGCCCTTCACTGGGACAGACACACAATTCACCAGCAGTGTTGCACAACACACAAACACAAACACATTCAAACTGCCTGGTGAACAAGCAGCCAAATCACGAAGACTTTCTTTCTAGTCCACATTTTCCCACCGTTGTGTGAAACATTTCTCATTAACAACCAAATTGCTTTCAGATGCTGCCCTGGAAGAAGTTTCCCTAGAAACCACTTGCTAAAAGACTGCAGCTTTCCTTTATTGAAACTTCCAGCCGTGAAAAGGCAGATATCCTGACATATATCAAATCCAATTTCCAGGGATCACTGAACCCATTCTCTTCTGGATAATGTCTTGTGACTAGGTCTTAGCTGATTGTGGTGTACAAAGAATAACCAGTGGAAAGAAGAGGTTTGGATTTTACCCCCCGGCCCTCAACCCTACACCCCAAGTTGAAGTAAGAATTGTATATCAATGGTATCCAAAATAAGACTCCCAGTAGTAAGGATCTGACTTGGGAACTAACCACCACATTTTCCATACGATTCCTGTTTGTTCTTTACATTGTCCCCACATTCTTTGAGCAGGATAAAGTGCAGGCTACTGTGTGACTGTCGGATGAACTATCCACTGCGTTACATTCATTTTGTTTGCTATGAAGTCATACAACTGGATGCAAATGTTTAAGAATGTAATATTGGAATACAAATGTATTAATCCTGCTGGAGCCCCCTCCCCAGCCCCGCCACAGTGGTGATTTCTCAACCTCCGTATTAACATCAATTGGTCTACGATAAAGAAAGTTTACAAGTTTTAATGTAGATCTTAAAAGAAAAAAAAAGACTAAACACCTGTGTATGGTACTATATGTGGTAGGTAATATGACAAAGTGCACTGAATAGTAAAATTATTGAATTTACTTATATATTTACTTAATTATTACAATAGCAGCTCAGGCAAAAACAAGGGGGCCAACACTATAGACCCTATTTACAAACTTTAAGGCTGTTTTTTGAAGCGTGTTTATAAATGTTCTCTAGGTAAGACAAACTAATAAACTCTCTCCTCCACACCTGAAAAAAGTTTCATGAACTGCATAATTCATTTATCTGATCAGAATGGCTCAAACAAAACATTCCTTAAGGTTTTGTAAATTGGTCTCTTTAACAGAAATACTGGTAACACTAACTGCAGTAAACCACACTCCACCATACTTAGGAACTGTTGACTGTACCAAATTCACAAAGATGTATTACCAGCTGTAGGAGCACATTGAGTAATTGAAGTTCAGGAGTACAATCTTTATTTGTTTGTGATTAATAAAGTTTTATTACGGCATATGTAGAGTGTCCCTTAATATAATAGAATACATTCACAGTTTGAGCTGTTTGCTGTCTTCTGCAATGTACTACAATAAACTGATCAAATAACAATAAAGCAAAACTGCTTTGATTAGTGGATGATTGTATAAAACTCAAAATAAGAGTGTGCATATTTAAACTTGGCACTTGATCGGTATTTAAGTATTTTCAGAACAGCTTGACAGCAAGTGTTTTTAGTTTTTTAGTTTCTTTTTTTTAGATTGTAGGTCACTACTAAATAAAAATCCCAATAACATATTTTCCATGACCACTCAAAGACACAAATATGTGCAAGTGGTACTTTGAGGCAGGAAGTGTTGATTTATTATCTTTCATTTCATTGTGCCCTCTACCCCCCACAACGCCAGTGGACAATAGCGCAGGGCAACCTTAACCATGCGGTGGAGCGCTTTGAAAGAGTCTGTGAAGAGAATGCTGCCATCACAAAAGACTTTTGCTGTCGGCCTGGCTCTAAGTTCTTTAGCTATTTTGTCCCACTAAAGCTCTTCTTTTTACTGCAAAATGTGATTATTGTAATAAAGCACAAGGAGTGACAGCTCCCTGCAGATTCAAAGACAGCTGCCCTCTAATGATGTGCTAAAATGTTCTGGCACTGTTTTGTGTTAAGAGGTAAAAGGGTCTGAAAAGGTATCAGCATTTCTACACTCACTACAGAATGCTTTGCAGCAAACAGATAGCACTTAAAGGTACAGTGTACTATTTACATATGAGCTTAAATGTGTAGTGTACAATTTCCTTCTGCCGCAGGTACAGTTGCTGTGTGATTAACATTTCACTCTGTTCACTGCAAAGGAATAGAGCAAAACTGGTGACAATAAGTGGACTTGGGGTTCACCTGGCAAAATAAGCATTAAAAAAAGAAGCACTGATACAACAACGATGCCGGCTCTGCTGTGGAACTCTAAATATATGCTAGCTATTGCATTGCTTACATTGGTGTAAGGTCATTGAAAAAAAAACAAGCAACACAAGTACATCTTCTAATTTGATGCTGTTATTTTACAGTAAGTTATATTGAAAATCAGTTGCAAGACTGATAAATGCGAGTGATATTAGGTAAAGTGTTATGATAACCAAAGTGATAATAGGATCTTACCCACAAGTTTGACTGTACTATAAAAAAATTTTAAAAAAAAAAACTTTTTAAAGAGTTTCACACTATAGGAGCCCATTTACAGTGAAATACTAGTATACATGACTATTCTGCAAGACTATTAGTATACCTCAGTATGTTTTACAGTACAAAATGGGTCATGTGACCTGGGGCTTGTCCAGACCAGGTCCAATGCAACATCATTCTTCCCTAATCCCCTGTTCACATTAGTTAAGATCAATGTTGGTAAAATGCAGTATACAGAACACATTTTCATCAATTGAAACCTACTGTTTGGCACTTCAGGGGACGTGGCCCCCATACACAGGCAAATCCAGCAGGTCTAGATGAGGACAACAGGTTTAATCCTGTGTAATCTTAGTTTAAATGGTAAAAAACTGAAATTAAATGGAAAGTAACACCTAATGTTAATACTTGCTGAGAGTTCTTCCTTCCTGCTCGCCTATACTGTATACAGAGAGACTTGAGCAGCATCACAGTTGGTCAGGTCCATAATGAAACAGACAATAATTATAACTTTCCAAGTGAGGAACCCCACCAAGTCTGATGAAGCAGGGGAGATCGGAACTGACAGGTTACACACACACATTGACTTCCGATACTTCAGAAAGGAGATGACACCCAGATCTGTCACAGCAGCTCCATGAGAAAGATGGACTTTACTTTCCCACACTGGATGTACAAATGTGTCTCAACCATGACCGGTCAGATCCTTCTGCCACAAGGGGTCAGAGGGCAATATTCTGCCCAAACATACATATTCATTTCAGGGTCTCTTTTCAGAATGCCTGTTGTGGAGCATTCCTTCAGTGGACAACAGTATCCAAGGACTAAGCCAGAAACACAATCAATACATGCGTGCACAGGGCAGGATTCCAGCACTGCTCTCCAGGGGTGAACAATGTGAACCCTGCGCTCTGTTTTTTCTCGTGACATGTTGGGTTACTTTCGCATCCACATTTAATTAGATGGACTAGATAGCATTTTATTTTATATCAGTAAAAGTTTTTGATTGTAACTTACAGCACTTGGTTTGATCAGCCTACCCTTAGGATAAGGCACATTTTAGAGAGCCGGGCAATCCATCTGTATTGGGGGTTATCCCCCATATAACCACAGAAAGGTAGTTGCAATCCAGGGCCATTCCCCAGTGCTGTAAAATGCTATCAAAATACAGCAGTGTCTTATTCTGGCAGCACATAGTAGGTTGATTAAATCAGCTACCAGGTAGATAAACATGGTCATATAGATGCAGTATACAGTAAATGTATTTTCTGATCTGCAGGTTTGAGCTATCTTTCCTTGACTCAATGAAGCAGAAGAGTTAGGTCATTTGGCCATGAAGTGACTGCTGTGCTCAAAACTCACTGAGGCGCTAGACACTGAGGAACCTTGAAATGACAGAATTGAATATGAACAGCAACTCATCTTCAGTAGAATAAACAAACAAGCGTGATAATGCTCTAATATTTTACTTGTACTATTATAGGGATAAACATACATCCGTCAGACGCTATGGTCATCATTTGTTTTTATTACTCAGCTGTGGAACTGATTGCTTCGACTGGGAGTTCAAGGTGGTATATTGCGTGATAAACCCAACATCATAAAGATATTTTAAACTTCATCCTCCACTGAATGAAAATTACACATAACTGAGATTAAAAAGAAACGTTCAACAGTAAATAGTGAGAATCTTGGAAACGCATTCATCTTTTCCCTATAACTATAATTGCAGTAGCAAAAAAGGATCCCGTCTATGAAAACGCATCAGCTGTCGGACGTTTTTAACTCATAAGTGCAGAATGATTCACTGGTCATCAAAAAAACATAAAACTGAGTAACTGAGTAATAAAACTGAGTAAAACGGAGTAATGGGTACTGTAGTGTTTGCAATATATTTGATAGACTTTAGTTCAGAGAGTGATGTGGCTGAAAGCGTGGACGCTTATGACTCTGAAGTACGCACTAGCTTTTGGGAAATAACAACAAACAACAAGGTCTGTTTAACGAGTGCTTTACATTAGGCAAGAATGGACAAAAACAAACACCAAGAAATCAACGCTTAGTGTAGAGCTAAATATATATATAAATATAAGTGTGGTGTCCTGCAGCTTTGGCAAATCTCTTTATAAAAATATAGTAAAATGTATTATAAAAAGTTAGCCTATATATAGGCTGTAACATTTTCTACCCCATAAATATTCTGGAAATGTATTGCATTAACCATTTTGTATTGCTATTATTTGGTATTAGAAAGTGGAGCTTTACAGTAATTGGTATTGCATTAGACCTAGTTTTGTGTCTAGTGGTACTCTGGAAGGAGTTACCTTGCTTGGTAATAGTGTTTTTTTGCAACCTTCATTTAGACGTACAGTATGACAAATTGTAATACAAAAGAGAGGTGGAATGGCCTAGTATTTTATATTCAGCATGTTATGTGAAACTGAAATGTGACATGTTGCTTTAGTTTATTTGTATTTCGATTCAATCACTGGCACACCGTAAAACAAGTCTATAAAAAGGCTCTATACTGTATGCCTCCAGAACAGTGGTCCTTAAAGTATTTTGGCAATGGGCACGTGTCTTTTTCATACAGTTGAGGACATGATCACTTACTATATTTGAAAGCACAGCGCAGTAATTACAATGGCTTTTGTTCCCCAATCAATACATCAGCATTGTAGTGTTCCACACTCCTAGAGGACCTTAAATCAAGGCAAGCTGGAGCCAAGACATAAAGACTGCTGGTTAACCAGCACTGAAATCCCAGAACATAATGAAGCCCTTTCAAAACCAAACGTTGCATCACTCAACAAAAATGACTGAATCTGCATAGCCTTATGGAGGTCATTGCACTTCTCATTGTAACCATGCATTCCATTTCGTGGACAGAAACAAAAAGGAATGCTATGTATTTATTATTTTATTTGGAATATGCAAGGGTTGAAATACAAGGGCTCAAACAACACTCTATGGTATGTATCACAACAGGCAGGCCACAATGTGATAGACATCATGATACATGTTATGGTCCTGAGGGCTAGTTTTTAATATGTGTAATAATATTTTTTAATGGTACACTATTTTGTTAAAAGTGACAAAACTTAACTGAAAGATAGTATATTCACACCAACTATAAATCTAATTATCCTTTATTTATCATTATTTAGTGAACTACAGAGTTCTTTACAGTATCATGTATTGTGAACAAACAATACACACTTCTATCACGATACAACTGTACGTTCTATTGCTAATTGGGTGAGGTTTTTAAATGAATTCCAATTCTATTCAGTGCACTGTCCTGTTTTCCACTGAGCTAAAAACATGTGCTTAAAGGAACAAAATATTATATTTGTGAAGCACAGTTAACTACTCTATTGTTAGTAATGTAAAGATGATTAAAAGGCAATAGGGTCTATATTCAATATATAATATATATATAGGGGGTAGCGCATAATTGGTCAAGTGCCATCCGGATAGGGAGGGCTTAGGTTGGCAGGGCAATCCACGGTTCACCGCGCACCAGCGACCCCTGTGGCTGGTAGGGCGCCTGCGAGTCTGCAGTGGAGCCATTCAGATCTGTGTTGTCCTCCGGCACTATAGGTCTGGTGGCTTCGCTGTGGATCAGCAGTGCAAAAAATAACAGATTGGCAGAAACACGTTTCGGAGGATGCAATGAAACATAAACCACATATGATTGTGGTGCCAGGGCAGGTGTTGAGTGCATGCAGAAGAAAAGCATTGCAACTCATGCTGCCCTGCATGGTGAACAAGTGTCTGGTGATAAAAGTTGCCATTTTGACAACCTAATTTTTCTCAGTGTGAGGTATAACCAGGAAGATACTGTACATGTGTCCATTCCGCCTCTGTGCCAGTATATAGTATTTGCATTACATATACGCTATCCTTTTCATTAAGTTTTATACTGTGAGATGCAGTGATGTATGGTTGCTTTTAAAAATCCCTTTAAAATGTTAAATAATTGACAGTACATAATATCGCCTGTTAAAGCCACCCTGTGCTTGTTATCACCACATTGAAATGTCACAGCAAGAATACAATAGGAGTCAATAGGAACAAGCGCCTGATAATATCACTTTGGGAACCAAAAGCATAAGATTAGAACATTTCCATAAAAGCAGGTTGCTGTTTGTATTGAATTGTTCTCGCATATAAATCAGCACCATAAAGCTGAATATATAAATGATTGGAATGTTCTTTACATGTGCGGTATAGTAGACTGTAAAGATTGAAAAACAATAACCATGCTACTGTTTTCCATAGTGAACTTAGAATCAAATAGGAAATTGTTGAAGGTTATTCATCTTTTGAAGTTTTAACCTTGACATTAAACAGTCCATTACCTGTTCACATTGTAATTATTTATCGACCACCTAAGTCAAAACCGCTATTTCTGACTGAATTTGGGGATCTGCTATCAGCTATGACAGTCAGATATGATAGGATTCTTTTATTGGGTGATTTTAACCTTCATGTTGACATTGATTCTGATTCTAACTACTTGGAATTTTTGAGGCTACTGAATTCCTTAGACTATATCCTGCATGTCAAAGGTCCTACGCATAATCGTGGCCATACTTTAGATCTGGTAATTTCTTGTGGTTTAGCTGTTAAGAACGTCATAACTGATTTCAAGATTTTGCTGTTAACTTATAGGAGGCTGTGTGGTCCAGTGGTTAAAGAAAAGGGCTTGTAACCAGGAGGTCCCCGGTTCAAATCCCACCTTAGCCACTGACTCATTGTGTGACCCTGAGCAAGTCACTTAACCTCCTTGTGCTCCGTCTTTCGGGTGAGACGTAGTTGTAAGTGACTCTGCAGCTGATGCATAGTTCACACACCCTAGTCTCTGTAAGTCGCCTTGGATAAAGGCGTCTGCTAAATAAACAAATAATAATAATAAAAGGCCCTGAATAGATTAGCACCTAGTTATTTGCAGGAGTTACTGACCCCGTATCTACAAAACCACACTCTGAGATCACAGGTTGTGGGGCTGCTGGTTATTCCTAGTGTCAACAAAAGCAACACGGGAGGTAGGGCTTTTTCTTGTAGAGCTTCTAAATTATGGAATGCTCTGCCTTCGTTTGTCAGGGAAGCTGGGACCGTTACAGTTTTCAAGTCAAGACTAAAAACACACTTTTATAAAATGGCTTTCTTATCTTAGTGGGTTTTAATGGAATTTTAAAATTGCTGCTTTTGCATTATTGTGCATACTGTTATTTAAATGGTCTGACTGTAGCAGCTGTAGGTGTGACATGATACTTTTGTATAAAAAGCGCTATATAAATGCAATAAATAAATAAATAAATAAATAAATAAATAAATAAATAAATAAAATGAACACTATTGTAATCAATTCCATGCCTTCTAGTATATTTCGAATTCCACTGTAAACATATTTGTTGTACCAACAAGTTTTTTAGTTATGGGTGAACTTTACCTATTAACTCAGTTTTTGCTCTTGTAAGTGATTTTAAAAGGGTTGAACTAAAAACAATTTAGAAGCCAGTAGCTACAAGTTTCCAGTCCAGTCACTGATGTATAACAGAGGAGCCTTGCTGTGGTATCACTGCAGGGTCACAGGAATAGTGAGCAGATAAACCCTCAATATTATTATTTCTGCCCCCACAGTGTAACCCGGTACACTGGTCACAACTGTTGTGTGTACAGCATGGATAGCCAGAGGACAGAGTCAGAAGTAATGCCCAGATAGTGATCACCCATACACAGCATAACTGAAACAATTACCTTTCAAAAAAGACATTTTCAACACAACGGGCAGAAACAGTGATGACTTTAAACACTGGAACAAAGAAGAATTAGGGGGGACTTGACTGAAGTCTTTAAAATACAAAAGGAGTTGACACAGTTAACTAGCCAATGCTTTAAGTGCAGCCACAAACCAGGACCCAGTTGGAGATTAAGTGGAGTCAGACTTAGAACAGAGGGTAGAGACACTGTGCTATTCCTGCCCAGCTTCACTGTTTCACAATTTGCCAGCTGACTGCTATATATGTACTGTATCTGTATTTACATAGAATTGCGTGATACGGCTTGTGTGGCTTTGTTTTAAAATACTTTCTCTACAGGGATGGGCTGCATCACTAAAATGTGAATTAAGAGCAACAGATTGTCAAAAACAAGGCTCCTGTCTGTATGAAAACCAACTGCTGTACCAGAATATTTTTAAAAATGTAAATACGGTACATTTTTCGCTAACACACGTTCCTTTCAAAGGAAAGTGCACAACAGATATAGATTTGTTGTATTGCTTTACTAGCTGTACCCCTTTAAAGTAAGAAAAAAAGATATTCAGCAGAAGACAGGAACTAATGTTGCTAAAAATTACAGGAAGTTCAATACAGTAAGCAACACCAGCAGAGGAATTGAAACACTGTTTTAGATGCAGAAGCACTAGTTCTGAGCTTGTGCAAATAGCAATTAGGATGTAGGACTTCAGATGGTCCATTAACTTTCACTGTATGGAGCTATTTACTCAAATTCATTTTTATAAACACAGTACAAAGCAAAGCACAGCTTTAAGGTCTCAGGTTTTAGCATGTCTTGTGAAAAACAGGAAACACCTTGGGTGGGCGCAGGCTCACTGCGGCGCTTCTAATCTGTATTATCAATCACAAGAGAAGGTTACACACAGTAACTGAGTAATGCGTAAACAATGACGTTGTGTTGTATCCTGGACACCGTCAAAACAATCTAAAATTGTTAAACACAACAAAGAAAACGTCTTCTTTTTTAATTCTCGATTGGACTCCTAACTAGTTGCTAGATTTGAAGTTGTGTACTCTTGTCTAAAGGTTCACTCACATTGAACTCTGTACTCCTAAAGCTTCTTTTCTGCTGTACAGAAGTCAAGGCACAAGCAGGTATATAACTTTTACCTGGTCTCACCTGCAGTGGTCAGAATCTTTATTGGCAGGGTATTGCAGAACACTGCCTGTTTAAGGGAAAACAATTGCAAGCAGTAACATATAAATACAGTCAAACTTGAAGTATTGACTCAATGTAGCATCTTACACCTGGGTTGGTTTCCTAGACCACGATTAGCACTGTTCTGGGATATCCTCAGGGTAACAAGGTAGACCAAGACTAGTGCCCCTGGGTTTGGTTAGTTCCATGTTTCTGGAGGTCAGTGGGGAAGTCCAGTTGGCAACGTTTCCATTCAGAGACTTCTATTGGAGATGTTCCAGCTCGGGTGGATCTCCAGGATTGAGTTCTCGCATTGTGGGAGTTACTATAGATTCACAAAAAAAGCATCTGCAGGTTTTGGGGCTCAGTTATGAGTAATGCATATTTATTTTTAAACTTAATTCTATTACAGAGCTGTAGGTGTTACTACCCTATATAAAGGGTGACTAATGACTTCCACTTTAATTACAAAACACTGTTTACAGTGAATGGAGTAAGACACTGAGTAACTGCAGTTGTAGGCCAATCTCATGTCCAGATTTTGCATCATCTTTTGCCTATGGAATGCATTTATTAAGTATGTGCACACTACACAGGGTCACATGAAGATATGCGTATGTAAAATTATGGGGTTGATTTGATCAACCTTTGCCATACCATGTCAGGATAAACTACAGGTGAATTGTATTTAAGAATTCAACAGCACTGGTGATAGTGAATCCTCTAGGATTGCATTGCTCACTTACTTTTAATCCCGGGATAACCACAGATAGGTGGTTGATGTACTGTCTTCATCACTGTAGTGCAGACAATAGCTGCCTTTAAAATATAATTTGGTTCTTATTGTATGATAATTATTGTATGATAATTGTCTTGGCAGTCATCATTACTAAAACCAGTTTTGGGGTAAAATGAATTTTCATGAACCTGTTGATGCCCCTGGTCCAAGGTACAGCTGATTGCTGTATCAGTTCTGAGAAAGTTGCTGTAGAAAGTGTAGCTTGGGAAACATGTCCATTGGTTTTCAACTCTGATGTTTCCACACTCACCACCAATACAGTATGACAAATATGCTCCTTGATTTCCATCTTCAGAGGTTGCCATGTCTGGCATTACTTCATTATGTTGTAAAAGTGCCAAATTATTATTATTTTTTAATGGCCTTCAGACTGCATTTTTGTTGATAAGACCAAGAATGACACATGGTTTCACTTAAATACATATGGGATCCTGTTTCTTTGACATTATGAAAATAAATTGGTAGGGAAAGTATGAAAATCTTTATTGAAGGATGCAGAAGCCACACTTTTGAAACATTTTTTTCCCCATCAATTTTTGTTTTTTATAAATATATGTAAATCGGATGGATTTTCCACTCCACCTAAATAAGCAGTGATTTTCTGCAGTAAGCCCACGGTAATCAATGAACCTTTTTTTTTTTAATACAGGAAAAGCTTTTGGAAGAGCGCCTGCAGTGAACAGCACACTATTTATTTTGATTCAGTAAACACATTGTAGTGTGTTAATTCAATCCAGACCTTACTGAACTCAGTGAAAGGTTCTCAGGGTAGATGTTGTGCGCATGTAAAAGAAGATCTGGAACTCTCATGGTGTGAACTAGAACTTCATGAAATGATAGTCAGGCTTGACAATTGATTTTGAAGTTCATGCACTTTTTTTTTAAGTATCTTGTTTTACCCGGTATAATATTCATAATTCAGGGTACGTGAACCTGCTTTGCTTTTCTAGTACAACAGAAAAAACTACAATTTCTAAAGTGCCCATGTGACAGGATAGCAGCGAGACTCAGAAACTGCAGTTTGAGTGACAAATTTAATAAACAAAATAACACTAAATACAAACAAAAAGGGCACAAGGGCCAAAATAAAGGTTTAAACAAAACACAAAAAATGTAGGCTGGGCATTCGCCTTCACTGCTTTACAAAAACCAAAATGTGCAGAAACACAGTACACACTCTCCAAACTCCTCCTCCCAAATGGAGCCCTGGGCTCTCCTTTTTTTTCTCACATGTTTTTGCACATTCAAAGTATGTTCAGTAACCCTCTGAAAAAAAGGTGACTAGTCCAAACGATCACTAAATAACACATTGAGGGACCAGAAATGCAGCACATTTACTGCCCGTGCAGAATGAAAGGGTGGGCTATTTGTTCTTCATTTCACTTGTGTCTGAAATGATAATGAACAAGGCAGGCATCACATTAACAGAAGTCGTGGCAGTCATCATTTTATATATATATGTTCCTGCTAATTATTTTGTTTCATTTTAGCGGTACAATTTCGGGGAGACCGCGTCTGTAGTGTTGTGGACAGACACTTGGAAACCAGAAAGCTTTTATGACAAAATCAAAAGGAACCGACTCAACGGAATGCATACTATTTGCTTGCTTGGTAAGTTGTTGGCAGTTGAGTTAAAAAGATTCTCTCATAAAAAAATAAAATAAACATCTACAGCATGTCACTATCTCTAAACACCAATTTAGAGATATGTGGTCAAAGTATTTTTCAAAAGCCTCTCAGATTCTCTTAGGCAGTTGAGTGGCCCTAGCATTACTATTTTAAAATCTTGAAATTAAAGGATAAATACGAAACAGCCAAATATGATCCAGTACAAAAACAACATTGCATGTTCGGTTGATAATAGCATTAACATCATTCTCAGCAGGATTTTTGCATGATAATTGATCTTCAGCTGGCTGCCAATTATAGTTCAGGTAAGGCCGCTGTGTCGGAAACAAATTCTTTTATAATAAATGTTCATTGAGCACTACTGGTTGAAGAACAAGTATTACTATTATTATTTGTTTATTTAGCAGACGCCTTTATCCAAGGCGACTTACAGAGACTAGGGTGTGTGAACTATGCATCAGCTGCAGAGTCACTTACAATTACATCTCACCCAAAAGACAGAGCACAAGGAGGTTAAGTGACTTGCTCAGGGTAACACACAATGAGTCAGTGTCTGAGGTGGGATTTGATCCGGGGACCTCCTCGTTACAAGCGCTTTTCTTTAACCACTGAACCACAGAGCCTCCTTACTATTAAAGGGCTGAAGCGGACAATGGCACAGTAAACCGGAAACTTTGTGGCCTAGTAGTTAAAGCTTAGTGTTGTTTTTAATATTTTTCTTTCTTTTTTTTTTTTTTTTAGATATTAAGGCTTGCAGCATGATACCAATATTTTACATAACATTAAGAATGAATATAATAACCAGTTACATTTTAAGAATGAAAAATAAGATATAAAAAAATGGCTTGACTTGTTATAGAAGCTTTTGGTCATTGGTGTCCATTTTAATTATCTAAACATTGGCAGATCTTAATACTGACGTCCTAGTATTTTTAAAACTGTTTTTGCATACATCATTTTACTGTATTTTTATTGTGTGTTCGTAAGTGGATCAATCAAACGAATGCAGAGTTAAACAGTTTGGATCATTAAAATCAACCCCAGTGTATAATATCCCTTATAAAAGTTTATCATGGTATTTTTGCAGTTTTCCCATGCTTTTCCCATGGTTATACTCTGCATTTACCATAGTTTCTTTGTTTGCCATTGTTAATTAATATGCTTTTCACTGTTTTATTACACTTTGCTATGCTAATACTATGGTACACTTTTATAGGGATCCATCTGTAAACATTAAAATTAATTTATATCATTGTAATCTTTTACTCTACATTTGTGCACAACTGAATATTTTACTGATGGATTTCAATATCTCCTATGTGCAGATTTGTACCATGTTAAACTTCCTAGCTATGTATCATTTTTTTATAATGCATGTATGTTTATTTTAAAGTTATGGCAGGGTAACTTCTCAAGCTCCATAGAGTTTACGCAAACTGTTTTAAAACTTCTACAAATGAAATAAAAAACAAATGGCCGAAGGGGATATAACAAAATAAGAAACTGAATCATGTGGTTGTCACAGTTGGGCCACGTGTAACAGTAGTTTGGCTCAAGCTGCTTATTTTAAGACATGTAAACATTTCTAATTATTATCAGATATGACATCTGTGTCAAATATTAAAAACAATAGCTAAGTGTGATTAGATGCAGATATATACAGTGACTGCACCCAAGATCTTAGTGTAAGTTAATAAGTCGTACATCATTTGTACAAAACACAGCAGGGTTTAAACACCCCAGACATTGCTTTGAAGCAGGTATTGGTCCTGATCCAAGTAAACCCTAGTTCCCATTGTTATGATTACTGCATGTAATGTGTCGAGACAGCACAGGGGTCTGTTCACAGATATGGTTCATGATCTGTCTTTCTGGCTCTACCAGAATTGAATTGTTTAAATTTCAGTTTTGATATCCCTCTTCCACCTCTTTGCCTTATATCACTGCCTCTCATAAATCATTTTCTGAAGAGATTAAAGTATATCGTGTTCATGCTTTTAGCACCGTGTTTTAACCAAAGAATAATTAACAGTGTGCGCGAAGGAACATCCAGTTCTGTTTACACTTGAACACAAAGCTGACTAAAACAGCGTAGGAGTAAACAAAATAAATCAGTATGTGCCATCTGTGAATCATCTATATCTTTAATCCCAGTATCTATGTAAAGTAATATTACTTTGGCTTCTACCACAAAAAAGTACAAGCTGTACTTTCATGATATTAGTATATTTCAATTACTCATCTGGATGCTTCTCTGCAGTTAAAAAAATAATAATAATTTTGTCAGGACCTTATGCCAAAATATCATCTTTGTGAGTCATTTTGGCGGTTTATATTTTTGTAAAAGAGGATAGTGAACGTTGACAAATAATATAATCCATATTCTGCATTAATCACTAAATTCCCAAAGCATCCTGGAAATTCACCCTTCTGAAGTTTACTTTGGTATTTTTGCACAGTATTATTACAGTTTTTCCCATGTTCTACTATGCATTTACAATAGTACTGTATTAACCTGGTTTGCCATGCCTTGCTATTCTTTACGATACTTAATTGTGCTTTACCATGCTTTCACTTTGCGTTATTACACTTTGCTATGTTTTTACAATGGGGAAATGTTACAAGGCAATGTTAACACAGGAGAACATACAGTATGTCATTTGTAATCTGGCAGCATGTGAACTGGGCATCTCTGCAAAGCTTGTAGAGTTATTATTGTTTCTTATCTAAGGCTGTAAAGGTTTAAACATATATCAATGGTAAACAGAGTATTTTACTAAATGTTAAATGGAAATGTCCTGTTTTATGAGGATCTTGTATTGCTTTTCAGCTCATTTATAGTATCTTACTGCAACCTGTCTAATCAAATATTGTTTAGGAGAGCATTGTAAAACTTTAAATAAAACCAAATATAAAGATGACTATAAATACTAAATTAAGTTGACTTTTTGCTTGAAATTGTAAATGACTGTTTAAATGTTAAACAACGTACATTTACAGCCATAATCTAATCCCTACTCTGTAACCTAAAGGCAGGAAACAATGCTGGCTTGGCTGTTTAATATGCAAAGATGTACTAGGAATCCTAGCTCTTGTATAAAATTGTTGGCATAATTGACCCGACCATGTGGTTAGCCTCTTTCCTAGCTCTTTTAACCTTAAGGCCCAGTGATGTGTTTTATATACTATACAATGAAACTCTGCCTATCAGATTTCCTAATTGCCCTCCAGTTACGAGGGAGGGGAAAGTCATGTCACTTCAGAGTCAGTTCAGCAGAGCCTGGGAGTCAAAGGGTTAAACGTGAGCTTACAATGTTGTTGCTTTTTCTCTCGTTTACAGATATCAAAGTCAAGGAGCAGTCTATTGAAAATGTAATAAAGTAAGTCAACGTTTTATACAGACTTCTGTTTCTGATTTATTTTCAGTGATGTACTGCAAAGTGACCTTGAAGCACTTTTTCTGTAAAATGATTTAAAGCTCAGTGCAGACACATATACATACTTTAGACTGGGCCCATTAAGCATACATGTCAACAGTCCTGATATGGTCGGGACAGTCCCGAGTATCCCGCTGAACAGTTTCCAAATGTTGGCAAGTATGCATTAAGACACATTCAAAGATGCAATTAAGATTTGTTTAGTTTGGACTACTAGTCTGTTATCATTATTGGGATTGGATCCAATCCAGGAAACCTAGTCTGTGCACTAAAGTCCTAGAGATATCTGCTAAGGAAAGATTTATCATAAAAACACATTATACCATTAGTTTTTAGCTTGGTAATTTATTACCCTTGTGACTACTCAAGTTATACCAAGGTTTATGACATGGAAAATTATATATATATATATATATATAGTTAATTGCTCAATAAATAAGGCATTGCCAATAATTTAATCTTGGTCTGTTTTTCATATACGTTTTAAATAGATTTGCTTTATTGGTATACGGGTAGGGAAATAACATTTTTGGTTTGAATGAATGTTTTTGGGATGAGACTGCTTCGTATACGGTTAAAAAAGATGAACCTAAATGCAAAAACCTCATGTGTGTATTTAGTATCTATGTGTAGTTAGTTATCCAGAGGTTTGCATTTCAAATCTGAAGCATGAAAGGTTTCCTCGTAGCTTTGTGGGCCGTCTTATTGATTTTGAGGCCTAACTTATAGCTTTTTTTTTTTAAAACATCATGACTACCGTGTGTTGCTGTGTCATATTGCTTCTGTGTAATTTAAAACCCTCTCAATCCCTGCTGTTGTTGAATCAAAGAAGATTGTAACGTGGTTGTGAGGGACTTCTATTTACATGATGAAGACAGGCTGGAGGCCGGTCGAGGGACCAGGAGGTGCAGTTGATTAATGATCCAGGGCATGTGGATACAAAATAGCAAAACAATCACAATAAAGTTTAAGGTTTCAGGTTTTAAGTTTTACTGATAAAATATTGTTTGTTTACCCTAACTGGACAAGGGGGACTACTAGTTATTTTGGGTTCACCCCGTTCATTGTGCATTTTAGTGTGTTTTGTTATAAACGGGTACTGTAAACACTGTCATTCCCATCTATGCAGTTATTCTTTTTGAACAGTCCTCAGGAGATGCCTCAAGACATCAAAACTCTGCAGTACTTTTGGGCAATACTAGAAAGAAGCAAGCCATTCACAGTTTAAAAATAAAAGTTCAATACAGTTCTCAGTGGGCTTTACTTACTCTCTTACTGTTTCACTTTCTAGGTCCATTCTCATCAGCATTGTCTTTAGGGTACAAACCCCTTACAGTCTGTAAAGCGTGTCGGTCGATAGGGGAAGCAGCTGATTGGTTCATGAAAGGAAAGAAAGTGTTTATCACTCTGCAGGTGAAATTACAAAAGAAGTGCTAGCTGACAGCAAGGCTTGCAAACAGATTTCTGTAATCTCCTGTAGTACCAGATATCCTGATAAACATGTTTGCCGGAACATGTGTTTCTTTCAGAACTGCACATTTGAGAGTTATATAAGCAAACTGCATGACAGGTAAGATTCATATAGTCACTTTACTTGTGACACAGTTTCAGTAGTCACTGGATCCTTTCATAAAACTGAGATGGCTGTACATGCATTTCATTCAGCAAAGTAATAAATTGTCACCCTGTTTAACATAAAAACACACACAACAGCGGACCATGTCATAAATTGCTGCGTTATGTGCTAGTCCTGTACAAATCCTGCGAGTTGTGGCTGCTGTGTTACATGAGTGTGAACCAGGCATCGGAGCAGCTCCTGGAGATCATCCAGAACAGGAGGGAGCAGAGCGAGGATCTGGGTGAGTGCAGCAGTCCCCAATACACCCAGGCCAGGGGCTCTCAAACTGGGGGGGGCAAGGAAAGGGTTCAAGGGTTATGGAGAAACTGTCACATGCAATGCATTTACTATGGAGGGGCAATTGGCCTGCGACTGGCTCATAGGGGAACATATAGGCCAGTGACTACAAAGCAATGCAGCAGCTCTCTTAAGCATTGTAATTAAACACTTTCAGAAGAATACTACAGTATGCTTTATTAATCATATCATTCAGTAATGAATGGCTTTTTTTCAATGAGGGGGGTAGGGTCATGCCAGACCAAAGTGTCATTAAAGAGGGGCAAAACTAGAAAAAGTTAGAGCACCACTAATCTATACAGTGGTAGCGAATATTACTCATATTATTAAGCATTATGCATTTTCTTTTTAAAACATATCTGGTACATACTAGGAAAGGACTCAGTTTGCATACCTTACTTTCAGAAGTCTTCGGGATCAAAGCATATCAGTCAATAGGGGAAGCAGTTGACAGGTTAATGACAGGAAATAAGTTACTGAAAGGGGTGGGGGCAATTTCACTGGCTAGGTGAAATGATCAAGGAAGTGCAAGGCACGTTAGACCTGCAAACAGCTGTCTTTATCCTAATATAGACCCAGATACCATTTTTTGCTATAGCATGCGCATATCTCAAAAGTGCATATGTGAGACCTATATAGTGACTAGAGGTAAGATTTATGAAATTACGTTGTGAGCTACTTTAATGCAGCAAGTTACAGCTTGAGAACAGGGGCATGGTGCCGGAGAAGCTGCTGAATATCAGTGCCTACCGAGGGCTGGCTTAAACAGGACGATTCTAAATGTCAAATTCCTTCCCCCTCCATCCAGGAGCCCTTCCCAGCGAAGATTACCCATGACCCTGAACAATCACAGGCCTGTGACTGGAAATTCCCTTACTGGGGGGGGTCACTGCTGGAGCGCAGGGGGCAGACACCCCTAAGGCAGAGATTTGGAACAATTCTTGTGAAAGTAGTGTAATATATTCATTGAATTGTACTGGGTTCATATTTTATGCAGTTCGAAATGAATTGTAAAGAAAAGGTTTCTTTTAAAGATGAATGGGACTTTCATGGGTTATTCCACATAGTGACGTATATGTAGTGGCATCAGATTGGCTGGCCTATTGAAGGCTACATCTCAGAAACCGCTAGACTTTATGTACAGTACCAGTGGATACTGGTGTTCTAGTTTGTCATGATACATACACGATATGTTATCTTATCCTTGCACTAATACTAAAATAACAGTTTAAATTCTTTGACAATCGATTATCAAAGAGGTTTGTTTTTGTATTACTAAATATTCCTCCATTGAGTGTTTTTATAATAGTGGATGATATTTAGGTATTCTGTATATTTATTTATTTATTGTCCATGCTACTAACTTTCCTGGAGTGTTATTGCATCTAAAATTAGTCTGCCAAAGTTTAAAATTCACCTCTAATAATACCCATTGAGTTAGGAGTATTGCTGTTGATCAAAAGAACCACTATCATATGTGTTCTCAGTTTCTATCTTTCATACCCCCTTTAACCTTTTCATACCCCCTCTGTTTGAAAACCACTGCATCACATGACATCCTGCACTGTGGGGCCACTGGCTTGGCTCCGAGCTGCGTAAAAACAACAGAAATTTGTAAAACAAATAGAGGCCCAGTTGCCCAACTAGCAGCCACCTTGCTTACCATCCTGACATAGTCTTCCTGCTCCTGCTAGAGGACTGTCTACATTTTTATCTGAAAATGCCACTGTGAACAGTAGATGGGATTTTGATTGAATATCTTTATTTATTTATTTATTGCACTTATATAGCACTTTTTATACAAAAGTATCGCAAAGCACTGTACAGTACATCGCAGAAACAAAAGAACAAACCACAATACATTTGTATAGCATGTCACTCATACAACTGCCACAGTCAGACCATTTAAATAACAGTATACACATAATAATACAAAAGCAGCAATTTTAAAGTTACATTAAAACCCACTAAGATAAGAAAGCCTGTGTAAAGAGGCCAAAACAGGGGTAATATGTTCACTTTTCCTGGTTTTAGTCAGAATTCTAACGGCAGTATTCTGGGAGATCAGAAAAAAGTGCATTACAATAATCAATTCTAGATGAATCAAAGGCATGCATTAGTCTCTCGGCATCAGATACGAAAATAATTGGTCTGAGTTTGTCTATATTTCTCAAATGGTAAAAAGATACTTTAGTAACTTCCCTAATATGAGTCTCAAATGATAGATCAGGATGAAAGATGACCCCCAAACTCTAAATTTCTAGTTTAAGTTTTGATGAGAGACTGCAAGGGTCAAGCTCATGTAATCCCACATTTCCTTTTAGTTGGTTCTCTGAGCCCACTAGCATAACCTCTGTTTTATCTGAATTCAACATTAGAAAATTCTGTGACATCCAATGCTTGATGTCTGTAAGGCAAGTAGCTAATAACACCCAGGCAGAAGAAATTCCTGGCTTTAGGGACAAATATAGCTGGGTATCATCAGCACAGCAATGGAAGTTCACTCCGTGTCTGCGGATAATGTCACTTAACGGTAGCATATATAATGAAAACAATAAGGGACCTAGAATGGAGCCCTGTGGTACACCACAGACAACTTCCGATAATGCAGATTTTTACCTCCCCAATAGAGACAAACTGAAACCTATCAGAAAGATAAGATTTGAACCAGGATAGGACAAGGCCAGACAGTCCTTTCAAGATGATGAGTTCTGAAATTGCACTGATAAGAGGCGTCCAGAACAGCATTGTGAAGGGAGTGATATATGACATTTTTCTGGCAATGTGATTTTAATTGAATACAGACTAGTCTACAGGGGGTTTGGATAAAAAACGTTTTAAACACCTGCCATAACACTGTGAATAGGGTGCAGAGCCACCAAGAGTAGACAGGGCGTGACAAGTGTTTAAAAGTAGTATATGTTCTTCTTGACACAGATATTACTGTTCTTAGGGTCCTCTTTCAAAAATGGGGTTGGGGTTCAGATACTGGGGTTGTTTGTTGCTACAATACAGTGTTGCAGGTTTTTTCTGTTCTAGACTGTGTAGTTCTCACGTTTGACATTGTTTCTCGTTGTGAAGTCTCTGTAGTCTTGTGACTAAAACAGACTTGCAACAGGGAGATGCAGCTTTTATATATTACAGAACACAAATCAGGGATGTGATCTGCAACAACTGAATCATCGGCAGGGATGCTAGGAATCAATTAGATGCAGAAAAATGTGAATACACTATGTTGTCAGAATTGGTTTAGATTTTACACTGTGTGAAAATAACCAAAAAAGCTAAGGCTTTAACATAATCAATACAATTATCAGCACCAGCAAATTTGCTCTACATTTACAGAAACATACCTGTCCAACTGTATTAGTTTAGGGAGAATAGAAAATAAAGGAGCAGGCCATACTGGTGTATTCCAGACAATAATCCCTAATAAAGATTCCCATCTGATCGCCCTTTTGCAGGATCCAGTTGGACAGAGCTGCTGTATGAAATTAAGATTCTGATTTTTCTTTTTTCTAACAGTATTTAAATAACCACATCAAAGCTGGCTGTTTTATTACAGAAGTATGATCTACTTCCTCAGCATGCTGTGGTTTAAATAAAACATGGGAAACCCATTTCTGGCCATTTCTAAACATACATGAATATCGCTTGCAGTCACAATGTTAAATGACTTGTGTATACTAGAATACCATTTCACAAGTTTGGAATTGATTCAAAGTGCCTCATTATGTTATATGGGTTCATTGCTTTATATATGAACCTACAAAATTGTGGATTGGGTTATCACGTTCCTTTTTGTTATCTGTTAATCACATGTTCATGTATGTATTCTGTTGATATATTTTGTTAGTGTTATTTATCACAGATCACTAAGGGAATGCAGCTGAACACATACTCAGCATTTACAGTAACTCATAGTGCAGTAACTGGGGAACAGGTTTTTATAGTGCTAACAAGTCATAAGTAAATAATCCCTTCTGAACCACCCAGGACGGTTCGGTATTACAGTACTCCCTCGATATAAGCTCATATAAGACTCTTTTTTTTTTTTTTTGTAAAAAATATAGCGCTGATTACATGGTGCTTTATGCATAGTTAATTCACGGAAAGTTACATTTTTGCTTCACTATATGTGCATTATAGAGAGTGGGTTATTTTATTTTGTATTTTAGTCAGATGTGTGTTGTTATGTGTCCCGCGGCATCCCCCACCCCCTCCCCCGTTTATAACGCTCTTCGGTTATAACGCTTATATTGCATGTCCCCTGAGACCCTCGTTATAGCAAGGGAGCACTGTATTACCTTTGACCTCAATATGTACTCATTATTGATACAGCACAGTTGATATACAATAATTCATTATACTAGAGGAAAAAAGTCACAGACTTGACTCTTAGACTTATGAACACCCACCAATTCCAAGCTGATTGTAACATTTTTGTTCCTCCACATATTGCCGGCTTCTCTCGATTACTGAAAACAGTAAACAAACAAAACCAACAAAAAAACATTTGAATGATAGATTTCAACATATCAGGCAGATCCCCACTTTGAGGAGTGCCTTGTTGAAATGATCATAACCAATGAAACAACCGGAAACCAACAGATCTGTCAACTTCACTGTAGCTAATAATACCGATAACGAGTCATCTCCTGCCTTCTGCTCAGACAGCAATGCTGAATCCGTATTACGGTACCTCGGTCTGTCATTCTCTATTGCTGTCGGTCTTGCAGCGAGCTCTGAAGTCACAAACATTTTACTATATCTGATATACAGGCTTGTCACCTTTTATTATGGTTTCATTTGCATTGTTTCTGATAAGATTTCTGTATAGCTCACAGTGCCATCATAGGATTTCAACTTTCACCAGGGAATCAGGCGTTTTAATTCTGGCAAAGATATTAAAGATAAAATGCAAATGAAATGATATGTCAAGAGCTATGAAATGTGTAGGCTAAACCGCAGCCCATAATCCTATAGGAGCCTGTCATTGACATCTGTAATGTAGGCCAGAGTGTTTTTACATTAGTAAGCGACAGAACCTCTAAGTGCACAGAAGTGCATTGATTGCAAGACAAAAAGCCACACATGCATTTTAAAATAGTAAGAGAAAAGGAACACATCGCCACAAATGGTCAAATGGTCTTAACATTTTCACACGTGTGCCTATTGTTCCTATATCACTGATTACTGACCGAAAATTCTCACACCCAGAGGTGTTCATGCAGGTAGGTATAGAAAGGACAAATACTTGTCAAATACATTTGCACACTACTGTAAGGTAAATCTTATTCACGCCATTATTATTTGTATAATGTTTCATGTATTTTCATTAAGTACAATCTTCATCAGACAAACCTCTGTTTGTAAAGTGGAGTTTGGGTTCACTGACTGAGATCACAAGGGACCACAGACCAGGTGCTGATAACAAAGGCAGAGCCCAGCAATATGCTCAGCAGTGAAAGGAAGAAAGGCTGCAAAATGACTTCCATGGGTGGGGCAAAACTGTGAACTAACCCCACTGGACCTCCATGGGACTGGGGAGCTGCCAATAAGGAAAGACTATCATTACTTGCCAGATAACCTGAACTACCCCAGTATTTACCAGATGTGTTGCACATTAACCCTAGTTCCAACTAAGAATATGTTGTGCTTTGAACTGGGATCAAATTGTGCAGAAAAGAAAAGGGGAAATAGGGGAAGGGTGTAACCAAAAATGGACATGTGGAAATAAAATGCTCAAAATACAAAACCTCTGTGCATTGTCATGTAGTCCTTCGTTGTTTGCTTGATTGCATGCAGGGATGTGTATATTGAGAATACAGGCCAGTCATGAATTCTAATAGTGGATTGCATAAAGTTATTTTCTAGAAATATTTATGGTTTCAATAATTATGGGCACCTATCAATAAATTATTAGCTTCTCTGTCAATTACCTTCTGTAATACGTTCCATAAGCTATCAATTATTCAGTTTTCAGAAAATGGGCTTCTGCAGCCATTCGTAAATGTATTAGGTACCTGAAATGTTGAACAACCCTCCGCATATCAACAACAGCTAAGCCCACGCATTTTTTTAGGGAAGTGCTTCTCTATCTCAAATCTGCTGCGGGGAGATGTTTACTTTTGATACTAGTGGAGGGGAGCTGTGATGTCAAGTGGGCTCTTGAGATTTGTAGCAGTACCTTTATTGACATTTGTACTTTTAGTTAAGAAGCAAGCTGGAGTGTTTTCTAAGCTGGTCGATGGATTGTGTCACTGGCAGGTCTCTCCTGATGGTGGAGAGGAGCACAAGAGAACAGAACAGACGATTGCATTTTCTCACAGTGAGTGCAGGAATGTGCAGGAACTCGTCACTGGTTAATGGCCTGTGTTAGGAAATGGACTCTCCCCTGCTTCCTTTACTAAAACGTCATTTGGCTTTGATAGTTACTGGACAATGATGACAAACTAAAATAGATAACGTATTATTTATCTTCTCTCACTCCCAGGGAATATAATTCCTTTTGGTATTTCCTGATGAATTTCCTCCTTTTCTCTGTATAAAAATGCAAAAAATACAAAACAGTTCTAGTATCTAATATGCAGGTTCCAGTACAAGCACTGGGGATGTACAGTGTTGTTTTCATTGAAAATGAAACCATATAAAAAATAAAAAAAAATACTCTCATTGGGTTTGTTATGACTTCCTTATTAACTCCTATGTTGCTAACGGTGGGTGGGGGGCGGTAGGGGGCAGTTTTGAAAACCAGTGACTGAAAATAAAAACCAATTCCCATTTATTTATTTCAGGCGTATATGGGTGAAGGAGCTTTGGCTCAAATCCTGGTCATCATTCTTAATACATTTGAATGTTAAAAAATTTGAGCTCAGCAAAGATAACAGCAATATGTTCTGCGCTAAAGACCATTGCAAGGTGCTTTTTCAGCAATGTCAGACTAAAGGTAAGAATCTCACCCATGCCACTGCCACTATTTCATCTGCTAATGTCTTGAGATATCGGTTTCCAGATGATACAGACCTAACGCTTTGAGATATTGGCGTCATACTGGGTACACAACTCTATTCTACAGCATCAAATAATTATAATAAATCACACACGAGAAACCCACCAGTTACCATTAAAGACTTGTCAGCATTCCTGCACATCTTGTATATAGATATCCTGCTGTGCATCAGACGCACAGCACCGTTCTAAAATGAAATGCTATTTTTTTTATGTTCAATAGTAATATTTATATGAAATTACTAGGAATGCACTCAATGTATTGATTGTTGTTGTTAATGATATCAAGTGAGAAAATAAATTAATAGACATTACTAAGGACATACAATCTTCTACAAATTGCTTAAACCCTCTGAATGACTATGTTTCATTTCCCACTGACAACTACTTATTCAACCATGTGTGACTCATGAGTGATCAATGTCCTGCTCAACAATTAGGAAATAAAACACAACAAAGTAATTGGACTACTTATTATTTCAAACTACTATTAAATACATTTTAGTGACAACAAATGTGCCCATTCTGCAAGTAGTTATTTTAATATTTTTAAGTACTTATATTCATTCTTAGCTTTAAGTAAAAAAAAAAAAAAAGTTTTAAAATACAGTATGATGTTATAACTGCAGGGTAGGAACCCCTGTACAGTTGGGGTTTTTACTATGATAATTCAGTGATTAAAACTGTGGTTAGATATCCTATGCTGAATCCCCGGAGTTCTAGAATAAAGTTTTGACAACTTTAGGGAATTTTTCAAAAGCAGAGTTTCTGTATTCTTGTACAGGGAAGAGTGAGAAAGGCCAACGAAGTCAAGACTCCAACGTCTGGTTTGTATTAAGAGTTACATTATTTTTTCTTGAAGTTTAGTTTTAGCTTGAGTTTAAGCCTGTTTCTTAGTACTCTTCAGAACAAAGATTACCAAAGATTATCAAAGTGAAGACATAGAATCCCATCCTGAGGTGAAAACTATTTTACACAGATGCATACAAGTCCCATAAATACAGTTAGAAATGCATACAAGTTCCATAAATAGTTACTTTTCTCTGGGATATTCAAATATTACAAACAGATAGCCTAAAAACATCAACCCATGGAAAGTAGGTCGTTATGCCAGGAGATTGTATCTGTGTTTTGTTAACCAATATTTAATAAACTGTTCCAAAGTACAAAATACTGTTTCTCTCATTTTAACTGTGTGTGTCACAAGGTTTACTTTATTTCAGAGATTTTGGTCCAACCTAATGCAGGTCTACTATGTTATATAATTTTCTCAGCTGCAGTAAAAATTTGTCTAAAGGACAGGGTCTAAAGATAAGAATTGTGGCTACAAGTTACATCCACAAATGTAATATTTGCTATGGAAGTTGTTTCACCTTTAATGAAATGAATCATGGGGTATATTTGCAGAAATCTGCTTTTATTTTGCTCATTCATATTTCTCCCATGTGTCTAGAGCCCAATTTTGCTCATTTGAAGGTAATCTACTTTGCAATATTTTTTTTATTTATTTTTTTTTTTTTAAAGTGAGCACCATCATTAAACAATTTCATCTTTTAATATTCATCACATCTCGTAATGCTAAAGAATATATATTAAAGACTGTAGATTTTAAATGCAATCAATAGTACTGAATGCCAATGGGTTCTTCAGTTATTCAACAACTTACCAAGATCCCTATTCATCTGTACTTATTCTCTTGATAAGGTACACAGTATGTAAGAAATGGAGTGTGACATTCCTAAGATTTCTTTCTTGCTTTTATTCACAGATAACGGCATTGAGGAATTTGTATGCATTTTTATTTTTTTTAATGCTTTTAGTTGCTGTCTGGTTTCAACTATCCTGCACATAAGCATATGTATGCTTAAGCTCTCCCTCAAATAAAGGCCATTATTTAATATCAATCTATTAGGATAACCACAAGCCAATAAATCAAAGTCATTCAATCAAAAAATACAGCGTTGCTGAATGAACTGCATTATTTCCGTTTTATGGCGCATTCAATCAGACCCAATGGCGGCTAGAAATTGAAACATTTGAACAAAAAGATATGTTTCCTAAACATTGACTCAGTTCATTTAAATTGTAACATATTTCCCTAATTAATAGCAAGTTCACAGATTGCTACTGTGGCAAATGTTTGTTTAGGGAAAAGGCACTTGGCACATGCTCCGAAAAGTATTGACAAACAGCCGCCAATAAAGTATATAGGAGTGATTGCAATCAGTTTAAGAGAAATTACTACCAAGTAAATACCAATACATTGGAAAAATAAAGTTAATTATAGTTTTCCAGTTAAAGAAGAATGAACAATAATGCCCCAATTATTTCAATAGTGGGACACTTACTGTATTCTTATCTCAATTCCTGGTAACTTTCATTTCCCACTGGCAACTACTTATTCAACCACGTGTGACTCATGAGTGATCAATGTCCTGCTCAACAATTAGGAAATAAAACACAACATAAAATAAATCTCCTTTGGTACATACATTTCTAAAACTTGGGAGATTGCAGTTGTAAATTAAATCCTTTCCTCTCAGTTCAATTAACTAGACAGGAGGTCTAACAAATACATTAATTGTGCACTTGTACCGTTGATGGCGATGGCTATATTTATAATGTTAACTCACCTATCCACCCTGCCATAATCTTGCACAGATAGCTTGAGGAGCATGACAGGGACTTCAAAGCATCTTCACAATCCCAGGATCAGTCAAGTTGAGCATATTTGGGATGAACTTGACACATTCATGATCACAATCCTCTGCCTATATCTCTGCACCAATTGCAAGAAATGTTAATGACAGAATGGATTAACATCCCTCAACACCTTCCAGTACTGGAGTCTGCGCCATGTCAAGTCGTGACAGGGCTGCGATCAGGGCAAACTGGCCAACACGATATTAAGTAGAGTTCTTAATAAAGTTGCAAGGCAGTGTATTTAACCACTTATAACAGATCCCTAAAGTATTTCTAATGATGGGCAATGAAAAGATTAGTAATAATACGCTGCATCAATTCTTCTAGGTACACTTGCACACAGTTTTTGAAGGAACTCGGCAGGTAGGTTGGCCCAAACATCTTGGAGAACTAACCACAGTTCTTCTGTGGATTTAGGCAGCCTCAGTTGCTTCTCTCTCTTCATGTAATCCCAGACAGACTCGATGATGTTGAGATCAGGGCTCTGTGGGGGCCATACCATCACTTCCAGGACTCCTTGTTCTTCTTTACGCTGAAGATAGTTCTTAATAACTTTCGCTGTATGTTTGGGGTCATTGTCATGCTGCAGAATAAATTTGGGGCCAATCAGATGCCTCCCTGATGGTATTGCATGATGGATAAGTATCTGCCTGTACTTCTCAGCATTGAGGAGACCATTAATTCTGACCAAATCCCCAACTCCATTTGCAGAAATGCAGCCAATACTGTATATATATATATATATATATATATATATATATATATATATATATATATATATATATACAGTACTGTGCAAAAGTTTTAGGCAGGTGTGAAAAAAATGCTGTAAAGTAAGAATGCTTTCAAAAATAGACATGTTAATAGATTATATTTATCAATTAACTAATTGCAAAGTGAGTGAACAGAAGAAAAATCTAAATCAAATCCATATTTGGTGTGACCACCCTTTGCCTTCAAAACAGCATCAATTCTTCTAGGTACACTTGCACAAAGTCAGGGATTTTGTAGGCATATAGTCAGGTGTATGATTAAACAATTATACCAAACAGGTGCTAATGATCATCAATTCAATATGTAGGTTGAAACACAATCATTAACTGAAACAGAAACAGCTGTGTAGGAGGAATAAAACTGGGTGAGGAACAGCCAAACTCAGCTAACAAGGTGAGGTTGCTGAAGACAGTTTACTGTCAAAAGTCATACACCATGGCAAGACTGAGCACAGCAACAAGACACAAGGTAGTTATACTGCATCAGCAAGGTCTCTCCCAGGCAGAAATTTCAAGGCAGACAGGGGTTTCCAGATGTGCTGTCCAAGCTCTTTTGAAGAAGCACAAAGAAACGGGCAACGTTGAGGACCGTGAGCGCAGTGGTCGGCCAAGGAAACTTACTGCAGCAGATGAAAGACACATCATGCTTACTTCCCTTCAATCGGAAGATGTCCAGCAGTGCCATCAGCTCAGAACTGGCAGAAAACAGTGGGACCCTGGTACACCCATCTACTGTCCGGAGAAGTCTGGTCAGAAGTGGCCTTCATGGAAGACTTGCGGCCAAAAAGCCATACCTCCGGCGTGGAAACAAGGCCAAGCGACTCAACTATGCACGAAAACACAGGAACTGGGGTGCAGAAAAATGGCAGCAGGTGCTCTGGACTGATGAGTCAAAATTTGAAATATTTGGCTGTAGCAGAAGGCAGTTTGTTCGCCAAAGGGCTGGAGAGCGTACACGAATGAGTGTCTGCAGGCAACAGTGAAGAACGGTGGAGGTTCCTTGCAAGTTTGGGGCTGCATTTCTGCAAATGGAGTTGGGGATTTGGTCAGAATTAATGGTCTCCTCAATGCTGAGAAGTACAGGCAGATACTTATCCATCATGCAATACCATCAGGGAGGCATCTGATTGCCCCAAATTTATTCTGCAGCATGACAACGACCCCAAACATACAGCGAAAGTCATTAAGAACTATCTTCAGCGTAAAGAAGAACAAGGAGTCCTGGAAGTGATGGTATGGCCCCACAGAGCCCTGATCTCAACATCATCGAGTCTGTCTGGGATTACATGAAGAAAGAGAAGCAACTGAGGCTGCCTAAATCCACAGAAGAACTGTGGTTAGTTCTCCAAGATGTTTGGGCCAACCTACCTGCCGAGTTCCTTCAAAAACTGTGTGCAAGTGTACCTAGAAGAATTGATGCTTGATGCTGTTTTGAAGGCAAAGGGTGGTCACACCAAATATGGATTTGATTTAGATTTTTCTTCTGTTCACTCACTTTGCATTTAGTTAATTGATAAATATAATCTATTAACATGTCTATTTTTGAAAGCATTCTTACTTTACAGCATTTTTTCACACCTGCCTAAAACTTTTGCACAGTACTGTATATATATATATATAGTGTGTGACGAAGCCTGCTTCATCACATACTGCAGGCTCACCATGCAGCCACCTCAGAGCTACATCATCAGACGACAACGCAACTATGGGCAGCTTACATGCAAGCCCGCAGGCGCAGTGAGCCGAGGACACCCTGGCCGACCTAAGCCCACCCCGGCAGCTTGGCCAATTGTGTGCTGCCCCCTGGGAGCTCCCAGTAATTATATTTTTAATGGCTATTGCAGATTTAATGTATGGGGAAAACAGGCATTTGAAGCTTTTGCTTCCAAGTGTAGCCTGCTTGCTGCAATGTATATGTTGTGTGCAACTTGAAAACCAAATCACTAATGCTTGATAACGTTTTTTATTGCAAAAAGACAGCTGATCATCTATACACCCAAGTTTGTTGAATCAACATACACCAGGAAAATAAAATCATCAAAATGTGAATTTGTTTCTGCATATGTGTTCTAACATTTATCCCTTTAATGGAACAACTCAGATATGCAATAAAACTCAAATAAAACAAGTGTGCACTGCCCACAGGGATGTTTATGTTTAAAAATGGTAAAGTGGAATTGTCATGAAATCTCAAGTAGCTGTAGCCATGTTAAGAACCGTTGCAGTGGATAAATGTTTTGTCGTAACCCTGCTGCAGATCTGAACTATGTAATGAGAGAGACAGAGAGAGAAAAAAAATAGCTACTTCATTCAGTATCAAATAGATGAGAATAGTTTTTCAAACCCCCCCACGTGTTTGTTATATCTCATCCAAGAGTTCAGATTAAAACAGGTCATGTCTTAATGCCCATGCCCGGATTGTCCATGATCATAGTGGTCAAAAGGCACTTTGGAAACCCAATATGGTTTGGCTCATAAAATTTGCAAAGTGCAAACAACAGATTACAAACATCTGAATTACATATCAGGACATCAGCTATTGAGGTGTTATTTACAAAAACAAGAACAAAAACAAAACAAAAAAAGTAAGCAGATCCCTTCCATAATTTAACCCTTATTTTCTTTTATATATGTCTATAGGAATGATCAGTTTTGGAGACTCTGCTAAGCACATGGCGTACAAAATGTAACAATCAAATAATACAAATAATAATACTACTGTATGGTTGGGAATCATAATTATAAAAAATTAAAAAATAAATCACAATTGAGACTGTTCTATGGGTGCAGGTAAAAAGACAAAAAAGTCCAACATAATTGTGTTCTACATATTGTTTCAATGGCAAGTTTCTTCAAACGAAATAACTTCAGGAGGGGTCGAGAGCATATGCATGTCCAGCTTGGTCCCTCTTTCTTGACGGAGGTGTTTAAATGCCAGGCGGATAGATGTCGTTGATTCCTACAGTACCAGGAAGGCTTTGGTCCAAGGAGTCCAATGTAAGGGCCACTACATAGCTGCAACATCAATCTGTACATAAAGTTGCCTAACTCCTGCCTGTAAAGGAAAAGAAAGAATGAATTTAGTCGTACATAATGACAACAACTTTATTATTAGCTGCGTTTTGAGTTATCATAAACCAATTCAATTAAATTATATATATCTATATCTATATCTATATCTATATCTATATCTATATATATATATAAATAAATATTATATCTATATATATATATATATATATATATATATATATATATATATATATATATATATATATATATATATATATATATATATATATATACACACACACACACACATATACATACACACAGTTGCATAAGTATTCAACCCCTTTGCTACTGCAGCCCTAAATCAGCTCAGGTGCAAATGATTTGTTTAAAGGGTTACAAAATTAGTGAAATGGTTTCAGCCTGCATGTACTCAAAAGTGGTTTAACTTGCAGAAAATTTCCTTTAGGTATATAAAGACTTTCAAGCTGCAACTCATAGTACTCCAACAAGGCAACCATGAAGACCCAAAGAGCTTTCGAAACAAGTCAGGGATAAAGTGGTAGAGAGGCACAGAGCAGGAGAAGGGTCAGGAGCAGGAAAATAATCAAGAACTCCGCTGCTCGCCTGGTGTTCTCTCTGCCTCGCTTCTCCCACGCAACTCCACTGCTCAGCTCACTCCACTGGCTCCCGATCACCGCTCGCATCCAGTTCAAGACTCTTGTACTCGCCTACAGATGCCTTGACCAGACTGCACCCAGCTACCTTCAGACCCTCATCTCTCCCTACACCCCCACTCGACCTTTCTGCTCTCTCCGCTCCTCCTGCACTAGAAGACCTCCTCTACGCTCCCCTGCCTCCAGAGCCCGCTCCTTCTCCACCCTCGCCCAACAGTAGTGAAATGACCTTCCTACAGATGGCAGGACTGCCCAGTCCCTGACCACCTTCAGGCGCCTCCTCAAGACTCACCTCTTCAGACAGCACCTGTAGAACTCCTCTTTTCCCTCTGGACACTTTATCACTCTTCCTTAATGTGCTTTACTTGCTCTTATCTGCTCCCTATTTTACTGCATTTAATCCTGTACTTTACAGAGTACTCTAATCTGTCACAAGTGTTATTTAATCTGTAGTATTTTGTATTTAATTATATCCTGATGTAACTATCACTGACACTGTTATCTGCTCCGTTATTGAATCATATTTTGTCATATACTTGTACTTGCTAGAACCGAAGTCATTGTATTTTATCTTGCTCTTAATTGTATTAATACTTGTACTGTGATTCTGAAATGTATTTTTGTTTACAACTGTAAGGCGCCCTGGATAAGGCAGTCTGCTAAGAAATAAATAATAATAATAAAAGAAAATTTCAAAAGGCGCCAATCATCCCTCTCAGCACAGTGAAGTCCATCGTTAAGAAGTGGAAGATGCATCATACCACCCAGATCAGGTCGCCTTCCCAAACTGAACAGCCGGGCAAGCAGGAAACTGGTTCACTCTGAAGCCAACAATGACCTTGAGAGATCTGCAAAGTTCTGTGCCTGAGATGGGAGTCATTGTTCACACATCAACAATAAGCTGGTCCCTACACAAAGCTGGCTTGTATGGACAGCTGGCAAGAAAGAAGCCATTACTCAAAAAGCCTCATCTTAAAGCACGTATGGAGTTTGCAAAAAAGCACGTAGATGATACTGCAGACATGTGGAAAAAGGTTTTGTGGTCAGACGAGACAAAAATTGAACTTTCTGGTCTAAATTCCAAGCGTCACGTCTGGCTCAAGCCCAACACTGCTCATCACCCAGTCAACACCATCCCAACTGTCAAGCATGGTGGTGGCAGCATCATATTATGGGGATGCTTCTCTTCAGCAGGGACTGGGAAGCTTGTCAGGATAGAGGGGAGAACGGATGGTGCAAAGTACAGGCGAATCCTTGAAGAAAACCTGTTTGAGTCAGGCAAGACTGGAAAGGAAATTCACATTTCAGCAGGAAAATGACCCGAAGCACAAAGCCAAAGCCACACTGGAGTGGTTGAACAAGAAGAGAATTAATGTTCTTGTGTGGCCCAGTCAAAGTCCTGACTTGAATCCAATTGAAAATTTATGGCGAGATGAAGATTGCAGTCCATCGACAACCCCCAACAAACTTATCAGAACTGGAGCAATTTTCCTATGAAGAATGGGCAAAAATGTCACCATCCTACTGTGCAAAGCTAGTACAGACCTATCCAAAAAAACTCATAGCAGTGATTGCTGCAAAAGGTGCTTCTACCAAGTACTGACTTAAAGGGCTGAATACTTATGCAACCAGTAAATTTCATTTTGTTTTTTTATTATTGAATTGGGCCATAGATAACTAGGACTTGCACTCAAAAGCACTCACTGCCCAAACAGTTTGTGGTCTGCACTGTTCAGCGCCCTACCTGGGTGAAAATGTTGTGCGTCTGACTTAAAATCCACCGGGAATCCGCATCGGGGGCTACCAGCAGCTTCAGAGTTCCAATGTTAACGTCGGTACAAAGGGTCCAGAAGTGTGGCTCCTGCAGATTGTAAACTCCTTGGAGCTGCTGGACCTAAAACACAAACATGCAAAACATCTGTTAAATCCAATTCTGCCACAGACCCGGGCTGCTCTTGCTGGTGACGATGGAAAATGCAGATATTTGTGTTTCTACAAAATATTTGCAATGTACAGTCCCCTGAATATAACTGAACTGTTACAAAACTATACCAAGTAAGAAGATCCAGGTGACTGTTAAATACATTAAAAAAGACTTGCAATATCATATACCCTTTTGATTGATGGCAAATCTAAAAAGTAAAAACAAATGTGATGCAACATGCATGGGCCCCTCTGTACTCCTGCTGCTTACCCGCTGGTAACACTCTGGGAGGACGTGGTCCAGTGAAGGAGGGGTTCTCTGCATTAGTATTCCAATAGATTCTCTGAGCAGCGGAACAACACTGCAAGAAAAAGAACCAACATTACAGAAAAGGTCAGAACTCTGCTGCACTGCACTATACTCGCTCACTCCAAGTGCAATAGTACTTCAGACAATTCTTATAAAAATAAAACAAATAAATAAAATGTAATGTGTGATAGAAGTTCCTGAGTGAAATCGTTTCGTAGTGCACTTTGTGATGCCTTGCATGAGGCGTGCTCAACAAGTGTCCTTTTTCCTTATATTCTATTATGAGAACAGGAGACAAGATACCAACATAATCTTTATATGGGGGTAACTACAAAAGATCCAATAAAAGTTTGACATGTTTTTACACAACAATAAAGTTTATAGATTTGAATCTGGCAAAAACATTTACCCGCTCCAGTCTATAATTTGCAGTTGGGTCTGTTCACAACTTGAAACAGAATGAACAGTAAGCTGTGAACAGGCACCCAGCTAAACCAATATTCAATAATGCTTGCATTGCATGTAAACGATCTCTAAACACTTACCAAACTAACTAGTAAACACAAGGGAGGTGGTTCTAATGAATTAAAGCTGATAAAGTCTCATGAGGCCTATCACATACTTTTTGGGTGAACTCAGATGAAGCACTGCCATAACACAGCCCCTTCTCATAATGAAATGATTTTAAAAAACAAGCAATGCTGTTTTCTAAACCCTAATGATGTCCTCCATCTTCATCTAAACCCACCAACCGGCCACTAGAGCACACACACGTAGAAACCATTAGAGGTTCTCTACTGGCATGATACCCGTGTCAAGTCAATACGGACAGACTGCTGTTTGTCCTTTTGAACTAGGTGTATTCAATGCTCAGGAACACTGCTGTCTGATACTCTAGGACTATTTTTTATATATTTTTTTTTATAATAACCAGAAATATATATTTTAAATCTAATGTGCCTTCATTACTGTAGATTGTTATGTATGAATGATGCTGGCTGTCTAAGGTGTATGAGAGGAAGAAACTGCGGTATGCTCAACTAGCCGCTGAAGCAGAACAGCGAGGATGGAGAGTCTGAGTTTACCCAGTGGAGGTGGGTTGTCGAGGATTTGTGGCACACTTTACAACCCAATTTCTCAGAGACGTCGGATTCAGTGGCCAAGAGTTGCGTCGCACAGTGAAGAACTTATCTAAAGTAGCAGAGAGGAGCAGCAATTGGCTGCGGTTGAGACGGAAAGATTCTGGTTGGGGATCTCAAGCACAATATTAAGAAAGAAACGATCATGTACGCGTAAGTAAGCTGGGCTGAGTTGAGTGGGGGACAGAGGAGGGTGATGCTGGGACACCAGAATCACCGTCAAGCCCTCTTGAGGTGTCGTGGGCTAGTCGACGAAACACCAAGAATGGAAGGTGCCCACTTGAAGACCCCAGAGATGTACCCTACTTAGCTCAATCTAGACGGTTGTCATGCTGATGCGCTGGGGAGACCGCACTGTGGTTGATCCCCGGAGCCAGCATCGCAGCCGTTGTGTGTGCTGATGCGCTAGACAGGCAAAATAAGCTGATCCCTGGAGCCAGCATTACACTTCAGCCATCAACACCAGGCAAAAGGATATCTACATCATCATATGGAAGGAAACGCAAATGGATGGAGACACAGATGGATCACATTAGTTTACTGTAAAGCTACGTCTTAGTTGGTGCTTATCTTGGCGAGAGCCGAGTTCAAATCAGCATGAAGTTTTAACATCTACTCTCATGTAATGGAAATCATCAGAAAGACTTTTCAAGTGGTCAGGAATAGCTGACTCGCACTAAAGCTAGCTAATCTGTCTAAAAAGTAATCTCTAAAGTCTTCTGGGGCCAATGTGGCACCACATCAATGAAATCTGAGGTCAAGGGTCAACAGCAGGCTTTTAATAGGAGTAACACAATTTGTACCCTAGAGAGATTCCGGCTCGTGTTCTTTCCTGGTTTAACATTGATCTTACCGTCACACCCTGCATTGAAATTTTCAGTTTCAGAGCATTTGAGATATAAGAAAGTGCAGTGGGGGGTAACAAGATGGTATGGTACAGAAAGTGTTATCTAATAATGCTAGCTCACTCTATGACGGAAATCTTGCTTCCTCTATCAGCTCATACTTGTTACTATTTTTTTAATCAACTAATATAATCTACAATCTGTATTGTTTTAGGGTTGTTGGAGAAAGTTCAAGATCTCCGCTGCGTTTGAGACTGTTTTGCAAGTCTAGACGGCCGTTGACAATGAATTCTGCACATCTAAAAAGAGCTTGGTCAAGCAGGATACAGACCAATAACCTACTGTGTATGGGATGGAGCAGGAAAAGGAAGTTACAACAAAAAAAATGCACACTAATCTTTCATTGTATAACCAGAATAGTTTTTTTCCCGTTAGAAAAAGCACTTTTTTTAAACATACTTTTACAGTAACAGTCTTTGCGTAATTATTTGTTTAGGTGAAGCCAGCTGAACAACAGCTTTTAAGCAGATAGCTGTGGATTGTGAAGCGAGTTTGAATCCCGAATAGGCTGTCTGGAAAAAAAGGTCAATAGTATCAGGGAGCAAAGTCACCAATTGGACAGAGCCAGCAGGCAGCATCATTGAGACTCCATCGAGACTGCCGAGTCACTACCACAGTAGTGCTTCTCTCAGGTCACTGTTGTTTGGAGTCAGCCATTTTACCCATAATGTGCAATAATATTATTATAAAGTAAAACTTACAAAGAAACTAAGGGGCTGATTTGATCAACCTACACAATTTTTTAGTGCATTTTACAGCACCATGGTTTATCCTGAGATTAACCATAAAAATAAGTGGTTGATGCAATCCAGGTTGATAACCTAGTGCTGTAAAGTTCTCCAAAAAAAATCCAGCTGTAAAAAATCCCAGCGGGGCATTAATTTAAATTAAACCCTAAATCAAGTAGAGAAATGTTTTGGCTGGTGCCTTCATCCAGACATTGAGTCTTTAGCAAAGACCGTGTTACGCAGATATCACCAACTTCCATCCAAATACAGTATTTATCAGGAACTTTTTGGAGAAAAAATCTCCTAGATCTCACTTAACTATAACCAGCTGCAACTCCATTTTAAACCCATCTCCATATTCAACATATCCCAAGATCACGTGACCAGAAAGAGGCACAATTTTTATTTGTGTAGATTGTTGTATCAATAGAATGGCAGGACAAGATCTATCTCTCATTATTGGGAGACTTTATAAAAATGTAAATTGTCAAAAGGGTTTAATCTATCAATGTAGAAGGATTGTTAAAAATGCATTCTATTGTTTGATTATTCCACCAGCTGGCACACACAAAAAAAAGTACATGCAACATGTTTTTGAGTGACCCAGTATTATTGTCATAGCGTTGGGCAATACTTAAGCCCAAACATACAGTACCTCTGAATATATATATTAAAAAAAAAAAAAGAAAAAAACACGCACAACAAAAACAAAAAACCCGTGCATTATCTTGTGAGGCCAGATTTTCATGCCACATATGCACACTTCCTCATTCTATAATTAAATATTGTTTTGCTTTAGCCTATCAAAGCTTTCCTGCGATGATTCAAGGGTAAATCTTTCAGCTTGGGGTGAAAAACAACCTTTACCTGATCAATCCTAAAACAACAAATTGCAAGAAAAGAAACAAGTGCAATCGGTAGCAGCTGCTGATATTGAGGACACAACGGCTTCTAAAATACACAGAAAAAGAACCAGTAGCTCTTGGCCTGGCTAACATCGTGCTACATTTGTTATGCAACTGCAAACACCTTACATTATGAACCTTTTTTCTGCTGGTTTCAAAGACCTCAGTAAACGCTTATCTTGGACTACCTGTCTTAAGATTAGATTGTCTAATCAGGGTCTGTGAAACTAGCTGTTTTAAAATTCCAAGCTCAGCTGGTATCTTCCAATGAGATAATAAATCACTCTACTCAGCAACCAATTTCCTAATCAAACACCAGAGGTAATAATCGCTAACAATTGATGCATTGCAAACACTTTATTATTCAATAGCAAGAAGCGAAACTAATGCATAGACTTTTCACAAAAGCATTCAAACAACGAAAAACAAGCATATGCGAGTAATACAATATGCATGTGAGACGTGAGGCTCAAAGTTGGGAACAAGGGTGATTTAATGCCGACTGTTTAATTGATGCACTCAAGTGCAGGCACATACAGGGGGTCCTCATAATCCTGTAATAAAAGCAGTTTATAGTGAAATGCAATCTGAAACTTATACAAGAGGCTAGGAGTGTATAATAAGTTTAGTGAAGATTGGTGCAAAAGCAATGTAGCTAATGTGTTCACCCAATATAGTGTGACTTGGGATGAAACGATAGTAAATCCACAATACAAATAGTTATGAGCCCAGTATTTCATGACACACAGATTATCACGATAGTAGCAGTTATTTTGTAACTTTTTAAGTGAATAAAAATAAATTTTACTTGTGTTATGTCTTTTTGTCTCTGTGGGATATGGTCTGCAACACAAGGAAGCTACAGAGCATTCTAGCAAGAATGAAGACATATCATGAGACTGAGGAAATCACCAACTTTCATAAGCAGTAGTACTGTTATCCTGCCCCTAAAACAGAATGTAAAAAATAAAAACAGATAAAATTTGCCACTCCCCATTTTGATGATACATTATTAATAACACACAGGTGAAAGAAAAATAATAATCTTAATGACATTTTCCCCCCCATACAGTTTTACCATTATTAATATTTACAGAAAATTGAGACCTTGATTGAAGTCTGTCCAAATGGGACTGCAAACTTATTTTTCCTCCTTATGCTTTATTTACACATATTATTTATTTAAATGTACTTAGAAACAACCCCAAAGTACAATTTAAAGCATGTCTTTCTTTCAATACATTTAAACTACTTGCTTTCTGTAAGGCACACACCATAATAAAAAAAACTGCAACTAACTGTTCAATTATTTTTGAAATAGTCTAAATAAAACCACCACCCCAAAAGTAAAATTAAAAAGCATAACATTCCAATTTATTTATTTTTTAAAAATGGAAAAAGATCCTCTAAAATTACTTTCTATTCTTCTCTGACCGAATTTAAGCAGTGCAACTGTATACTAGTTTAAATTCACATTTACATAACTTAACACATTGTTTTAAATGTTTAGTTTGCATTTTTGCTGCATCACAAAGTAAACTACTGCAGCCATTTTAGGTGAAATGTGGGGGAATACTAAATAAATAACCCATGCTTGCGCAGGCAGTAAAGTATCGAACATGTGTTAGTGGCGGAATGAAGGCGGTGAATGAATGGAAAACCGTATTTTTGTACAATGGGACAAATAAAACTACAATGGGAGAAATAAAATGAGAATCTCTTCCAGGTAAAATTGTGGCAATAAGTGAGGGAGGTGTTATAATGGGGGACACTATAGGGAAGGCATCGTACCGAAAAAATCAAAGGAAATTCTTGTTTGAAGTTGTTCCTGCTTTCGTTGTTGTGGTTTTGCCACATATTCTGCAGATTGGATGACCGTCTTCTATGGTATTTCCCTCTACATCTTTTTTTGTAGCCAAAGTACAGCCACACCGATGATTTTACCCTCTTATTTGGAGAGAAAAGCACCTGTTCTGCTTCAGCCATATTGAGCAAGTCATGTGACTATCATTTTCTACAAGTATCGGATCATTTAAAAATGTCCACGGCAGGATTATCATGAATATTCGTAATCATGATATAGCGTAGTATCAAAAGTGTGATGGATGGACAGACGGACACAGCATATAGAATCCACTCAAAACAAGTAGTTAATAAAGGGAGTTCATATGACTAACAAATGTATCGCTCAACATGCAACTTACACATATGGTATAGTACAATAAAAGAAACAATGCATGACTAAGTCAAGAAGGCATACATTGAGTCTTTAGAAGGTATTTTATAAAGAAGCTTACTGCTTTTATCTTGAATTAAAAAAAGACCCTCATAAGTGCACTTCACTTGTGTTAAATATTGAATGCAATACTTAAAACATATTTACTAGTCAAATGTGAATGCAAAGATTGGGTAAAATAGCAACAAACATCTACCTAAAGCTGTTGGGGTTTTCTTTGGTTTTTAAAAAAAGAAAGAAAAGCAAGCCTTTCATCTGTTTCTTGGTATTTCATATTTATCACTGATCGTGAAGATTCAAAACAGGAAAGTGAATGCAGAGCATTGAAAGTGTTTGACATCATTCAATTATTTCAACACTTCCTCTATCATTAATACTGTACAATGTGTTGTTTACTGAGAGATGTAATGACATTGTTTCTTGTTTTTACATGATATAGGTGGCACTGTGTCTGCTACAACATTGTCAATGCATGCCGCTCTACAGTATACTTCATGTTTTATAGCGCATCAGTGCAGGAACAAACAAAAAAAGTCTGAACGTGCATTTTGACTAAGACTTTCACAAGGGTATGTCTGGTTGGTTGTCAGTGGGCTTGTTAAAGTAAATTAAGTATATTAGTATATATAGTATATTAAGAACCTGCAAATTGCTTCTTTGGCTTTTCACAGGTATACACAGGTATCACAGGAGGTTGTGTGGTCCAGTGGTTAAAGAAAAGGCCTTGTAACCAGGAGGTCCCCGGTTCAAATCCCACCTCAGCCACTGACTCATTGTGTGACTTAACCTCCTTGTGCTCTGTCTTTCGGGTTGAGACGTTGTTGTAAGTGACTCTGCAGCTGATGCATAGTTCACACACCCTAGTCTCTGTAAGTCGCCTTGGATAAAGGTGTCTGCTAAATAATAATAATAATAATAATAAGTATGCCTATGTCATTGCAGCTGTTTTGAAACTACATCTTCAAGTTCTGCGTACAAAACATGTGCAAGGTTCCTGCAATGGGACCTCAGAAACCACTGTGAACTGATCAACACTAGTAAATCACTGGCATTTAAATGTGCCTACAAACCTTACATACCACATAGTGAAGCCGCCTTCTAGTGAAGGAAGTCACTATAACACACAAGATCAAGTCAAAACCAAAAGGAGGATAAGGCCAGAGGAAGATGAAACCAGAAGTCATCAAAATGAAAAGAAAAGAAAACAGTAATACCTAAGCAATAGTGGCAATTTGACTAAACAGCAATAAAGCTGGAATTAGAGGAAATGATTTTACCTGTTTGCTCTGTGTCGATAGGACAGCTTAACTGGCATTGTTCTGGTTTTAAATCAGTTCTGAGAACCCAGGTTCAGATTAACAAGCATTTCCTGTACTGTAAGAACATAATAGGACTGCTGCATTTCAATATCAAGGAAATGCATGAAAACAGTACGATAGGTAGAGAGTCTGAAAAACACTTGTTACACATTGCTAAACAACGCAGAATATTACCTGAAGCTTGCAATCTTAATCAGGCACTGGTGTCGAAAGGGCTTGCTAGCTTACACACAATAAACCCAGAGCTATTATTCAAAAACTGCTCCATTTCCCAACAAAAGGCTCTGGTTTATTCTTCACAAATTCATTTGGAGTACTCAGCAATCGTGAGATGAGAGCAGTCAGTCCTTTCAAAAGGAACCCCAGGCAGAGCAGGGTGGGTTAGCATTCATTTGTGATTTAAAAGACGCTCTGGGTATTCTCAGGTAGTGTTGTAAAGCCGATCCCCAATAGCACAAAAAATAAAATTAAAAAAAAAACACGCCTGGATTGAAACAGTGTTGGCATAGAAACAGGGGCCATACAAAGGACACAGATTTCCAGTAGCTTGCCGCTTTTGTTTAGATGTTGAATTTTAATGTTCAGTTTCAGCTTGTGTGTTGGTGCATTTTTTGTAGAGTATGCACTAAAAACTGTAATTCAGACAAAGCTTGCAGGGATATAATAAGTGTTTTTATGAAGCAGGGTTAGCTTTTGATTTCTTTTAAAACAGTGCTGATGTTTTTTGTTGCATCTAACACAATGTCCGCTGCTAGCGTTAGCCGTTGAGTTTGGTCAAAGTGTAGGTGTACATATAGTGAACCCATATAGCCACCTCTAACCACACGCAGATGTACCGATTTGAGATATAGATTAAAATGGCAAAACAATACAAATGTAAATAGAGACCCACACACATAGTGCACAGAGAAAAGTCACATCTGTGGCCCAGGTGTTGGGTGGTGCAAAAAGGAATAATTATTCACAGTGTATAAGCAGACAATGCGGTTAAAAAGAAGAAATGTTTATTTAAAACGGAGGTACCATACCCAGGGGAAAACGCATTATAATCACTCCCAAGAGTACCACAGTCACTCCAGAAATACAGCTAGAAATGCGACAGTCTGGCAATACCCTACCCCCAAAAAAAAAATCAGGTCTGCATCCATCAATGTCATAATAGGTCAAGGTCCAGAATTATTATTATTATTATTGTAATTTTCCATTGGGAAGCTTTGCTTCTTTGTTGCAGAAACATTCAAACAGACACGATAAGTTCTTTGTAATGCAAATTCCAGTTCAACTAACAGAAGATGGTGAACTTGCAGGAAACCCAGTGAAATCAAGACTAACATGACTTTGTAGTACAATATTAAATCTAGAATGTATGTTACCTTTTTGTGAAAACATTTGTCTCCTACTTGGCAATAAACACAGAAGTATTTTTTTATACTAAATTATGCTCAATGTATTCATCTGCAAGTATTATTTATCAGTGCTTTTTAATATGTAAATTACTGGACAACAACTAAAAATGAAGCAATAGACATTCCCAGGGAGTTATTGACATTGGGTTATTCTATATATATATATATATATATATATATATATATATATATATATATATATATATCACTTAAAACAATGCTTTCTTTGCACTCTATTACAGGTATTAACCGTTCTCCCTTCCAGTCAGTGGCTGTTCCCATTATACAGTCAAGATACATTATGCTACACAAATTAAGAGCCTGACATATAGTGGTTTGCAGAAGTATTCACCCCCTACCAATAATATCACATTTTGTTGAATTACAAATAATGTATGCACAGTTTTTCAAACAAACTTTTTTTATTCAATGCTGTAGTGGTTAAACTGAACACTGTTATATGAGGAGGAGGTAAATGTCAGCAAAACTTGCAAAGAAAATGTACAAATTGAAATTTACTGGTTGCATAAGTATTCAGCCCCTTAAGTCAGTACTTGGTAGAAGCACCTGTTGCAGCAATTACTGCTATGAGTCTTTTTCGATAGGTCTCTACTAGCTTTGCACAGTAGGACAGTGACATTTTTGCCCATTCTTCACAGGAAATTGCTCCAGTTCTGTTAAGTTTGTTGGGGATCGTCGATGGACTGTAATCTTCAAGTCTCGCCATAAATATTCGATTTGATTCAAGTCAGGACTTTGACTGGGCCACTCAAGAACATTAATTCTCTTCTTGTTCAACTACTCCAGTGTGGCTTTGGCTTTGTGCTTCAGGTCATTGTCCTGCTGAAATGTGAATTTCCTCCCCAGTTTCATTCTCCCCTCTATCCTGACAAGCTTCCCAGTCCCTGCTGAAGAGAAGCATGCCCATAACATGATGCTGCCACCACCATGCTTGACAGTTGGGATGGTGTTGACTGGTTGATGTGCAGGGTTAGGCTTGAGCTAGACGTGACGCTTGGAATTTAGACCGAAAAGTTCAATTTTTGTCTCGTCTGACCACAAACCTTTTTCCACATGTCTGCAGTATCATCTACATGCTTTTTCGCAAACTCCATACGTGCTTTAAGATGAGGCTTTTTTGAGTAAAGGCTTCTTTCTTGCCACCCATCCATACAGGTCAGCTTTGTGTAGGGACCGGCTTATTGTTGATGTGTGAACACTGACTCCCATCTCAGGCACAGAACTTTGCAGATCTCTCAAGGTCATTGTTTGCTTGAGAGTGACATCCTGAACCAGTTTTCTGCTTGCCCGGCTGCTCAGTTTGGGAGGACGACCTGTTCTGGGTAGTGTCTGGGTGGTAGGATGCATCTTCCACTTCTTAATGATGGACTTCACTGTGGTGAGAGGGATAATCAGCGCCTTTGAAATTTTCTTGTTCCCTTCTCCTGCTCTGTGCCTCTCTACCACTTTATCCCTGACTTGTTTCGAAAGCTCCTTGGTCTTCATGGTTGCTTTGTTGGATCACTATGTGAGTTGCAGCTTGAAAGTCTTTATATATCTGAGGGAAATTATCTACAAGTTAAACCACTTTGAGTGCACACAGGCTGAAACCATTTCACTAATTTTGTGACCTTTCAAACAAATCATTTGTACCCGAGCTGATTTAGGGCTGCAGTAGCAAAGGGGTTGAATACTTATCTGTTTTTCTCTGTAAATCTTACTTATTTATATTCTATATGCATTTTTTAACTTTATCAATGTGGAGTAGTTTGTGTATATTCTACATGTAAAGTCTAATTTGAAAGCATTGTGGAGTACGCTCAGGTGCCAACAAAATGTGAAAACTTTGCAGGGGGGTGAATACTTCTGCAAACCACTGTATGCATTTAAAAGACGTATTGGTCAGCATTTCTGGAAGGAAGGCAATTCCATTGTGCGTATTTATACATCTTTGATTAAAACTTTGTTCAAAGATAAGGTTGTGCAGTATTTTGAAAAAACAGCCAGTTTGTCATTCCGTTTTTGAACCTTAGAAACTTATTGCAGGGCTTCTAGCTGACCCTGTCCAAAGCCATTCATTGATCAAACAGGCTAGTTCAGAGTAATCCATGAGCCTGCAATCTCATATACAATGCAGCCTTGTCCAGGAGCTGGGGCTTGGGGAAGCAATCCTTGGCTGAGACCCAGGGTCAGAACCACTGCGCCTCCGACATCTGCTGTCAGATCTTTTTCCTCAATGGAGAAAAGTAATTGGGTCTGGCTTTACAGACGACACATGGAATACTGCTTCCAAACGCACTATTCCAGGGAGCTTTTATATTGCTTCCGTAGAGCCACATTCTTTTCATTAATCTACAAGCTGCTTTCCCTAATGACCGAGATGCTTTTGACCCCAAAGATATGGTGAGGTGAAACTACCTAGGAAGTGAAATAGAAACAGACTACCTAAAACTAAGGAATGAAAAATAAGAGCTTTCTTAAACCTAGTATGGTAATGCACATATGTGGTCTACATCGCAAATAGACGCATACAAGACAGGCAAGGTTTATTGAACGTTCTTAATATCTGCAGTAAACTGAATAGTTCACAGCACCCAAATACAGTCTTCCTTCAAAGTGCTTTGTATTGATATCTTAAAAGCATTATACACTAAATCTGGGCAGCTCAGTAATGAAACCCAGTGTTTGAGGTGCAAGGCAATCAAGCTGAAGGGTATGTGTGCTAAAGTCTAGGTATACCACAGGACTCCACCCTAACTGTCACGACTGATACCATTAACCACAGTCTGCAGTCCAACAGACAGCGAAGGCATACAGGAAACCAAAGCCCTTCTGTATGAGAATACACCCCCACAAAAAAAACAACTGTGCTTACAAAAAAACACATTGTATACACTGTTTATTATGATGTCTGCTCGCAAATTATGCTCATAGATCTATAGCTCTATAACAGCCAGCAGGTAGGTGTTTCCTGTTACCTATCTTTCCAACTGACTATTTTGTGAAAGAAGACTGGTATGCAAATATTTAGTTTACGCATGAGATTTTACAGGCAAACACCCACAAACTTTGAAGACTGAATAATGTTATCCATGGAAAGAATGCTTCCTATGAAATAAGCTTATGCCAGACTCTGCCAAGGTCATTTCAGGCTCTAGCATCAATTCTTTAAAGCCCTGTCTGCCTATTCTACAGTTATTCCAACCAGGATGAGCGCTTCCATTTGAATAATCAGTTGTTGTTGGTGGTCCAAAAGTACAACCAACAAACAGCTTGTAGTGGCTCCTTATTGTCAGACAAAGAGGTCCCTTTACACAGACTTCTAAGGGGAGAATGATCATTTGATCACAAGCAGTCCATTTCAGATCGGCAGCAAACAGCACATTAAAGTTAATGGCTACATTTAGCGCTACCTTTTAACTTTTCATCTTATGCAACAATATAATTGAAGACAACTAACAAACTGTCTTCAAGTTATGAAAAATGTATAATGAATGATCGTCACATTGTGAAAAGGTGAATGAAGTAGAAGGCAATCCCCAGTGTGTTGAAAACTCATTAGTTAGGTCTATGTAGTTATTTTGCTGATCGTTTATTTACATTGTAAAACCATTTTTGATTGGTTCAACACAGCAGAACAAAGATTTTTTTTCATTAGCACTTTGCATAATTACTTGTTATTTTTCTGTCCTTGTTTTATTGCTTGTACCTCAAGAACACAGTCCTAAAATGAACCCTATTAGATTATCAGCAGAAATTTTACAAAACATGATATTATTATTATTATTATTATTATTATTACTATTATTATTATTATTATTATTATTATTATTTAATCATTTAGCAGAATTAGTCATTTATCCAAAGCGACTTACAGAGACTAGGGGGTGAATTATGCATCAACAACCACTGCAGGGTCACTTACAATAGGACCTTGGTTATATGTCTCACTCCCAGAGCACAAAGAGGTTAAGTGACCTGCTCAGGATCACAGTTACCTCCAGTTTCAAACTGTTGCTCCTGCTACATGCCAAACTGAATTCAAGCACAAAATATTTTCTATGTCCCCATTAAGTACATGAGTAGAGCAGTGTCTGAAACAATGAAGTACCCCTCAATGTTCTTTTAACGCGCCTTCCTCTGTCACTCCGAGCTCCTTGGTTTCATATGGCGCTCCAATAGCGAACTCTACTTAATTGTACTTAATGGTAATGTATGCAAATGATATGCTAAAGAGTATCGTGTGTCCCACAATGCTACACTGATCACCTGTTACCACCAGTCAACCATGGCAGCGCCCACAGAGGAGCAACCAGTTCTGAGTCTCACACTTGTAATTAAGCATTTCATGAAGAAAGTTCATGTCGCCACCATCATGTTGAGAATAGCCATCATCTTCTTTTCTTTCTCTCTTGAAGAATAATGAATCCATATCTAACTCACTAGCTAGAACATGGAATGCTATGTGATCGAGTGGGTAATTGTTTTCATTGGTACAATTGCACAGTATTGATAACAAGCACATACATTCACACTCACTTCCTGGTTTTGTCATTACTTACTATGGCTGCTACGATTAAATCGAAAAATCAATTTTTCGATCGATTCCATTCCTCATTATATACATTGATATAAATACTGGATAACAGATTCAATAATTACATTTTTGTAATGTGCATTGTTAATAACATTATTTATGTTTATGAACGAAACTACACCGAATGCTCTGCCTTGCTATTAACAGTATTTCTGCCAAAGACAAGCAGTGGGCGTGCTCTTCTTTCCCTGCTCGTGTTAACTAGCATCTGATTTGCTGGTCCCATCCTACCAGCGAATCAGTTTTGAAAATGCTTTGTAAGTACACGCCCCTCTGTGTATTCGATATAAACAAACAAAAAAGCACGCTGCCTTGAATCCAGAGCAGGATGACAGGCTTGTATTCCTGGTAAACAGCCTGTAAATAAATTGTGCACATTGAAGAAAACTGACTGTATATAGTTCGCGCTTCTTTGGAGTTTCAAAATGAACTGTTATATAATTAACATTTAACAATATTCAACAACGTTAAAAAAAAAACGATCAACACAATTTTGGAGCAACGATCAGCTTGACCTACAGCGAGTATGCATGTTGTGGTAAGTAAATCAATTTATTTGTATTATTATAGTTAATATTACTATGATGATGTTTTAGGCAGGGACTTTCACTTTGTGTGTTTCACAGATAGTGATGGTTAGGTGGTACTGTATTAACAAGATGCAATGCGTGATGCTGCAGCTGTCACTGAATAAAAAAAAGATGGTTTTCATAAACTCGATAGATTACATTCCAAAGTACTGTAGTCTGTTTGGAATAAATATTTTAGAAACACCACTGTAGTACGTTAAACTTGCTTTAGGCTTGTTGCAAATGTTTTTTTTGTTTTTTTTTCTCCTGACGCTACCAAGGTGTAATTACCCCTCACATTCACAAACTGCAGTGATATTAAAATAATCAAGTCGGGGGGAGAGGAATGGAGCGAAAATGTATGTGGGCGGTACAATCATCCATATTTATTCGACCGATCTGATTTTATGAGCCCAATTAATCGATTGCTATTTAGAGACTTAACTGACAGCCCTATTACTTACTACGATGCACTGTGGGAGACTGCTTTGGAATAAGTGTGGCACGCTTCAGTTCGCCAGTATGAAATCAATTGGTTCATGGAATATAATGAAGTGCGGCTCTAACATGTACTTAATTTCAATTCAGTTTGGCACGCCGCTGGAGAATCCGTTTGAAACGGGGGTTAGTCAGTGGCTGAGCAGGGATTAGAACCGGGGACCTCCTGGTATCAAGCTCTTTAACCACTGGACCACCAACCCTCCAAAGCAAGATGTTCTTGCAAAAAATGCACAAAAGTGGTATTGCTGATGCACGCAAGAAGAAATGTTTACAAGTTCTGTACATTCATCAAATAGATCTGCCTCAAAGCAAGCAGTTTCCAAAATGCTAAAAATATTTAAATTGCTTTAGTGGGAACAAGTTCAAAGAAAATCTAGACCCCACCCGGTTTAATATCCTATAATTTTCCTCACCAGTTTTATTGCAACATATTTTAACACATTAAATACATCTTAAATGAAAGTTAAAAAAAGACTAAAATAGTTTTTCAGCCTATATTCATAAAAGAAAACAGCTATCCAGGCCATGATATGGATAACATTATGCCCCACAGCAAAGGATGGGACTGCATGACATAAATAAACAAAACAAATAACCAGAATGCAAACAGAAGGAAACCAGATTTAAATCACTCTCTTGCATGTTTGCATCAAAGAAGCAGCAGCAGCTTGGACTTGAATGATCAGTAGGCTAATTCAAATGAGTTACTGGATGCTACAAATAGTGTTTTATGAACAATATGGTTCAAACTCCAAGACTGATCCCATACTACATAATTCATCATTGGATGAATACAGATTTTAAACTATTAGCAAGTTATTTTTTTGTACCTCTGCTGAAACTGAAAGGCATTAGCCAACTGGGTAACGAGTTTCAATCTAAAAGTTTAATATAAAGGAACAAAGACTGCTATGATAAACTGACAGCTGGTACTGCATCAAACACATATAATCATTTAATAAAGCAATTTGTTGTTTCTGTAAAATGCAGGGAATGGATAAACTTGCAATGAGTTTAACTGTATTTTAATAATAATCTGGAAAGCAAAGTTTGGCAGTTGGACCCTATCTATCTATCTATCTATCTATACACACACACACACACACACACACACACACACACACACACACACACACACAGTACTCACCTTACTCCTATAAGTAAGGAGATTATCATGGAGCAGATTGGGTCTGCTATCATGAGATTGTAATTCTGCATCAGCAGAGCAGATATGATTACACCAACACTTCCAAGGGTGTCTGCTACAATGTGCAAGAAGATTCCTAAAAAACACAAAGGGACGATTAGAAGAGTAAAGGTTACACATTTTCCTTTAATTGTGAAGGTGGCAGTTGCAGTGCATTACGCAAGGTGGGGGTCTATTTGAAGGAGATCTAAAACAGCAGTGGATGTAAATACTGTGCTATTTACCAATCACCAGTTGATCTTAGATAATCATTAAATACTGTGCCAGAGAAGCCTAAGAACTTTAAAAATACTTCCATTGCTGCAGAGTTTACTGATCTAAACCCATTTCTGTGTTTAAAATGGGAAAATGTAATTAACAAGAATACTGGCTGGAGTGGATTGATACACTAGCTTTTCACCTCCGGAGACTATAAATCAGACCTCAGAAGTGAAATGTGTTTCGTTGGGTAAATGTATATTCCACATCTCAAAACTACCAAATCCACAACTGTCAGCGCTAGTGCTAAATGGCAGGTGTTATTCAGGTCAGAGATACCGATATGCATTGGCTGAGAAAGCTAAAATAGTCCCATCCACACTACACCTTGCTACAGCCTGCATGACTGTCTTTCATTAGCATTTCACAAGCATCAAACTTTAAAAAGAAAATGAGATTACAAAAGAACATAGAGCTTATATTCCATAACCATTACTGCTATGGGGCCTCTTTAGTTAAAGAGCATAAGTGTGGTTCAATAGGATGTTTGAATAAATCTCCTTGTGTAGTATTGTGAATAGGCAGGCTCTACCCCCCAATCCCCAATGCTGATAAACCTAGATTCCCCTTCAGGGTGCCTCAACTCCAGCAGCCTAAAGAGCCGGGACTTCACTGGGATAAAGGGCAATCCACATTCCTTAGCTATTCAATAGATTGCCTATTGTGAAAAAACACTCGCCAGTTGGGGGAAAAAAACATGCAAATCCTTATTCTGTTTAAAACATTAGTGAGCGGCTAAGCACTTTTGACTCCTTTAAATCTTAACCATTTAGCTAAAAAGATTAAAAAAAATAAAAACTAATCATATTATTATATCTATGAATCAGATAAAAATGAAAGGTAGGTAGGCAAAGAAAACTATAGATTAAAACAAGTATCAACAGTGCACTCTGCTGGAATTACTGTAGTAATAGCAGGAAGATATACAGTGGCTGTCAAAATAATGTTAGAATCGCATGGTATTCATGGCTGCATGGGAGAGCAATGGCTGGACAATTTACATTCTCAGTTGCTTTTTGGGCAGTAAATATAAATTAGAGTTAAACTGACCTTTTATCTTTAACAGCAAAAAGAAGGAATTAGAGTGTATGTTTTTTACTCTATTACTTTTCAGTTTCAGAACCATCAATAGTATTAATAATCTCTTTTGTATCAGATCACCCAAAACGTCAAAAACTCTCAGGTAAAACATAAGAAACTAGTAGACAAACGTTTCAGCTGGTGTCTTCAACAGTGTTTACACATTTTAGCTAACCCAGTATAAGTGGTCGAAGCTGCTTCTTTACACTAAATCACAAGGGGCAGTTTCACTTGTGTAATAATGATCCATCCTAATACACCTTTGTTTGCACGGGGTGCAGGTTATAGCTAATAGAAATTCAGTATATCATTAACAAAATATTTTTGCTTGGAGCACTCTTTCATGGCTATAAGCTGTTGCCAATGCAGGAAATCTATGTTTCCAGCACTCATGCTTTCTGAGAAGCATTGACAAAGTAATTGTTAATTTTAAGGGTATGCATTTTATATAAGAATTCCACCGGAGGCTGCAGAAAGCTTTGACGCCAATTTACACATTTAATGCACAGCCATCATTCCAGGCACAGCAGGCAGTATCGAGTGGTTGCAATAGACAGCAGATGCTGGGTAACACACCTTGTAAGATCTGTTTGTTGGGGCCTTTTGCTGGTGGACTGCAGGGGTCATCTGTTTTATTAAAAAAAAGGAGAGAGAGAAAGATCATTTTATAAAAGGTAAAATGCTTAGTCAACGCAATTATGGATTCACATAACTACCATGCATAAAAAAACAGGTATTAATATTACAATATTACATATTGTAAAATCAAAGTCTGAAAATATGTCATTGATTAAATGTATTATCACTCAATCACAGATCTGGATAAAGATTACCAAAAAAAAACAAAAAAACTAGAGTGTCATGAAAAAGCAAAATCCTCATCTAACTTGCATTTTACACACAGGCATACGACAGACACACAGCTCCAGAGATTATCTAGGTAAAAATATAGGTGCCATGTATATCACCTAGATTCGGATAACCTGTGCAAAAGAATCATCACAACAACTTATAAGTAAAACTCTTTGTTTTGTAGTTTGTAAAGGTGCTTTCACTTCAACCATGTAAACAGGAATATGCATCCCCAGATTAGGGATAATAAAAACACACACTTTGACATTTTACCCCATCCCTACCAGACAGACAGTCAAGACTGATCAAATCATCCCTGTTCAGTTTGTGCAGTAGATCTGCTACTAACAGAACAATGAAAATAAAGCACTACCCCCAATCTACAAAATGGGCACTACAGATCTTACGAATCACATTCTTACCATGGCAGTGACTGTCCTCGTGCGAATGGCCGTGGCCATGGGCATGCTCGTGGCCATGGTCATGCCCGTGGCCATGCCCATGATCATGGCTGTGTCCATGCTTTGACTCATGTCCGTGGCCATGCCCTCCATGACTTTGCCCATGGTTTACCCCTCCGTTGAACAAAGAATGACTGTGACCATGACCTACAAATCAGAAAGAAAGGTTTAAAACAAGGTGAGCAAGCACAGTGAAAACTTCATTAACATAACGTACGAAGTACACTTTTTTTTTTTAAGTATGTATGGAACTGGAGGAATGGGAGGGATTACTGTCTGACATTCTCTCAGTCAGTATTGTGCTTACCTGAATAAGCTATAAAATATATAACTGGAGCCATCAGCATCTTCTCAAATTATCAAAGTAGTTTAAACGGTACATACAACTGAAGATTGAAGATTTCATGGTACCTAGTGAAGAACCTGCAAACTACAAATCTTACTACAAATCAGAAATTTGTTTCCATGGTCTTAATTGTTTTCTGACCAACTGCAAATCACCCACTTTTCTTTTGGTAGAAAACACATGGCCCCCGCAACATTGTGGCTCACTTTTATCCTTAGTAAATTTCTTACCTTCATCTCCATGAGAATGCCCGTGCCCTCCATGTTGAAATACAAATATTCCGATCAGGTTCACAATTAAGCCAGCAATAGACACAGGCAGTAGCCTCTCATGATGGACATCTGGAGGTTCCAAAGCTCTCTGAAATATGAAAAGTCTGAGTTTTAGCATCACAAACAATTGCATTACATTGTTCTTATTTAAGAAGGTTGTTACCAGTCAGATTCCTTTCATAAGAATGCAAGCCTTGGTTTACTCGTTCTTTTGTAGTGGGATTATTTATTGTCTTGGCACACAGCGACACCTGTTGGTTGAATTTGTAATTGCAGTAAAGATTTTAAAAGATTTTCTTTATATACGTATTTGTATTTGCAACCATCAGAATCGCTACACTTAATATCAACTTAAAACAATGCCTGGTAAAAGATGTATGATTCTTAACTACAAATCAATTAGTTTTCAAAGAAAGACTATAACTACTACAATTAAGTATTTTGTACTCAATGCTATTATCTTAAGGACTGTAAGCTAAGGGTTTATTGATTGATCTAGAGAGCTGTGCTCGTTGCTGAGATTTCAGTGATATATCAGCAACAGTCTGGAGGTATGTATACCAACTTGTATATTACATTTATAATGTTTATATCTAAAAATGTACAGTATAAACAGATGAACCTGTTTTGAGATTATTCAGAGAAGTCTGCTGTGAAATTATTAACAATGCACTAACAATTGAAGCTCAGCTCAGACAGTGTTCTGTCCCTAGTTGGCCTTTTTTTAAATACCAAGTTTCATTGGCCCTTGCACTGTTTGTTCTGAAGAGGAGCAATAAGCACTTCTTACCATGAGACAGTAAGATTACACAAGAATGTATTTCTGTCCCAGTAAGACGCCGGTACTTAAATTTGATGCATTTTGACCCATGGAACGATGTTAATCATATCAAAGTGCCTGGCCTACCCCACACAGGTGTTCCACGGTTGTAAACCGTAAAATCACATAATTTTCTTTTACTTTCATTTTTATTTGTGCGTACCCCCAGTTGAAAACCCCTGCCATTGAAGAAACCATCAGTACTCTCACAGCTGCAGTTTTTTGGCACTTTTTAAAAGTTAAAATACGGATATCAGCACCATAATTTAAATGTTATCCTTGGGCAGGTACAGTATAAAAGGAGAGCGTGAGCTTGCATCCCATTGTCACAGACGGTTCTAGCATGTCCTTTTTGTTCTATAAGTCATTAGATCCTTTTGCCAGGAAGGCCTTGGTTGCAAGGGTGTGCGGTTCTTTGATGGACCCAGATTCAGTTAAAATATGTTTGCCCACTGACGATGGGAAGGAGAATGTAGAGATGGGAGCCCAGCTAACAAGATTTGAGTTTTGCAGGTATCAGGCTTTTAAAGACTGTCACCCACACCTGTGGGTGGCTTTGACAGACTCACTGAGAGCAGAAACTGACCCAGACTGTCACAGGTACTGGAAGCAGGCTGATCTTTGGGATACAAATTGAACATTTGTGAAACTGCAACAAATATTGTAATGACTGTAATGTATTTTAAAGAATATACAAACATTAGAAAATATTATTAGCAGTTCTGTGTAAGGCCTGTGAGAAGGAGTTCATTGCATTGAAGGTCAGGCTGACCTGCTGAAAGTTCCAAACCTCCCTTATCAGGCAAAAGCATCTTTTTTAATTAGACTCAGAGTCTCAAAACATTCTGATCCAGCGAGAGCAGAATGGTAGAATCTATTGAACACAGTTAAAATATGCTAGAAGCAATCGAACTAGGTTTGATTATAGTAAGAAAAAGCAAAGGTTGTCTTAAAACCCGCTTTAACTGGATTTTGTATGAACAGTGAAGAAGGTCAGACACAGTTCAGTCACTATAACACTATTACATTTTAATATGTTAATTCTAGCCTGTATTTAGATATAAATAACTGGACCTTCCCTTAAAATCTTGAAAGATTTATCAATAGAGTAAAATAATATTACAATTTCTAGCAGTAACTGTTATACTGAAGTAACTTAATTAGAAATACATCTTATACTGCCATTTAAAGATAAATTGTTCAAAGAACATAGTAAAGGTTTATTATAACAGAAGCATGGCACTGACAACATTGCAACCATATTGTTGACACGTTTACGATAATGTTCATTTCATTTAATCGATTTAAGAATTAGTTCAGTTTCTCCAACTAAACAAAAAGTATTTAGAAATTACTATATAAATTAAACCAAAGAATATACATGTTTAACTTATATAAAGATTTTACTGCAGTAATAAACAAAGGTATTTATTTACAGGGAAACTGTAAAGTGAAAGAATTAAATGTTTGTCTCAGACACACAGTAGAATTCTGGAAGGGAATTAGACCTTCAAAAAATAAAGCTTAGTCTTTGGCACCTCAAAGCAGGATTCAGTGTTGGCTCTTAAAAGCGGGATTTGCCAACCTTGAATGATAACCAACGGAAGGTGTTTTAAGAAAGACAGGAGTATGTATCTCACTATATTATAAGAAAATAATGAGAGCCGTGTTATAAAAATTAGGATGTAAACGTTTTTTTGGTATTATCTGAAAAGATACCAGTCCAGGTGTCTCTTGAATCGGCCAAAAAATTACTTCATGCGGTGAATTTGGAAAAGTGCTTACAATGGAGTTTCATATTAATTAAAACAATAGTCTTGGCAAGTGAACAGGGTGCCTGAATCCTGCTTGTGCAGGCAACTTTTGGAAACAGAGTGAGAGGTCAGGCATAGACCGAGAATGGTACAAGTTAATACAAGGCTGTTATATTTAACATGGTTTATTATAGCTTAAATTTAAATGAAACTAACTGAACTGACCACTGTATGCTTATTCAAAGGTAGTCTTTGTCAAAAACTTTGTTAACACACATTTGTATATGAAGTTAAACTGACCCACTGATAACACACTGAAAAGGTAATGTAATATGCGGCTAAGAGGGACATGTATTTTGGACTCAGCTTAATATAATCAAATAGAGCTGGTTTTACATGTTAAAACATCTCTCATATATACAGATATACTTGTATTATATTATAGCAAGGATTCTGTGAACTTTGGTCCACCTGACTTTTCAGATAAAGGAGGAGTTGGAAAAAGAGAGCGATGAAATCATGTTCCATTATTTTTGGCAAGAAGTTATATTCAATCAGTTTTGAAAAAGGAGTTGAACAGATCCTTCTAGAATGTATCATTAACTTAAAGATAAGAAATGTCAAGGCCAAGTGATGATTAGATTTACTTGGGACTTCTGATGTATTCAATGGAGGGAAAATCCTATAAAAACCAAAGTAAAGCCCCAGTCAAGTATTGCACGACTACAAGTTGTGTGGTCCATGCTCTGAAGATCTCTGAAAAACTGATTGCTGTTTAGTCATATTCACAAGTCTCTGCCTTTTGAAGACAGTTCTTATTTTTCAATATATCCTACACTACACTTCCATATACTGGAAGGTAAGCATATATTTGAATTGAATATCTCTTATATTGATGCATTGCTATAAGGTATAGAAATTATGTTTTAGTCTTGAGAGTGATATTGAGTTGCACCCCCTTTTGCCCTCAGAACAGCCTCAATTCGTCAGGGCATGGACTCTACAAGGTGTCGAAAGCGTTCCACAGGGATGCTGGCCCATGTTGACTCCAATCATTCCCACAGTTGTGTCAAGTTGGCTGGTAGTGGATCTCTACTCCGAATAGCTTGTTCCATCTCATCCCACAGATGCTCAATTGGATTGATATCTGGTGACTGGGTAGGCCACTGCAGTAAGCTGAATTCACTGTCATGTTCGTGGAACCATTCCTGGACAATCCTAGCCTTGTGGCATGGGGCATTATCCTGCTGAAAAAAATCCATTAGCAGATGGATACACTGCTGCCATGAAGGGATGCACCTGATTGGCAATGATGTTCAGATATCCTGTGGCATTCAAACGTTGCTCCACTTTTATCAAGGGGCCCAATTTGTGCCATGAAAACACACCCCACATCATCAGACCACCACCACCAGCCTGCAATGTTGACATGCGGCATGATGGATGCATGGTTTTCTCCATACCCTAGTCCTCCCATCAGTGTGAAACAGCAGGAACCAGGATTCATCAGACAAGGCAATGTTTTTCCAATCCTCCAGTGTCCAGTGTTTTTGTTCCTTAGCCCACTGCAACCGCAGTTTCTTGTGTTTTGCTGAAAGAAGTGGAACTCTGTTAGGTCGTCGGCTGCCATACCCCATTCGTGTCAAGGTACGACAAGTTGTGCATTCTTTTATGGGTCTTTCGGCACCAAAGTTGTACTGGACTGTCAGTTGACAAACTGTAGCCCGTCTGTTGCGCTGCACAATTTGTGTCAGCCTCCTTTGGCCTCTTTCATCAATGAGCCGTTTCCGACCACTGGCCTGCCGTTGGCTGGATGTCCTTTGGGTGGTGGACCATCCTTGATACACACGGAAAACTGTTGAGTGTGAAAAACTCAGCAGCGTTGCTGTTCTTGACACACTCAAACCAGCGCGCCTGGCACGCCTACCCCGTTCAAAAGGCACTTAAATCTTTTGTCTTGCCCATTTACCCTCTGAATGGCACACTGTGGCGGAGTGTCCAGCCCCTATATATTTATTTATTATTATTTGTATTTTTGTTTGCGGCGCAGATCAAAGCGCCGCGTATTTGTTATTGTTTTTATAATTTAAAAACCCTGTGAGGATGCGTGACTGATCAGCTAGTAATTTATTTAGCTAGCTGACAGTCACGCATCCTTATTAAACTCGTGCAGACGGTGACCATTTCCCGAGTTAATTCATTGATTAATTGTTGCTAATCGGGAGATGGTCACTGTATATAAACCTGCAGCTCTCTACCCTCGGAGGAGAGTGTATTAGGCGTGAGAGCGGAGAGAGCGAGGAGAGAGAAAACGAAACTTACAAATAACTGCTAAGCGTGCTGGTTTATACCAGCACGATATTTATTTGTTTGGCCAACGCGCCTTTTTGTTTTGTATTGTTTTGTTGTCTGTTTAAACCTTTTGTTTGTTTTGCTTATTTAATAAAATGCTGAGCGCCGTAGCGCTCAGTTCCACCATTACATTCCTTGTTTTGATTCCTGTTTCTTGTCCGTGACGTCATCGCTGCAACCACTCTGCCACACACACATACACAATCCATGTCTCAATTGTGTCAAGGCTTAAAAATCCTTCTTTAACCTGTCTCCCCTTCATCTACACCAGGGGTGCCCAATCCTGGTCCTGGAGGGCCGATGCCCTCCTGGTTTTTGTTCAAACTGTACACTAAATTGATTAATTGGACCAATTAAGCTTCTAATAAGGGCTTGATTGCTCCAATTAAGTAATTTAGGGCACAGTTGCAACAAAAGCCAGAAGGGACATCGGCCCTCCAGGACCAGGATTGGGCACCCCTGATCTACACTGATTGAAGTGGATTTAACAGGTTACATCAATAAGAGATCATAGCTTTCACCTGGATTCACCTCGTCAGTCTATTTCATGAAAAGAGCAGGTGTTCCTAATGTTTTGTACACTCAGTGTATATTGAATGTTCTAGAATTTAGCGGTGGGCGTTTTTAGCTTTATGCATGTATGGACTAAGCATATAATTAACCATATCTGTATTACTATATTGAAGTATTAATGCTGTTAAACTTGTAAAGCACTGGATCGCCCAGACTGCTTTTTACTTGGGATTTATGGTGGTCTGCGCAACCAACCAATCCAATTTTTAACATAGAGCACTACTACTGCTCTGATTCGTTAAAACTTCAAATTAAATGAGTCTGTGTGATTTTCTTGATTATTAAAAAGTACAATCCACTACAGGAGTTTTAAACATCTTAACCCTTTGCAGTCCATTTATTAATTGTGCGTCAGGCGCGTCAGGTCCAATTTATTTTCACACGCGCAGTTAATTTTAGACGCGCTGTTTAAAGTATTTTTTTTCCCACAGTCAAACGGGTTTAAATGGCCCTGCATATCAAGAAAGCACTCACTAGGCATCTCCAGCCCCGCCCCACCCTTTCGTTTGCTATCGCTTTCACATATGCTAAGAAATAAATAATAATAATAATAGTCATACATACCGATCAATCATCTCCTGATGACTCATTTTATCACCAAACTCCTCAATAATGCAATCCAAGTCATTATTTTACTACTATAACATCTTGAAAAAGCTCTGCAAATGTCCGTGATAGTCTCTGTGCGCTGATACAGTAACAACCAGCTTGTTTCCTTATGACCGTCCCTATCTGATGCCAGGGGCAAGTATGACTATTCATGAGATACGCCTTTTTTTTTTTTTTATCGGCTTGTCTCGGCTCCTGTCGCTCCCACTCGGCCATTGAATGGTTTTCTGCTTTTCCAGAGAAAAAAACGACTAGAAACCCGTTTTTCCCGTTTTTTTGATGATGTCGGACAGGGTCCGACAATGGACCTGATAGGAATAATTGCAATGTCGGACCAGGTCCGACAATGGACCGCAAAGGGTTAATGTCCTCCTGAACGTCTCCCGAGTTTAAGAGTGTGCTCAGAGCATATTCATAAATAAAGAGCATGTTGCGAAAAATTCTTGACACCATTCATTTGAGAAATGTGACTGTCAACAGGACATGCTTTCTGCCAAACTCAAAGAATTCTCTTTGTGTGGAACATGGCAGAATAAAGATCACTGGCACATCTACAACATTCAGTCTCCTCAAATAAAGCATAACCCAGCGATCTACAGTATGGCACTTGCCACATGGGTGTGCACACAGGACACTTGGGTAGATGGCAAATGATATGCTTATCCAGATAAGAGTGCACTCCCTGTTAGATTTATACAGCTTACTTTACTCACAAATATATGCAAATCAGCAAACAACTTATAAATCTATTTATTAGTTTCAGAGCCTGGCCCAAATTTGCTGGTACATTGCATTGGCTTTAGACACACAGCATACCTCCACTCCTTCTGAGAAGATGAAAAAGGCTGTGAAGATTAAGAAGAGGCCGTTTACAAAGCCAGCCAAGACCTCCGCTCGCACATACCTGCAAGGCAAATAACGAGAGGGTACTGAATATACCACCTTTCAACTGACACATTTACTGCACTGGGTGAATTCTGTTGAGAGAAACTTTAAAGAACAAATACTGTAGCTTCAATTTTTTTTAAATTTCCATTACTTATTTTGTGTTTGCAATCATTCTGTGTGGTTCTGGATTGTGTTACTCCAACAGTATTATCATATTGTTTCTCGAAATCTGCCTTTACATGGCTTTGAGATTGCATTGCTTTCTGCTTGTCTGGAGAATCATACGCACCGGGACTGAACAGCCATCCTCGTTCCATTCAAATCATTTTACAGTGTGACTTTAAATCTGCCAGCCCCATCTACTTTACATTTATACAGTACAGTCAGATTGTAGATGGTGCTGTAAGAGTTGAAAGGTCACACGATTTGCTTGGAATAAGGAAGGCTGTTCAGTCTCAACACTTATGATTCTGCGTAAAATCTAAATGCAAGTATGTTAAAATCTAAGATTTAACTCTATAATGTCCATTGATGTGCCAGTACAATAGATTATACAACACTTGGCCACTCTCTGTTTAGACTCCAGTCTCAAAAGCTGTACTTTTCATATGCAATGATGTGCAGATCTTTAATTTTATGTTTGATCATCAATAACTTCAAAACATTAAATCAAATCAATTTTCTTAGGGACTGATTTTATCAACCTATTCCAGGCAAGTTTTTTAAAGAATTTTACAGCACCAGGGAATACCCTTGAATTGCATCAACAACTTGTTTTTTTAGTAGTAATCCTGGGATAACAGACGGGAGGTTGATGCAATCCAGGGTGATTCCTTCACACAGAAAGCCAGTTTTTTTGCAGCTTCCCTTTATTAGTTATAATTACACACAACTGCAGTAATTTACACATTACATGGCAAGCTTTACAGAAATCCAATGGACAGAATGTGCACCTTTTCCCGAAACACTGTCCATCGCATTACCATAGAGCTTAACCAATTCCTTACCCATATGAGAAAGCATCATTCGACCTCCACCTTGAAATTACTGAAGCTGCTAATCCAGCCAAGAGGGCCGTACAGTCAAAGAACATATGAAAGGAATCCGATATAAGGCCTAAACTGGAAAAGAAATGAAAAGGACATACTATTATTAAAGGAAAAGGCAGCTGCTTAATGTTCACATTGAAATATACTACATTTTTAAATGTTTGTGCAAAATGTCATTGTAATTGCAAATGGCAGCATGTGGTTATCTACATATCAAAATATCTCAAAATCTACTTCCTATTTAAACCATTAGTCACACTGAACACTTCCGTCTTGTGTTTTTCGTTTTGGTGAACCTAAACAGATTTCAAGACCCCCAGCAATTTATCTTCAGCGGAAGAAATAAAACAACAACAACAACAACAACAATTTAAGTGTGGAATACTTACAGCAGACCTTAGATTTGGAAGATTTCAAAGATCAATTTTTGTCTGTATCGGAACATTCACCTACAGCTTCAACCCAGGATATGATCAGCCCACCTCTCTTTCCTATATCAAGCATCTCCGTAACATCCGAACAGGTGCCTCCCGAACAGGACACTACACCGCTACCCACCGTCCAAGGAATCAATCCCTGTCGATCTAAGCGGCTCCGGGCCCAGGATACTTTTCTGTTTTCTATTGTAATTCCATCTCGGCAGAACCAATTTTTCCACCTAAGATCCAAGCTACTGCAGCTGCCAACACGTCATCAAACCAGCAAGCAGCCACTCCAGCAAGTGAAACTCAACAGGAACATTCTCGCATTATCAACGAAATAAAAGCATTCATGCAACCATTCGCAGATACCTTATCATCAGTCAACACCAAAATCAGCAACTTGGATAAACGGGTGTCCAACATCAAGCAAGGAAAGCAAAGTTCCGCAGTTACAGTGATTTCCTCCATTCCTGCAATAAACCCAGCCACTTCTGCTCTAGCTGCAATCACTTCTGGCGTGATACCAATTCCAATCCATACAGTCGAGTCTCCGATCTACAGCCTCGCAACTGCCACAGCATATGGTTCTGGCGCCTCAAACACTGCCCGTCATCATTCAATATCCTCGCAGATTCGGTGAAACATAATAGAAGGGAAGGACGTCAACCTGGTTTCACTGTTGATGGCTACATCTGAATTTTTGGACCATAGAGTAGTGGATTGTGGAGATCTTTCAGTCACACTGAAATCCAGAGACCCCAGAATTACTTAAAAATCTAACTCTGGGAGAATTCATCCTTGCCTTTGCTATTTACAGAGATGTGCTATGTTCAGTATATCCAAACCGCAGACAAGAATTAGATTCCTACGAATTCTATATAGTAGAGCTATCTGTCAGATATGGGGGGACCATGTTTTTTGATTGCCATAAATCATTTTCAGTTAAAGCAGCAGCTATTTTGGCTTTAGATAATCATATCATTGACTGGGCACAACCTGATCTAGACCTATTTAATAGGATTGGCAGCGGTCTCAGAGCCAATGCATGCAGAGTTTGCGGTTCTACTGGCCACTCAACCTCTCTCTGCTTGAAAGCTGCAATAGCATCAACCTCCACATCAACAGCCTGCACCAATCCTCCTTGATTCTCTAACAGAATCTCAATCCCCAACTCCATCCACTCTTGTGCCCCACCCGAGCAATATACAAGAAAAGACAGATTGGGGCGAAGAATCAGATATGCAGGAAGAAGGCAAATCTGTAATATTTTAATACCGGTATATCATTCAGGCAGTGCAAACACATCCACATGTGCAGTAGCTCCAAAGTGACTCTTTTCAACACTTAAAGTTTCCACTCCAATGAATATACCCATTTTAAAAAAAAAACTTCAGAATCACCCAGACAAGATTATTATTTATTTAAATCGACAGGTTTTCAACCGGCAAAATCTCCGTTCTGCTATTCAAGCAAAAATCTCCGTTCTGCTATTCAAGAACCAAAGATAGCAGTCTCTCATCCAAAAAGAGATTTAAAAAAAAGGATTTATGGCCGGTCCGTTTGTAGCGCCCCCATTTCCAATCTATAGGACTAACCATATCACCATCTCCACTCAGAAAGTGTCAGGAAAAAAGCATCTCATCACAGACTTATCAGCACCCCGGGGATCAAGCACCAGGAGCACCAACTTGCACATTCCTCATGATCAATTTTCTCTACAATACATTACTATATCGGACGCAATTCATTCAATTAAATTAGCAGGTCATGGTTCTTGGTTAGCAAAAGCAGATATATCAGATGCATTTAAAGTAATGCCAATCCATCCTTCTCTTCGTCACCTGTTTGGGATATGCTGGGATATTATTTTTCTACACAGTTAACTTTTGGCTGCCACAGCAGTCCAAGAATATTTGATACACTTTCAGAAGCTTTATGCTGGATACTTCTCAATGCATACCATATTCCACTTTTGCTCACAGACTCAATGAGTTTCTTTTGATCTCCTCCCTCAGATCCACCTGCAGAAGCAATCACCAATCTCAAAAGTTTTTTTCAGAAGTTGGCGTCCCCGCCAGAGGAAAAATAATCGTCCCCATTCATTCGCAGGAATTTCTAGGAATCATACTGGACACAGAAAAGTTTGAAGCCAGACTTCCTGTATCTAAACTCAATCGTATTCGTTCCCGTATTCAGAACTTTGAGATCAGTAAAACTATCAGGAAGCGGGCACTAGTCTCTTTGCTGGGTCATTTCAACTTTGAAATTGGCATTATTCCCAAGGGTCGGACATTTATATCTCGATTACTCTCTTTTTCATCAACAGCAAAAAACATGAATATTTTCATTAATACTCATTAATATTTCATCAGAAGCTAGAAAAGACATTCAAATGTGGTCTGCTCTAATACAGCATTGGAGAGGCCTGTCTATATTCAATGATGATTTCATTTCAGCACAACACGACCTAGCCTTATTTACGGATGCTTCATTTAAGGGATTCAGAGGTTTTCTAGTGCATGGCCACTAGAAATCGAAAACCTATCACCGCATTTAAAATCTACAGCTCTTCTCGAAATAGTAGTGGCAGCACACCTATGGAGTCATCTTTGGTCAAAGAAATCAATACTATTCTTTTGTGATAACAAATCCACAGTGCCAATTACCAAAAAAGGCTGTTCCAGTTCCCTCCCTTATGCAACTATTGAGACGCCTAATATGGATTTCAGTATCAAATCATTTTCTAATCCAATTTCTAACGGGCATTGACAATAATGCAGATGATGCCCTTTCTCGTTTACAGATTTCAGTCTGGTTCCTACGGCCCTGCCAAATCCAACAGTAACCTTTTGGGGGGTTAGTGAGTCGCACTTCCCTGACCTTTGTGCAAGCAACGCTTCCTTTACCTACACAAGGGAGGTTCTCTCAGTGAGTCAGAGGGGACACCCCGACAAACCCAACCTTTTAGCATCTCATGCGCTACCACTCCCCTCACAACCCGAGGATCTAAGCTTATTCTAACTAACCTCGCAGAAGGATCTCTTCCTTCATAAAACGGGGTAAGCTTCTCGTTTCAGACTCTCTGGGGGTGCGTCATCTCCCCAGTTTTGGAAGTCTATAATTCACCTCATCAAGGGCAGCTCTCAACAAGTCAGAGTTCAACTTTCTTTCTTCCTTCAGGTCCTCAAACCCTTGGGCCCTGATAACGGAGGGATCCCCTCTTATATGTTTTCAGAGCCCCGATAAGAGGGATCCCCTCATATGTTTTTAGGGCCCCAATAACGGAGGGGCCCTCACTTATATGCTTTCAGAGCCCCGATAACGGAGGGGCCCTCTTTTCTATTATGTCTTCAGGGCCCCACTAACAGAGGGGCCCTCTCATATGTGTTCAGGGCCCTGATAACAGAGGGGTGTTATATGTCTTCAATCTTTACTAACGCTAGGTCCGACATCTCTACAGGAGCCTGGGCCAGTGTATTAAAAAACCTAGAATCAAAAGGTTGACAACACAGTAAAGGGGGTCTAATGTATCCATAATAAGCAGGGTTTACACATCTTTCCCGACTATCTATATGGCTCAAATGCTCTCAAAAGATTTCAGTTCAAAAGGTATACAGCAGAGGGAGATGTGGCAGCATGGATATAAAAAGACACATGCTAAAAAACATTTTAGCAGATAATTGATGAATGAAAATTTAAATAAAGTCAAACCCTAGAGTAACTTTTGTTTAAATTCATTGAAACGGCTGCCAGAAAAAGGTCTGTGGTACTGTAAACACCCATACAGTCAGACCTAGTTTACTGTAAGTAAGTCACTGCCACCAAGATCTGCATACCCTCAAAGTACACATTAGGCTATTTATCAAGTTTCATCACAATTGCCTTTTTAAGGTGGGTCTAAAAATGTAAGCGTGACATTCTGAACAGGTGCCCACCTCCGCTAACTTCCCTGCAGTGGATAAGGCTGCTTAAAAGATAAACTTGACATATGTTTTGTTTTGTTTTACATGGTTGTATCTTCGTTTTAGTATGAGGTCATGTTCCAGCCTATTAACTACAAGGCAACCTTTTAAAAACAGTATTGGCTACTTACCATTTAAAACAGTTGCCACTAAGAATATTTTGAATACTAAAGCATGGCAGTTGACAGAAATTGTAAGTACAGCCAACAGATCAGACTTTGTTAAATAACTATGCAGGGCACAATATGTCAAGGAAACATAAGTCACAACGTTATTTCTGGTATTGCAAAGCCATCATTTAGGAATGCTTCTCACATGGATATACAGTAGATAGCCACATCCTGTAAAGAAGTTTTTGTCAAAAATATAAAGACTGCAATAATCAAAGTGAAAGCAGAGGGTCGGTGTAACACTTATCAATTCAATTTTTAGAACATTTACTGAAATTGAAAAAAACCCAGTCATGGGTTTCAGAACTAGCTTTAAGTAGTTATTTATATTATTTAAAATCAGGGCTGTGTTTTTCAGGCTTTTTAAGATCTCTCTGGTCATCGGCTAGTTCAGCCAAAAAGGCTGGACAGCTCTGATTTAAATGATCAGAAGCCAGGAGTTAAATAAACTGTTCTTCCCATATAGCTTGCATGAACAACTATTAATAAAACTACAGACTCGTGTTATTTTATTCATGTTGTGCTATGTGTGATCAGTTCAGTGCTGATTTACCAGGGGCCCGATCTTTAAAACTCTTATTTCAAGCCCTCAACTACTGTTGCACATTAATTATCCCAGACTGGGGATGCATAGCTCAGCACCATACAAGTACATAGGTGCATACAGTACATCCATATTTCACACTTACATTTTTAAATATATGTAAAAAACAAACAAAACACACACACACACACAATATGTATTTATCCATGAAAACTCAAGTGATTAAGGGCACATGAATCAGAGGACACATGCATGCACCAGTCCCTCTATTTGTCTATATATCACACTTGCATTTTTACAAGCAAATATTGTTCAAGTACAGGTTATCTACTTTTTCAAAATAAATTACCTAATTCTAAAAATTAGTCATGACAAGGTGCATGTTAGACCTGCAGTGTAATTGCTTTTCATCAATTTAGCTCTAACAGTGACCAGATTAGCCAGATTAGACAGCAGAGGTGCTAGAATATTTGCTCCCACCTCAAGTTTCATGGGTCACTGCAGCCTTACAAAGTTTTCCTATTGACTACAATACTGACAATAACCACAAAGTATGGTATTTAAAAGTTACGGTGTCCTTTCTTGCAAGGATTGTTCTGAATAGGCAACATACATAAAAAGTATGCAGTATCGCTGACTGCCACACGAAACTACGGCATATAGGACAGGCACTTCATACAGTAAGTACATTCATCCTTTGTTTACGCTGATTTACTAAGAGAGAACATACATCGTATGTCAGCTGTTCTTATACAGCTGACATACGCTGTAAGCTGCTCAATATATTGTAAACCAGCGACAGTACCCGCACAGTGTGTTGTGTTCATGAATATGAGTTCAGCTCCACTAAGATCTACGTGGCACATCCTGTTGTGCATGTGTTTGTATTGCGTATGGATGAAGGGAAGATTGCTAAATTTCCTTACCTGTTACTCCATATTCCGTACAGTAATTCCACAAACGCAAAGGACAGATTTAAACACAGAAAAAAGAATAGGTTCCTGGACGTCTTATCAGAAAGGATAGATCTGAAATATAAAAACAGGAAGACACACTGATCTACAACCACACGTACAGCATAAGGAAGCAGGAATGCAAATAATAACCAGTCTGTACACCGTTAAGAATCTTCCAACACCACCAGTTTTAACACGTACTAAACTATCATTAAAGACACAGCTTGAAAGGGAAAAACAAACTGCTGTTTAAAAAATACTAATTGAATAATAATAATAATAATAATAATAATAATAATAATAATAATAATAAAACAGTTCAATAATGTATGCATGAAATTATGACAAAACGGCATGTGATTCACAATGAGTTACCAGGTAATACAAAATTACAATTAAACATATTTTCAGATATGCCATATGGTATTTATTTAAAAATAAAAATGCAAATGCATTTCTCCTACCAACATGTAGATAAAAGTTTACCATTAATTTACCGTAAATACTGACATAGTCACATAAAGCGACAGCACTTACCAGAATATTGCGTTCTGTATTGCAAACAAGTGTGTACATTTCTAGAAATCAAATTTTGACCCGGTTTTCATTTACCGTCTTAGTTTTAGGCCTCGTACTCTATGTCACTGCTGTCCTAGGAAGAAGTTCCAAAACCCGGATAACACATTACTACCAGAGCGCTCGGTTAAAATAGCTCGCCACATTAAAAACATGATCGTTTACCTGAACCATCCCGACATCTTGAAAAGCAGATTGAATTTGGCCGGCTTGTATTCGTCATCTTTAATTGATAAAGGTAGCATTGTATCACTCCAATACACGGATCCCCCGGCACTTAAGCTACACTGACTGTGGATCCCAGAGTGAATTGTCTGTTGCGGCAGAGAACAGTTACACTTCCGGCCACCAGGGAAGTCTTTTTTTTTAAGAAAACGATTTACTGATTTCCCTTTATCTGGTTATCGGATTATCTGATTATATGCTGTAGAGCAGACTATCGAAATGTCACCCAGACTCTAGTGAAGCACATGTTACCATAAACTAAAAGGGTGTATACTTGTGCAACACATCATACAGTACATGCCTGTTTCATATGGGTGGTACAATCATACAACATATGGAAGCATACTGTTCGGTGTTTTAAAATGTGCCATTTTAGAATAGTTTGAGGTCAAGTCATTTCAATAGATGGCAAAAAAAAAAAATTGCAGGAAGATAACACTAGCATAATGTTACTACTTCCAGAGTCTTCCCTTATAAAAGTTTACCATAGTAAAAGCATAGCAGGCTGTACCAAAGCATAGTGAAAGCATGGTATGCATTGTAAAGATTAACGAGGTATGGTAAAGCATATTAATAAACATGGCGATTCATGTTGAATAAACTACTGTATCTCTTTGCTGGATTGTTCTGATATCGTGCAAAGACAACGAGAGTACAGATTATAGTTCAATTTTCTCGGGAAACAATGTAAATCCATAGTATAATCCTGGGAAATACAAGGTCAAACTCAAAAAATACAGTGCAAAAATCTTCTAAGGGTTATACTAAAAAATACAAAATAAAAATGTGTATGAATACTTTATGGCACATCCACAAGACTAGTTTACAGGTCTGCTGTTTTGATGGGTGTTATCTGTCCTAGATCTGTATGGCCTGCAGTGTTGGAAGAGTTGAAGCTCTCCGTAACTTTATCAACAACAAAAAAAATCATCAATGAAAACCTTTATTTAAACCAACAAAAGAGACCCTTTAAAAGACTCATGTGAAGTAGTAGTATTATTATTATTTATTTCTTAGCAGACACCCTTATCCAGGACAACTTACAGTTGTTACCAGATATCACATTATTTTTTACATACAATTACATTATTTTTACACATTATTTTTACATACAATTACCCATTTATACAGTTGGGTTTTTACTGGAGCAATCTAGGTAAAGTACCTTGCTCAAGGGTACAGCAGCAGTGACCTCATCAGGGATTGAACCCACAACCCTCCGGTCAAGAGTCCAGAGCCCTAACCACAACTCCACACTGCTGCCCATGTGAGTTAAAACTTTGTGAATACAGTAAATTATTATTATTTGTTTATTTAGCAGACGCCTTTATCCAAGGCGACTTACAGAGACTAGGGTGTGTGAACTATGCATCAGCTGCAGAGTCACTTACAATTACGTCTCACCCGAAAGACGGAGCACAAGGAGGTGAAGTGACTTGCTTAAGGTCACACAATGAGTCAGTGGCCGAGGTGGGATTTGAACCAGGGACCTCCTGGTTATAAGCCCGTTTCTTTAACCACTGGACCACACAGCCTCCTTGATAATGTTGAAATTAATAATGTCGACTAGAGTATGATAATGAGTATGTAAATCTAGCAGAAGAACTGGAGCATGTCTATGGCAAAGGGCATAAACATCCATACTCAGCAGTGGCTGACTCATTTGTGAATGGCAATCACAAATGCCAGCAACTGCTGGTGAGCTGCTTGGGAACTGGAGTTTCTTTGAGGCATGAGTCATCTTTAACAAGTTGAAAACCTGTAGAACCTGCTGTGACTGCAATCCTAAAGTTAGTGCTAGCCAAACAGGTTAACAATGGGAATGATAGCCCACAAATCTATAATGGGCCCCAATGTTTACCTTCACAGACCTGTAATCCATAAGCAATGGGTGTCTATTGACTTTTTAAGATGACATGAGAAAAAAAACTGCAAGCGCAGAATCCAAGGGGAGTAGAGGACTGTTTGATAACCAAGGCTTTATATCGTACCTCTAATTAGCACTAAAGACAAATGTAGTTATACATTTACAAAAATGCTTAGACCAGAAGTCTTAATCTATTTATTTAAGTTATTCACTAGCAACATTTATTACTCCTCAGCCCTCTCCCTTTTTCTTGTTATGAAGTTATTTTTCTTTTTCTTTTTTTTACATTAAAAAAACATATACAACTCTGCAGATTGCCTACTTCCTGTGCTGGACTAAACAGGTAGTCTACAGGTTTTATTTCTTATAAGCTTCAGAGTATCAACATCGGTTACCCTGGAAACACAAAGAACACATAGGCTTTTTTCTTGTGTTTAAACTGGTTTAACAAGAAGGAAAATCAACCACCAGAATTCTATTGTTATAAATTCCCACCACAGCAAATCACAGCAAGGAGCAGAGGCTTAGTGACATCACATGAGCACATCACTAGTGACATCACATGAGCACATCAGGAGTCACAAAGTCTAGAGTAGCTTCAAAGTTCATTTTCTTAGTTTTTAATATATGCTGTACACTAGATGCTGCTGAATGTCACTAATGTAAAATCAGATTGGATGACAGTGCTTTCTACAATTCTTATGTCAAGACAGGTAACTAGAACTGGACAGCATCTCCTGAACTGAATATTAAAAGGTGCTTGAAACAGACACCAAATAAAAATAAAGGTTTTGAGAAATTGCAATAATACCCACTTCGAATGGTTGCAAAGAGTAAAGGAACAGTAAAAAAACTTTTAAAAAATGCATTTTGAACTTCTTCACTTGTTGTAGATAGTAACATGACCTGTACCGTCCACCCGCAAGAGTTGTAAATGACAGCTCTACATCACACCTAAACAAAATTACAAAAGCAACATACTGTGGCAACAAACGCCTACCTTTTTTGTTTATTTTATGCATTAAATGTTATTTTATAAAACTATATATTTGTTCAAAATGCTTCTATATCTCATAGTAGTACATATAATTAATAAATATAACTGGTAACGAAATGCTAAAATTCAAAAAATTCCACTGCGAGATGCATGGTTCTCGGTTTCATATTTCAAAGTCGTGTTGGACGACGGAAATGTTTACACTGACGTCTGCGCATTACTTTGCAAGCGAGACCCATAAGACGAGCAGTGCTTTTTCAACCTCCCCGTGCAAAATGAGGTATTTTTGTTAAAGTTGTGTATTTTTAACATGAAGGACTATATATGTCTTTGTAGTGTACTAAATATGATGAACAGTTTATTGAAAAGCATGTTCATATAACTTGTTCGGTGACTTTTTAAACAATATTAATAGTCTGCGCATTACTTTGCAAGCGAGACCCATAGACGAGCAGTGCTTTTTCAACCTCCCCGTGCAAAATGAGGTATTTTTGTTAAAGTTGTGTATTTTTAACATGAAGGACTATATATGTCTTTGTAGTGTTCTAAATATGATGAACAGTTTATTGAAAAGCATGTTCATATAACTTGTTCGGTGACTTTTTAAACAATATTAATAGTCATATGCAAGTCATATGCATTTATAAGAATCGTTAAGTTTGTGATTAATACATTAAGTCATACTGAGCTTCAGTGTTTGATTTTTGTTTTTTAAATATACAGCGAAAACGTAGCCTAAAATAACTTTATAACTTTCCTTTTACCCTGCGGTCTGTGTACGTCTTTTACATTATACAATTCTTTGTTTATAGAAACACATTTCGTTATTCTTCTGCTGCCGGCTGATTTGTAAAAGGAATAGCAAATATAAACGTGGTTATACAAGCACAGAGCTCAAAATGCAGAGCATGCGCAGTGCGTGCTGCACGGCATGTCAGCAACACTGCTTGACAAAGATGGTATTGTACTGTACCATAGTATTTATTCTACTATAAAGATTTTATTTAACATTGAGGTATGCTGTATTGTATTGCCCTCTTTCCCCCCATTTCCAAACAAGTACTGGGAAGATGTCTGTTATGGTTTCAAAGCTAAATCAAGCATGTCCCACAATTTAGTAACATCTTACACAGAAACATTTTCTTGGTGTATCTTGACAGCCTTTTTTTCAATAATATAGTTTTTGTGTGCACTCTGTTTACAGGAAAGAACCAGTTGAAAGCCCAGTTCGTTTAAATGCCTCCTCCTAAAGTAAAACAAGAAACTAAGGCTTGAATGTAGGCTCTAGGTCACAGACCTACTATTGACATCTGTTGCACTGTAGGAAACACTTCCAGAACTTACATACAGAGCAGCTAATGTCTATTTACTGATATTGTGTCAGATTACTACATTTCCACCTCTGTGTTCTGAGACTTACAATACTGCATTTTATAACATGTACACTTTAAAATTGCATTGAATTTCTTTTTTTTTTTTTTTTATCCCTTGAAGGATCTGCAAACTGCACGGAAAGATACGCTTCTATTTTATTTTAACGGTCCTCCTGCTGTTCATCGTGGGTGCTTCATTAACTGCTCTGCTGCCCAAAGTAGACCATGATGAGGTTGGTGCACTCAGAAGGGACAGCCGGCCACGCCAGCAACAGGATTCTCTTGCAGATTCATTTACAATCATCATGCAGACATTCAACCGAACGGACCTGCTCCTTAAACTGCTAAACCATTACCAGGCTGTCCCCCATCTGCACAAGGTCATTATTGTGTGGAACAGCATTGGGGAAAAGATTCCCAGGGAATTATGGGACTCCTTAGGACCACACCCCATCCCAATAGTCTTTAAAGAACAGACTGTGAACCGAATGCGAAACAGGCTGCAGTTTTTCCCAGAGCTGGAAACCGAAGGTACAGTTTTTAAATCAAAGCTTTCAGTCATTTGTTTGTCATAGAGGAGACGCTGCTCATGGATTCCAGTTGATTGTAAGAGTACAAAACAAACTGGTAAATGGCTATGGCAGATATCTCAATACATGTGCTTTGCTCTCTTGTTAGTCTCTGTTCCTTGCCAGCCTATATCTGTGTGTAATGGATATGTTAGTACCTGTAGTCTATTCTTTCATATTACAGAAACATATAATATTCTTGTCTCTGTATAATACATTATTTCATATGTTAGCTTCCTGTGGACTGTTCCTTATTTGAAAGCAGCCCTTGTTGACAGTTCAGTTTCTTTACATTATTTAAAGGTAGTTTTAGTTGTAGAGGGAAAAAAAAGCTCCTTAGAAATGTGCTTGCGCCTATTTTGCATTATGATCCACTCTGTGAAGGTCATAAATGACATTTTCAATCATTGTTATATCTCAGGAAGCACAATTAATCTGGGTCTGTGAAACCAGCCATTAGTATTTGACACTTTACATGTTTCATGAGAACCGTTTATCCCAATGTGATGAAACTTATAAAGGGTATTCTTTTTGACATTACTGATGGCGTCAGAATCTTGGGTTATTGAGTCTGTCAGCCTTTATGTGTCTTTTTATCCAACGATGAAGAAAATTACGAATTATATTTTGTAGTGCAAGTTATTGAGTGTATCAGAATCAGGGGGTTAAGGGGTATCTGTTCGTATGCCAGACTTATTTGCAGGTGTACACAGTGGATGCAGGTGTTGGTGATATACTTGTTCATGACACTGATCGCACACATTTTGTAGTAATGCTGGGGCTGTAACACAGAAGTATTTTGCTGACTAAGTTGTTTCCTTTGTTTCCACAGCCGTCCTGATGCTGGATGATGACACTTTGGTTAGTGCACCCGACCTTGTTTTTTCATTCTCCATCTGGAAGGTAAGATATATTAAACATTTAAAATGATATCCTGATGTTTATCCTAATGTTTATTGATTCTAAAAGTATTGGTGGACATGAATAGTTGATTGTTCCATCTTCAAATATGACTGGATGGGTCTTAACTCTTTCAACACTGCAGACCTGAATACAGGTCTAGGATAGATAACTCCACTCTAAACTGCAGAGCACTCTAGTTAAGAACATAAGAACATAAGATAGTTTACAATCGAGAGGAGGCCATTCAGCCCATCTTGCTCGTTTGGTTGTTAGTAGCTTATTGATCCCAGAATCTCATCAAGCAGCTTCTTGAAGGATCCCAGGGTGTCAGCTTCAACAACATTACTGGGGAGTTGGTTCCAGACCCTCACAATTATCTGTGTAAAAAAGTGCCTCCTATTTTCTGATCTGAATGCCCCTTTTTCAAATCTCCATTTGTGACCCCTGGTCCTTGTTTCTTTTTTCAGGTCAAAAAAGTCCCCTGGGTCGACATTGTTTATACCTTTTAGGATTTTGAATGTTTGAATCAGATCACCGCGTAGTCTTCTTTGTTCAAGACTGAATAGATTCAATTATTTTAGCCTGTCTGCATATGACATGCCTTTTAAACCCGGGATAATTCTGGTTGCTCTTCTTTGCACTCTTTCTAGAGCAGCAATATCCTTTTTGTAACGAGGTGACCAGAACTGAACACAATATTCTAGGTGAGGTCTTACTAATGCATTTTAAAGTTTTAACATTACTTCCCTTGATTTAAATTCAACACGTCTCACAATATATCCGAGCATCTTGTTGGCCTTTTTTATAGCTTCCCCACATTGTCTAGATGAAGACATTTCTGAGTCAACATAAACTCCTAGGTCTTTTTAATAGTTCCCTTCTTCAAGTTCAGTATCTCCCATATGATATTTATAATGCACATTTTTATTGCCTGCATGCAATACTTTACACTTTTCTCTATTAAATGTCATTTGCCATGTGTCTGCCCAGTTCTGAATGCTGTCTAGATCATTTTGAATGACCTTTGCTGCTGCAAGAGTGTTTGCCACTCCTCCTATTTTTGTGTCATCTGCAAATCTAACAAGTTTGCTATACCAGAATCTAAATCATTAATGTAGATTAGGAATAGCAGAGGACCTAATACTGATCCCTGTGGTACACCACTGGTTACCTCGCTCCATTTTGAGGTTTCTCCTCTAATCAGTACTTTCTGTTTTCTACATGTTAACCACTCCCTAATCCATGTGCATGCATTTCCTTGAATCCCTACTGCGTTCAGTTTGAGAATTAATCTTTTATGCAGGACTTTGTCAAAAGCTTTCTGGAAATCTAAATAAACCATGTCGTATGCTTTGCAATTATCCATTGTCAATCTTGTATCCTCAAAAAAATCAAGCAGGTTAGTTAGACACGATCTCCCTTTCCTAAAACCATGCTGACTGTCTCCCAGGATATTGTTACCATATAAGTAATTTTCCATTTTAGATCTTATTATAGTTTCCTAAAGTTTACCTATAATAGAAGCCAGGCTTATTGGTCTGTAGTTACCTGGTTTGGTTTTGTCTCCCTTTTTGTGGATCGGTATTACGTTTGCAATTTTCCAGTCTGTCAGTACAACCCCTGTGTCAAGAGTCTGTTAGCGGTTTGTAAATAACTTCTTTCATTTCTTTGAGTACTATTGGGAGGATCTCATCCGGCCCAGGGGATTTGTTTATTTTAAGCGCTCCTAGTCCCTTTAACACTTCTGCCTCTGTTATGTTAAAGTTATTTAAAATTGGATAGGAAAAGGTCGACATGTGGGGCATGTTGTCCGTGTCCTCCTTTGTAAAAACCTGTGAAAAGTAATCATTTAATATATTTGCTATTTTTTTTTCTTCATCTATGATTTTGCCATTTGTGTCTCTAAGACATTTAACCTCCTCTTTGAATGTTCTCTTGCTGTTATAATATTGGAAAAACATTTTGGAATTGGTTTTAGCCCCCTTAGCAATGTTGATTTCTATCTCTCTCTCGGCCTTTCTAACTTCCTTTTTGACTTGTGTTTGCAGTTCCAAGTACTCTTTCTGTGTACTTTGTTTTTGGTCCCTTTTAAACGCTCTGTAAAGTTCCTTTTTTCACTGAATATTTTTTTTAATTGATCTATTAAACCATTTTGGCCATTTTGTTTTAGGTTTAGATTTGTCTACTTTTGGAATGTAATTGTTTTGCACCTCTAGAACTACATTTTTAAAAAACAGCCATCCTTTTTCTGTGGATGTTTTCTCTATTTTACTCCAATCTACTTCTGTTAGTCTATGTTTCATACCTTCGTAGTTTGCTTTTCTAAAATTGTAAAACTTAGCTTTAGTCATTACTTTTGGGGTTTTAAAAAATGCTTCAAATGAGACCATGCTGTGGTCTGAGTTTGCCAATGGCTCTCTGACCTCTGTTTTAGTTATTCTGTCTTTGTTATTTGAAAAGACTAAATCAAGGCATGCCTCCCCTCTAGTCGGTGCCTTGACAAATTGCGTTAGGAAGCATTCATTTGCTGTCATAGTTGTACAAGGAAGATAACTTTAATCAAAACAGCAGACTAGGAAACGAATATACCAATATAGCTGTGTACATTTGTATTTGTATTGTACTTTTTAGTAAAATAAACTATTTAAATCATTATCCTAGGATAGCCTTTTCTAAAAATTCTCAGGGGTTGATCAACCTAAATCATTCACTGGTACCGTAGAACATGTCATTGATTTTTGTTAATTGAACCCTGTGACATGACACAGAGATAAAATCCATGTAAAACTGCTTACTCTTGTCTTTACAGCAATTCCCTGATCAAATCGTTGGGTTCGTGCCTCGGAAGCACATTTCTACACCCTCAGGAATATACAGCTACGGGAGCTTTGAGCTTCAAAATCCCGAAGGTGGCAATGGGGACAAGTATTCCATGGTTTTAATAGGAGCAGCGTTCTTTCACAGAACATATCTGGAGAAGTTTCAGAAGCTGCCTAGTGAAGTGCACAGCCTGATAGACGAGACCCAGAACTGTGACGACATTGCCATGAACTTCGTAGTCGCAAAACACACAAGGAGGCCGTCGGGAGTTTTTGTGAAGCCGGTGGACATGAGGAATCGCGAGAGGGATGCAAGCAGTGGCTATACAGGGATGTGGCATCGAGCAGAACACCTTCTTCAGAGGTCCTACTGCCTCAACAAGCTGGCTGATATCTACGGCAGCATGCCCTTGCAATACTCCAATATCATGATCTCTCAGTTTGGATTCCCAAGCTATGCAAACCACATGAGTAAGAACTAACCCAGGAGGGTGCTGTGGTTTGTATTCATTCACACTACCAAACGCAGGTGCAGCCCTAGATTGTGGAAGCTTGCTTTTTGTTAGGAGCTTCTTAGCCCCTTGCTCTAAATCTCCCCATGGAATTCTGCCTTGTTTCTGTATACCTCAGTATAACCCAGAATTCCATTGGGATATGGCTCACAAACATATTGCAATTTGCTTTTGTGTATGTTGCTGAGATTTTTTTTTCTTCTAGTATTCTATAATACATGAATAAATAGCATTGGTTTTAATTATGAAAAATATAATAGTTGAGTAATTACTTTAAAATTACTTAAAAAGCTGCATACACTTTAAGGTATGTTAACTGCATTTAGTTACATTGTAGTTACCATATACTAATATTTACTACCTGTGCTCAGTACACAAACTGGAACTCCATACTGTAAATTAACAACATGTATTTAACAACATATAATTGTTACATTTACATTTATTAAGTAATGGATCAAAAGTGTTAAAGTACAGTATGGCTACAGTAGTTAATATATCTATGTGTATTGAAGTGTATTAAAAAAGCCTAACCAAAGGAAAGGAGACCTTTGTGAATGTAAGAAAAACAGGAAAATGTTAATTTGTACAAAAAAAAAATGCTTTACAAAATGCTGTTTCACTCCACGTGATCATTAATTATGACTTACTGTCTTGCTTCTGGGAATTTCATAACCTATTACTAGACAAAGAGAAGGAGATGTGATACCTTTTATTGGACTAACTAAATAATGATTAATCACAAACTTTCAAGATCTCAGAGGTCTCTTCTTCAGGTGAAAGTAGGAAAGAGAGATTTTCACATGCAGAAGAGACCTTTGAGGTCTTGAAAGCTTGTGATTAATTATTGTTTAGTTAGTCCAATAAAATGTATCACATCTCCTTCTCTTTATCTATCACCTCTAGACTAATACAGCAACCATTTCATCTATCATAACCTATTACTGTAACCCTACTAAATGTACCTGAAAAGGGAAACCAAGGTGGTTAGCTTGTGCCAAGAAAGTTAGGTGGTTACCATGATGTCAGGGTAAGCATTTCTAGAGCAATGGGTATCCTGTATGTCAAGGTAGGGGAATATCACAAATATGATAAAGAAATATATTGTACTGTGCTGTGCTCGTTGTAAATGATGTTGGTAGCAAACTGTGAACATTGCATATTTATCGTCAGAAAATATTGCAGGTTCTTGCCCTCAAAGGAGAAAAGGCAGTGACATATTTTTTTTTAAACCATAACAATTAAAATATTGAAATACAGTACACTGTTACTGATATGGATACTAGATACTTAGCTTCACCACTAGGTGTCACTCTGATACAATAAAAAGTATTGGTAAAAAAAAAAAAGACATGGACCCTAATTTGAAGCAACATGGAATGACTGTATTTTAAGTGAAAAACTGTTTTCATACTGTTAAAACTTTTGCAGTTGCATTTGCTTTTCATGATACATAAATTACCATATTTAAATAATATTTGATTCAGGGCCATTAATAAACCATTATTTGGGATATTCTAATTCTAATAGGAGGCTGTGTGGTCCAGTGGTTAAAGAAAAGGGCTTTGTAACCAGGAGGTCCCCAGTTCAAATCCCACCTCAGCCACTGACTCATTGTGTGACCCTGAGCAAGTCACTTAACCTCCTTGTGCTCCGTCTATCGGGTGAGACCTAATTGTAAGTGACTCTGCAGCTGATGCATAGTTCACACACCCTAGTCTCTGTAAGTCGCCTTGGATAAAGGCATCTGCTAAATAAACAAATAATAATTGTATACATCTGTTTTTTTGTTTTGTTTTTTCAAGAGAGGTTATAAGGGATTTCCATGTATGTTACCTTGAGTTTAATGAACAAACTATGTATAAATTTAAGTGAATCCAAAGGTTTTTTTCTGTTTGTTTAAAATATGTTTTTCATCCAAAACTAAGTCTTTCTTACCTGTTAAGATCCCATTAATATGTGTCTGTATGATTCTCTGTAGTAGTTTATATCCTATATATTATTTGTCATGCTTACTAACTATTGCAGCAAAAACTGCCTCGGGGAAGATTACAACAATGATACATAGAACATGTGCACAGTTTATACATGTGTAATGTTTGTAGTGCAATATAAATTACACTAAATGACTGTAATGCGACTCCATAATATAAATAAATAAAACAGAATGGTTTCTTAGACAATGAAGTGTAAGGAGTTGAAGCCTGGGAGTTTCATATAGAGTCTTATTGAATACTATGTGGTATCTTAAAAGAAATAGGGAGTCTGGAAAAACCTTAAACTGTACTGTATTAAAGCATATAAAAAGCATGATAAGATAAAATGGTGTTTTTTTTTGTTTTGTTTTTTTAATGCAGTGTTTGGTTAGTCGTGAGGGTTACTGCAAGACATAGTTTATTGTTGTTAAAATGTTTGGGAATTATTAAATCCTGAGATCTGGAGGGGTATGGTGAGTTTTTCTGTAATAATAAAAATACATAATAATAATGTATCTTCTCAATAGTGTTTTTTTTTTTTTTTAACAACTTTATTACTGCATTATTTGAAAGGAGTATTTGTTTACATGGGAAGTATACACCATTATTGTTTCACAAATAACATAGAATGATGCTTTGATTTGTAAAGAGCAAGTTTCCAATAGTAGTAAAACCAAAATAAATGTAAATGGTTTTGTTTTAAAATGTGTTTGTTTGTAGTCATTCAATTAGTGTTCTGAAGGACACAGAACAGACTTTTTAAAACCACATTTGACCTTTTAGGCTTTTACACCATTACACCATTTGATAGAGTTTATAGAAATAACATAATGCGTGCTATTAATCATCTTTTATTTCTGTTTCTGCGCTTACAGCATATTTTAGATTTGAGGCAGCAAACCTGAGCAGATGGAATGTCTGTAATGAGGCCAGAGTTAAAAAAATGACAACAGGAGTGTTCACAGGAAATTTCTTTCCCATTTCTTTCCATTGCAAATCTATAACAAAGTCACTGTTTCAGGAGGAAAGAGATTACAGGTGCGCCTCCTAAGTGGTCATTTTGTCATTACAGACACCTTTCTCAGGCTTACTCAGTGACAGCTCAAGGTAAAATATGCTGGTGACCAGAGCAGTAATAAATGATAATTAAGAACATGCATCATTGGATAATATACTGTATTATTTAAATATGTGAATTCATGTATTGTATATTTTATGTTGATTTAGTTTAAAGATATGCACATTTTTACAAGGGGTGAAAATGACACTAAAGCTAATTATTTTCAAGGTTGGGTTTATGTATGATTTAATATAGGCTCGTGGAATGTGTGTGGTTTGACATACCTTACACTTATCAGACACGTCTGTTGTCTTATTGCATAAGGAGTGTGTGAACCTCTGCAAGTTCATTAATAAACATACCATAAACAATGCACTGTAGACATCGGGGAGTTTTCTTGAATGGATGGATGTTTGTTATACCTTTTAGTCTGTATACTTTCTTGTTCTCGACTAGTCACAGCTATATCTTTGGTAACAAAAGTGGATCTTTGACCTATTCTGGTGCTGTCCATAGTAGCAAACCACAGGAGACACCAAAGCGTAGTTTATTTTTGGCGACATGGTTATAAACACATACAAAAACAAACGATTCCAGTTAGATGCTTAAAGTTTACATTGACCCCAAGGAGGGAGGTTAATCCATGGGTCAGGTCTCTGTGCTGTTACTATGGTTCCTTGGCAACTAATAACATTCTTCCATACAGTAACCTTTTGTACACCCTACTGTGTTCAATTCTGGTCACCTCGCTACAAAAAGGATATTGCTGCTCTAGAAATAGTGCAAAGAAGAGCGACCAGAATTATTCTGGGTTTATGCCAGACATTGCTTGGGTTATTCCTGAGTTTAGACTCGCATGATCTGATTACGACTGGCTATTTCCTTTCATCTATCATAAATAAATCAGAAATCTTTCTCTCATTAAAAAAACGTTTTAAGAAAATAAAAGGGAAAGTTCCCCTCTTCTATGAAGACAAAGAAGCTGAATTCCAGTTGTTTCCAGTCCTAAACGCGTTAGGATTTTCCAGGGAACATTAATGCTTTATGGCAGAGCAGTGTTGATTATTTCTAGAGAGGCTGTGTGGTCCAGTGGTTAAAGAAAGAGGCTTGTAACCAGGAGATCCACGGTTCAAATCCCACCTCAACCACTGACTCATTGTGTGACTGAGCAAGTCACTTAACCTCCTTGTGCTCCGTCTTTCGGGTGAGACATAATTGTAAGTGACTCTGCAGCTGATGCATAGTTCACACACCCTAGTCTCTGTAAGTCGCCTTGGATAAAGGTGTCTGACAAATAATACAGTATGTCCACTTCCTGAGTGCAATGGATTGTGGACTGCGATCAGAATAGTTTTGTTACATGTTATCCAGCGCTATCAGAATTTGAATCAGCATATTCTAATCTCAGGGCTGCACAGTAATACAGCAAGGGACACAGTTAGACATCTCTCTATACCAAAAAAAATATGAATTTAATTCTATTTTATTTCACGTACAACCTTAACCCCCATATTTTTCAATCTAGTACCAGTGTTTTATTACTGTTTACAAATGTTTTAACCATGTTTGCTACATTCTGTGGTTCTTATTATAATTTACTATGTTTCCATATTTCAAAGTCTTTATTAAATGCTTTCAACTGAGCTCAGTCTAATTGCCTGCCCTAGATATATGTAACATATAAGTTAGATCAGACTAAGTGTATTTATATCCTATCTTTGCTTTGATGTGCCACTTTGCATGAAGTTTCTTTGTTTCACTGGCACTGCTGTGCCTAATCAAATCCCAGCCAGAGAAGTATCTGTTTGACCAGTAAGGGTCACTGCAGCTTGATGAGGTGAACACTCCCCAGCTGATTTACCTCCTGAACCCCAAAGGAGTGCAAAAGCCAGCCAAGACTGGTAACATTGCGGGAGATTCAAAGGAGAGCCACTGGGGACTCCAAGGGATGTTTGAACTGTAAGAAACTCTTTGAATGGCTGTATCAGAACTGGTCAAACCCCAAATAAATCGTGTCCTAGTTTTAGAAACAAAATGATTTAGACAACAAGGGATTGACTTTAGAATATTATAGTAAACTCATTTAGTTACGTTTTTTACACTTTCTAGTAGACCATTCAATCATTAAGTTCACTACATGCAAATAACTGCTTCACACATTGCTTTTTTTATCATCATACACTTGTGAAATCTTAATGAACAGTGTTGACTCACCTCTTTTACTTCAGAAGTTAAATAAGATGGGACTTTTTCGGACACATGTTTAAGAGACACACATACCAGTCAAGGCTTTTGTTCTTTGGTGTCTGCCAAACGTCATCTGTAATTTTCAGTGGAACTGGTGTGATGAATATGAAATTAAAATGACATTTCAAAGAATGGCAACTTGGGAATCAAATCAGTTTCACTTCATAACACCATGAATCATTTAATAAAAACTGTAATAATAACAATAATTAAAAAAAAGCATTATTGTGAAACAAAAAGCTGCATCCTGTAACAGATTAATTTAAGAAAATTCAGGAAGCTTATCTATGAAATTCAGGAAGAATGGTATTATCTATAACTATTTTAATTGGCAGTACTCACAAGTGCAGTAAGAAAGAACACATTTAGCAGTGTGAGTGTGAGAAATTACACTATACTCCACAACTCTCTGGAATTAACACAAGACATCTGGGGGTGGGACATCTGTAGCCCACGTTACCCCAATCAGACAACCTGCTTACTAACATATTGTTTTCCCTGATTAGATAACTATCTGCTCTTGGAAACGATGGAATACAACTATTAATTTACAAGAATGACTGCTGGGAAATCTGTGTTCCTGCAATGGTGATTGCCTAGGCTGGTACAAGATTCATTATGATACTGGTCTTGGGAGAAGTTAATCATTGCAAGAACACATTTTTGTGAATCACAGACACGTACTTACATGTTTTATTATTATAATTTGGCACATTGATTTAAATTGTTGCACGTTTTATATGAAGCTCACTTGGCGCACAGTCGCTGAGGTTAATGGCAATACCACCCCCTCATCAGCACACAACTCTGCCAGTACTGTATTTGACACTTGGCTGATTCTAATCTGAAGTAACTGACTGGCGCTGCAGGAGTCTGCCTTGGGTTTAATCAGGGGAGGACTTGAAAACCATCTGCTTTTTGTTTGTTAGAGGTTACAGCAGCAGTGGAGGGGTTCAAACTGACATTTGAGTTTCAAACCCTGTTACCAGCCAGCACGGATTTCAGCCTCTGTCAGCAGAATTACGTCACGCCAATGTTTTCAAAGATTTTCAATGAATCATCAGTGGACCTCCAGTTCCTGTAATACAGTTGCACATTTTCAGTTTGCCATTGAATTTTACCATTAATTACAATACTTTGCAGTTTACCACTTTGCTGTGATTTTCCCACCATTTTATTAGGGGTGTGTTTCCTATTATAGAGTGTTCTAATACTTTCAGGAAAACACAATGCTGTTTCGTTAAACATAAAAACCTTTCCAAATGTTAATGATTTAGAATCTGAAAAAAACAACCTGTTGGAGCCCTTGAATTAACATTAAAAGCTGGTTTCACAGACCCTGATTAGCACTAATCTTGGACTGCTCAATATTGACTTAGGTAAGGTACTCCATGATTAGAACTAATCAGGGTTTGTGAAACTAGCAGAAAGAGTTGTTGTCTAGTTCTGAAACATGAGCAGTTTTGTAAAGTGGAACTGCAGTCTGGGCCTTATTCGAAAGCCAGTGCAAAAGCAAAATTTGAATATAAAATAAAACAATGTGCACCCTTATATGAGTTTACCACAGTAAAAGCATAGCTAAGTGTAACAAGGCACAGTGCATAGCAGGGATGCATATTGGACCGCAAAAACCAGTCCGATATCCAGTTCAGCCATGTGCCGCGGTAAGTACCGCACCGCCATTGGCGAGTCAAAAAATTGGATTGGACTTCAACATAAGCAGTCCATACCGGTTTTTGCTCTACTGAAGTGTTCAGCGCAGCCGTAAGTCCTAGCTCAGGCTCCCAAATCTGATTAATGGCTCAGGACTCTGTTTATCACTCTAAAAAGACGCTTCTGGTGTCTGTGACACTGCCAGTGAACTTGTAACCAATTCAGTACCCCCTCAGAAATCTGTATCGCCCTGGCGCATTGCGCATGCGTAAAATGAGATCATCCCACAGGCACGTCTAATTTTTCTTTTGCTCGTCTCTGAGGTAAAATACTAGTAATGTGAACGCGCAGCAGTTGTCGGCTACATTTTGCAATCATTTACTAACTTTTTCGACAGGACGGCATGATTTCTTTGTGATACGTATAATCAAGTATAGTTTGTTTTCATGAAAAACGTATTTGACATGCGCAGCTAAATCAATCTTTAAATAATTAATGCTTAATGTATTAACAATGCGACCTACCTGTTTATAAACGATTGTGCCGATTTCAAAGTAGCCTATTTTGTATATATTTTTTGGATTTCAAAACTTGAAAGTTGAAAGTAAATGATCACGAAAGTTCACGAATGTTGTGCTCTGTGATTTGTGCTGTTATGTCTGGAATAAACATGAGTCGTGTAGATGATATTAAAAATGCATAATGTATTACATGTAACGTTATTGTTTTCATATATTTGTTTATATTGTAGCGTGCACGGGGTAAGCCAGCAGTAGGGCTGGTAGGTGACGTAATCACACACAGAGACATAAGCCCGATATACGCTCCTTGCAAAGGAGCCGGCTCTTTTGTACAGCGGTATCGGCGCTATGTTTCAGTCTTGAGAGATCGGGTTCGCCGCCCTTCTCCGCCTGTGTGGATTGCTTCGCCCTGTGTGATGAGCCTGCCTGCGGGAACCAGGATTGCTACAATATATTTATTTTATATACAATACACACACAAGATTGGTATTGACAGTGAGAAAACACAAGGCATACCAAATCAGACAGCTGACAATAGCAGTAATAATACTCTATGGCTGTATTATTTGGTATCCCTTGTGCATTTCAGGCTGTGGGGCTCCTAGAAATGTCAAAACTGCACAGTGTGTCTACCTGTGCCCCATTATCACACACAAAGGGTTTGATTGATATTGGGTGTATTTACAGTGAGAAACACAGGGGATACCAAATTAGACAGCTGACAATATCTTAGTCTATGGCTTTCTGTTTACTGATGTTTCAATGTTCTGCTATTTTGAATGTTATTCTATCCTGTTAATTTTCTTGATAGAGAACAACTTATTAAAATATTGTATCATTTAAAAAGATAATTGCTTGAGGGTAAACACTGTCCCATGTTGCATGGGAAAGATAATTTAAAATCATTTGACATGTTCACAGGCTCTGGATTATTACATGACAATATATAAAATCCACAGGTGGTTTGTTGCGTTGTATATTATTATTATTATTATTTATTATTTATTAGCAGACACCCTTGTCCAGGGCGACTTACAGTCGTAAACAAAAATACATTTCAAACTTTTCTGTCTATACTGTCATAAGTTCTCATTAAAGCTCTGGGATTTGGCTTTCTATGTATTGTGGGTTTTTTTTGTTTTTTTTTACTGTAGAGCTTTTTAAAAAGTCAATGCTTTAAGTCTTAGGAATATGCAGTGTTTTATTGCAGTATGCAGTGTTTCCTTCATTGCACTAATTCCAATCTTTTTAAAACCGAGAGAAAAAAAGCTCTGTCCGGTCCGCATCCCTCGTGCATAGGTAGGCATTGTAAAGCCCAGAGAGGTATGGTAAAGCATATTACAACATATGGTAAACGCATAGTATAACCATAGGAAGCATTCAAAATTACAATGTAGATTTACTGTGGTAAACTTATACACTCAGAAAATGTACATTTGCCTTTGCACTACCTTCAAAACAGGACCCTGTTAAGTAGTTCCAGAGGTCTGGTCAATTTGCTATACATGACTGCCATTTACGTATACCCTGTCAGCCAATCAGAGAGCAGGATTTATCTTCATTGTAACAAATTATTAGTTTTGAAAAAAAACACTTAAATAACTTAGGAAATTAAAGTGTAACAGATTGGTGTACCATTTGAGACCTATGTAGCCAAAGGACATGTAAAAACAGGTAAGATTTGTTTAATTATGCTGTTAGCTTCAATCACTTTAAACAAGAAAACGTTCACACATTGTAGAGATTTATGTCATTTAAAAGTACACCTCTGCATGTGTAGTGGCAGCTTGCTTGGATTTTGAGGAGCCACTTTACCCAAGCAACAGGATAAAGTGCTGACACCGCGGCTCTTGTTGGTGTTTCTTGGCACTTCTGCTTCAAAAAATTTAAAAGAGTCTGTCAGTGTGTAAGTCTGCTTCAAAACATAAACAGGAAGATTTGTTGTGTTGTGATCCTATTACACTGTGTGCTGACAACAGCTCTTTTCGGGACATTTTGTTTTCTCTCTCTGGCACGTCTGACACTTCATTTTGACAAAGAGACGTTATTTTTGGGGAGGAATTGGGGATGTACCGACACAAATGAAAATTTCTCTTGGAACCATATCAACAATATCATGATGATTGCCAACAATTATGTCCTGATGGGAAGACAAAACTGTATTTTAATTGAACTGGGGGGGTTCTCAAAGCCAAGAAAATGCTTTAAGGTTACATAGTAAAACAAACAACTTAATCTAGGACAGTGGTCCTCAAAGTAATTTGATCATATCGCAGAGCCCCTTCAGGAAAAAAAAAAAAGTCGAGTACGTACAAGCACAGCATAAGCAAGCAGCACTGTCAACAGACTGCTGTGACACTTTTGTTGGAAAACGTTTTTAAAGTTTTATTTATTTTCCCATGCTACGACCCGCCAGAAATCTGTTCACGACCCATAATTTAAGGACAGCTGCCGCGGGCACGATGGCCTGGCTTCGTGGGCACCACTTTGAGGACCACTGATCTAGGAGCATGTCCCATCATGTCTGCAGAAAGTCATATTTAGCGGTCTCTGTTTACCACATTCATCCACAGACCAGCCTCTCTGTCACCATGAAGGCTGATTCACACGGTCACTACGAACACACCACCTAGCATTCAAATCGTAGATGCCATGGACCAGTTGCCAGATCTCAACTTCTGAGCGCCAAGTTGGTGACGTCACATGCGGTCGATCAATCAATCACACCTTTCCCTTTAAAATATATTCCGCTTGTTTGATTGAAGTAGCTTATAATTGTAGAGATGCAGCAATCAATGTTCAATTACATTTTAATTGAGCAAGCACGTGGCTATCCTTGGCTTTATGACATGGGAAGGGCAGATTATAAAGACCATTGCGATTGGATGGTGTGTTAGTTTATTTTTTATCTTGTGCGCTCCAGTCTAAGGTTACGTCACACGATGTGAACTACCACCTGTGTACTGTTAGTAGTCACCGTGTTTATCATTTGTGAACCAGCCTTTACTCTTAAATATAAAACCACTGCATTGAATTCTATAGAAGTTACAAAGCATATATAATGGAAAGTTGCACAACAAGGCAATAAGGACTACACACAAAGATTCACGTTGCTCTCCACCTGGATTTGTGTCACATCCAGTGTCTGTTTCTAACAGCTTTGTTGTATCTTAATCAAATGTATGTAAAAACCCCATGGTCAGCCGATTGTACTGTATTGTAGTACTGTACATAGGCCGTGCTCCAACTACGTTGTGTAAGAACAAGTCAAAAATAAGGTTAACTGTGGTCTCCTCAGCCCTCTCAAGTAAGCAGACGGTTATATTTTTAACAAAAAATAAATAAAAGAATTGGCACCATAATGTACAGTTTTTCTTCCCCTTGTGTCAGAGGTCACAAGCTGCAACATATTTGTCTCAGTGAACTTTACATTCTGCCTGAACTCATTTGCAATGAATTATAGTGACATGCATTAACTTTTCAGCTGTGACTAAGTATATTGGTGCTGTGATAGATCACTACTATACTGCAGTAATATACAAATAGCTCATTGAAGTGGCCCTTTTGTCCTGCCATTGCTGAATTGAACTATAGATGACACTCCATGAACATTCATGGAGTATTGTAGCTATTACATGATTCAGGAGAGCCAAAGTTATTTGTCCTTAAAATACTGCAGCAATATTGCAGAAATCTAGCACTTTGTGAATGTTTATGGAGTATTCCATTCATATAACAAGTATAATGCATAGAAATGAAAGTATATTTAAACTTAAATTCAGCATTTAAATTTGGACATTACTTTAATCAAACTGCTTAGCTACACGGTGTAACTAGTGTAATTCGTCCAGTCATTCTGTCTTTGGATTTAAATGAATGCAAGATTAAATCAGTTTAAAAAAACAAAATACTTTGTAGGACTGAATATAAGCACTCTCAACACTTGCTGTGTATAATACACATTACTTCAACTGTAATGCAGTACTATAAAGACAATTCTGCACAGGACTAAAGATTCTAAATTGCATCAACACCGTTTCCAATCCCTGAGGTTTTGCCCTCAGAAAGCATCTGTGTCTTTGTCAGACTGGCAGCCTTGTTGTATCTTATTCAGTTTTATTTTTATCCCTATTGTGAAAATCTTGGACAGGCTTTGGTCACGTAAAAAACAGCACGGAGCACATATTGTACTGCAGAGCTGTGTGTGTTAGAGTGTTCTTAAACTGAGTCCTACAAGAACAAGTCAAAAGGGCACTGGGGTTATCCGCTGTTCCAGCCTTTTAATAGAAAGCTGGCACTTTAAGTATGTGAAAAAAAACTGTTTTATTGTCAACATTCATAATGTGCACACTATATTATCATTGTTCATATGTCAGGGGTCTGAAGCTACAGCATATCTGCCTGTGTACTTTACATCCTGCTGTAATCTATGCAACTCATTCACAATTTCATGTTAAAGCTACTAAAGACTTAACAATATCAATTGTTATAATAAATGTCTATATATTACCTATGGATTTACAGTACTAATGGTGTTTTTTGTATGTAACAAACATGGCTTCATTTCTGGCTTCATGTCAGAAATCTGAGGGTTAGCGATATGCCCATGACAATTTGAAGAAAGTAGGCATATTAACAGAATGATATATATGAAAAATAAAAATAAATCGCCATTACAATTGCATGTTTTGTGAGTGTATCGTATTGTTTTTTTAAATTAGAATACTACCTCACTCGTAATGCATATGATCAACCAATCAATCAATCAATCAATCAATCTTTATTTTATATAACACCTTTCATAGTGGACCACCTTCACAAAGCAATTTACAAGATAGTGAGGAACAATGCATAATACATTAAATACAGTGAATATTAGTGATCATTTACTAACGACCCTTTATTTACACAATAAAACAAAACAATGATCTTGCCATGTATGTAATCCGCTTCACAAAGAAACATATATCTAGTTACAGCAGCAAAAGATATTATCTTGCCACATGTCTTAATAACAGCTGTTGAAATATAAGATCATCCACCAGTACCTGTTTGTTTTTAGTTTTTCTGTTTCATGGGAGTACAATACTGCAGGCTACTTTAGCATTTATGAACATATCAGTGTCATCAGACCCGTTAGATTTATTATGAATTTCCTATTAAATACAGTTACTGTCAGTATTACTAGTAAAGTACTACTGCCATTTTTTATTAATGGTCTGTTTTAGATTAGAAATCTTTTTAAATGTATTTCAATCAAAGTAAAGCTCACCTAATTTGAGGTATGGAGGACAAAAGAGATGTTAAAGTAAGAGTTTGGTTGTAAAAGGCTTTTTCAACCTGATTAAGGACTATTATAATGCACAGCCAACACATATTTAAACAATGTGATTGCTTTTCACTTCAATCACAATCTTGTTTTTAAAACGTGATAATCATGCATTATATAGGTCTAGTGTGTAGAGTATGAAACTCAGCATGCTCTGGGATATTTTCTACTGGTATAAACTACATACACACACGCACACACACCCACACACAAACATTGTATATAACAAGTACATACACCTCTCGAGAAATCTCCCTAAATTTCCCACCTTTGGTCACTGTTTATAGTACTTCACCACAAAGACACTTCCCCCTTTATAACAATACTGTGTTGTTATTCTACTCCGTGGTTGATTTTCAAATTACATTTTCTTAAAAAAAAATGACAAAACTAAAAATGTATCAGATATATCATTTAAGGTATTTTATACACAGATAGGTTGTTGTTGTTTTTTTCATTATGTGACTTAAAAGCAAAATGAAAGTAAATATTATAATGACTCATTAAAAAAAAAACCCTTGTCGAAAAGGACTTCCCCTACGTTTCAATAACTTTAAAGAAATGTTCCCTGCACTGTAGCCGTTTGCAAAGTCATCTGTGGTTTTTAACCACATTACTAAGTTACTAAATATAGTTTACATGCCAGTGGAAGTTTGTTGAAAATATTTATTAATAAACAAAAAATAGCTTCATATTTAGGTACTTCATTGAATCAGTATTTCAAAATATTATAAGGTGCACAAAATACAGATTCTCTACAGAATTTAATACAATGAAAATAATATCAACATTAGTTCCTTCATTTTATACAACTATGACAAAGGTTTATCTTTTTCTATACTGACAAAAACAATTGTTTAATGCAGAGTGCATTTTTCCCAACATGTAAAATAGTGTTTAAATATAAACAGTTCCCTCTCCTTTCCTCATATATAAATATATTACACATAAAAATAGACTAAACCGTTGTTTATTTTTTCTTAAAAACAGGATAGAATAGGTGGCTAAAAACTGTTCCCTTCATAAAACTGTAATTCTGTCCATGGCTAGTGCATGGTTATAAACCATCTATAATGTTTTATTAAAACTCTATAAAACAGTTATTAAGCATCTATTATATATTTATAAAACATTTATAAAACATTAATAAGCAGCACCTTAACATAAAGTGTTACCTGTTAATTTATCTGTACTTTCAGGAGTTAACATAAACAAATAATGCATTAGACGTGTATCAGTCTTCAGTACTGACATGAGATTGTAAAATTACTCACAAAATATAATAAAAATATGATTGAAATACCAGCTTTGGACATTTTAGGATGGATATATTAAGATCTTCCCCTAAACACACCACTCAATGTATTCTAATGTACATAAAATACACCAAAGCAGTACAAAGTGGGCAGCAATTCAAAATGATCAGTCCCACACTTAATGTCAAACTCTGTTATTGCTTGATTGAATAACTGACTACAATTTTTGCCATCTATCCTCCAATGCTAACCCAGACAATATGTACCTTACTATCCACTGATAGAGATAAAGCAATCATTTTCTAGTGCGGACATCTATAATTACAGCAGCACAAATGTGACCCTTGAAATGGAACACAGATACAGCAAGAATAGTTCACAAAGCCTTTTGACATGGCATGCCTTGTTCTTGTTTGTTAAAGTCTCTCAAGTTCCGTGATTGCCCAAAACTTGGTTCCATGAAACAAGGCTCATCACCAGCAGCCCCTAAAGCAATCTCAAGTCATTCAGAGTCATTCAAAACCTCCATCCTGCTGGATGCAGTTCCTTCAAGTTATAAGATGCCCGGGTGGTTCATTTTCATCTCTCCCATAGCTCAAAAGCATGTGTTCTCTAGACAGCAGCTGGATTCAATTGTGTTAACTCATAGAATCCTCGACTCTTTGCTTGACGTAAGAGGTGTATAACAAAGAGAGCTGCAGCTAACACAGCTGCTGAGACTCCTATGGTAGGGATTAAAATAGCCAGGTAAGGAGGAGACTTCTTCTCCTGAAGTCTTTTTCCTGGAAACAAAAAAACATTTGTTTAATACTATTGACAAAATGTAAATGTAATGAAAATCAGACCATCAAAGTAGAGCATGAAGTGTCTTACCAACATGGATCTCGATGACTTCAACCTCGTAGCCCATGTCGTTGGTCACGTTGATCTCGTAAAGGCCGGTGTCGTTCGTGGTCAGGTAATAAAGCTCAAAGGTGCCGTTGTCTGAGCAGAAAGTCGTTCCATTGCTGATTTTCTTCAAGACGATTGTCGGGGCAGGGTAGCTGATGGTTTTACATGAAATGGTGATATTTTGTCCTTCTAACACCTCTGTAGATGGATACACCAACACTGTTGTATTCCTCGGGGGAACTGTAAAGAACAATGAAAAATCAGAATACACAAAACACTGAATAATGAAGTCCCTATACTGTACATGTTATCTCTCCTTCTGCTTGCTGTAGAGACCAGCTTGCCATCAAGACTTCTCCTTGTCTCTTTCAATTTGGAACCAGTTTGCTATTTAGACAATCAGGGTCACAATTTCGCTGACTTCCTGCAGTTTTAAATTAATTCAAATTTGAAAGAGAAAATTCCACGTTAATGTTACAAAATGAGAAGTTGGTTTTGTAAAAATAACAGGTGTTTCTCTTCTATCAAAAAAAAAAACTTTAGAAAATATGCCCCTAGCAGTGAAAATTGATGGTAAAACCTTGGGGGACTTAACTACATAATGACTGAACATATAGGTGTACAATTACATAAAATGTATTTAAATTTTAGTTTTAAAATAGAACACCGCTGTCATAATATTAACATGATGTGACGTATTATGAAATTTCCAATATCTTTAAATGAGTTCCATTGCATTGCAGTGGCGGTGAGGAAACTAAGAACTTGTGACTTCACTGCCACTACTCAACTAAAAGAGGAAGTGAAAGAAATGTGACACTTCAGTACAGTAGATAGCAGAACTTACTAAAATATACCATTCCTTTATATAATAGAATAGGGGTTTTGAGGACACTGACCTTTAACAGAAATTTCAACGCTTGCTTTCTCACTGCCGACCTCGTTGGTGGCTTCACATTCATACAGCCCTGCGTCGCCCAGCTGAGCTTCATTAATTGTCAATGAGCCGTTGCTGGACTCCAGCTCTCTGTCTCCAGTGGGGCTCTTCTTGCGCAGAGTGAGGGTCGCTGCTGGGTTACTGTGGGACGCACAAGAAACAGTCATGCTGTCTCCTTCTTTCAGTGTTTCAGCCAGGTACACGGAGATGGAGGTATTCTTGGGTGAAACTGCAAGAATTGAGACAGTTCATTTAACCTTCATATGGTGCAAAGGAGGGCAGCAGTTTTACCATGAACATGTCAGTAACAGGTTGTTTATATACTGTTCTTAAGTAGGACTTTCAATGAGAGCTTTGAAAACCACACCCCGCAAACATGTCTCTACAATAAGAAGTATATACTACTGGTAGAATGGTACAACACGTGGCAACATTGGTCACAATGGAAGAAAAAACTGAAATCTCGGTATACTGTACATAAGATAACTTATCATTATTATTATTATTACAATGATTAAACAAAAAGTGGAGGCATGTTCTATTATTCTAAGATGCCCCATGTATACTATCATGACTATATGTAATCCACAGTAACTTACAGTGCATATTAAGTGATACAGCAGAAGCTTTGCTTTTCTTCTGGTCTGGGATTCCTTCCATTTTGAAAACGGCTTTGCAGGTTATTTCTTTTCCACTGTCCTCCATTTTCGGTACAAAGGTGTATGTCGAAGTTAAATTGCTGACGTCATTGTTTTTGATGTAGACTCCTTCATCGTCTCTCTTGAGGACACGTTCCCCGTCCAGCCACTGAATCTCCAGGTACTCCGGAGGATACACTTCCGGGACTTTGCAGGTGAGAGCGGCTTCTTTCCCTTCCTGAAGAGGGGCATTGGATTCAATGACAGGATCGCTGGGGAAAGCTGCAGGTTGAAGAGAGCACAGTGGATTATTCATGCTGCTGTTCAACCTGTATTATTCTTAGAACAGTATCCAAAAAGAGTCTTTGTCTAACTTTCTAACGTACATATTATTAATTGAGTCTTAACAGTCTTGGAGGAAATTAAACCAATTCTTTTTTAATAAACGCACGTGGATAATGCCAATTTCTAGGCCTGGACCCAACCAAAAAGAATGTTTTATTAAAGACTTTCTTTAAAGCATGTTTTGATTAACTAAATTTGCAGTTCATGATATTTTTTTCTTTCATATTTCAAAGTACAGTTTACCTAATATAATGTGTAGAAACACTCAAAACACAGTCCTAAAAACTTGACAGTACATTTTCTGCTTGTAATGACACACTGGAAAGATGTTATTCATGTATAGATAGGCTAGCTAGCTAAGCTAACGGCCAGATGTCTGTGTTACTACTACTAGCGAGGACTCATGCAGTGTGTTACTACAGTACTTTTTAGCACCTTTGTTATGGGATCCCATTTAACAGCTATCAGACTCAAGGCACCTGCCGGTCTGGTGCAGTATTACAATTGTATCATTACATTTCTAAATGAATCATTCATGACTAAATATTGTGTGTTACTTACAGTACACTTTTATTTTCGTAGAGCTCTCCTTTACCACAGACCCACATTTGACCTGACATCTGTAAGTGTTTTCCTGGTCTGTTCCCACTGAAGAGAGGGAGATGCGGGACTCATTGCCCTTAGTCTCAGTCTTCTCATACAGAGGACGGTCTGTCGGGTGTTTCCAGGTGAACTGTGGGGAAGGGCAGTCTGTGACTCTGCAAGTGAAAACCAGCTCACTCCCCAACTCTACAGTTAACACGCGTTGAGAAGGATCCATTTCTACTTTGAATGGAATTGCTTTGGGGAGAAAAAGAAAAGATTATTAAAATTAACATCGAAGTGAGGTAGCTTATTTTATATCTATATCTTTAAAACACCCAATCAAAATATATAAGGTAAAACAATGGAATTGTAATGCACTTGTTGTACAACAAGTATTAGCTAAACAATGTTTTTCTAAGCTTCTACCTGTAATGCACTGTTTTCCATAGTTCTGTTTTGTATAGTACATACCATAGTAAATGACACTAGTTTAAACTTGAAAGCATATATTATAATCTACAACATAGTCTTCCAGAATGCAGTAATAAGAATTTCAAGTTACAAATACATCTCTAAACCTTACCTCCTGTTAAAAACACGAGCAGCAAGACTGCTTTAAATAATCTCCTGAATGCCATTACTAAGCCTTATACTCTGCCTGTGCACCTGTGCTGTGTATCTCGTTTGTTTGTTTAACAGACATAACCTACACTTTTATAGTGGCTCGAGGGTGGAATTTCCTTGAGAATAAAGTTCACTCCCCCGTAAAGTACATTTCAGCTGTGAATTCCCCTTTTCTTTGTCTATTGCACACACTGCTCCCCCTACCTTTCAAGAACAGAGACCGTCAGTTGAGCTTCCCTTTTTAGACATTGAAAGCATGGCAAAGCAAAGGCAAGCAAACTCACAGAGAGTGGCTATGCTCAAAATACACGTGTGTTCAACTGAGGAAAAACAAGCTTTTCGTGTTGAGTCTCTATGATTAGGAACAATGCTCTGCTTCGTGTCATAAAGGAGGAGTTCAATTACAGTATTTCAGTTTTTTATTATATCATTTTATACTGTTAAATTATGTGTATTCACATCTGAAAATGTGTCTCTTCGTTCAAAATTCGACCCTCTTTGTTAAGTGTCAAGCTTAGTAAAAGCTATTGTATTAGTTGAAATAAAGCATGGAAATTGACCGCGGTATTAGACTTTTACAAAGGGAGTAATGGTACTTTCCACTCATTTATTGTTAAGTGTAATAAACTTTCTCAAGCATTGTGCTAACAAGTTTTAAAACAGCACCCCACCCACAGTTCCAGTTTCTGTTGGTCTAAACATTTTCTATTTTAACTTGACAAGAGGAACGATGACAGACCAAGTATGTTATGAGATCATTTGTAGATTCCCTTTTATGGGCACTGAAAAGTTATGCAGATTTTAAAATGAATAGTAAAGTCCTGGACAGACTGTTTACTTTTACTGTTAAAGCACGGGTTTTAAAACCGAGACAGGAAACCACAACTGCCAGGACTAAGATCATGAGCCCAACATAAATTCCCCTTTTCAGTAGGTAGGAGTTTGTTTTGAACATGTTAAATCTTATAAACCTCAAGGCAAGGCAACCTTAAAACATTATATTTACTATGTGTGACACTAACCTTCAACAGAAATGTTGACAGTAGCTTTCTCACTGCCGACCTCGTTGGTGGCTTCACATTCATACAGCCCCGAGTCGCCCAGCTGAGCTTCATTAATTGTCAATGAGCCGTTGCTGGACTCCAGCTCTCTGTCTCCAGTGGGGCTCTTCTTGCGCAGAGTGAGGGTCGCTGCTGGGTTACTGTGGGACGCACAAGAAACAGTCACGCTGTCTCCTTCTTTCAGTGCTTCACCCGGGTACACGGAGATGGAGGTATTCTTGGGTGCAACTGCAAGAAATTAGACCTTTATTTAACCTTCATATGGTAAAAAGGAGTGGTTTAATACAGCAACTTGAATGATACACTTAAATGTAATAGGCAATGTAAATCATGTAAATGAATGCTTCCTAATAATAGTTGTTTTCCAATGAAAAATGAATTAACACCACAATAATTAGTCTGTCAAACAATGTGTTTTTGTCAGTTTCAGAAAATTACTTTGCATAGAGATTTTTTTGATTAACTATTGTTTTTTTGAAAATGCCCTTTAATGTTACAAACTAAGAAACAAACCACTTTAGGGATCCCAGGAGATCTTGAATTGCATTCCTTAGTTCTTTGGTACTAGCACTGTGAAATGATCAGGTTTTCTTTTTCTCCTCTAAATATGTTTATTAGACTGGGGGTTAAACACTTTGACATTTTCCTTCAGAATTTTGTTTGAGTTTTGGGTGAAAGGCTCGAGAAAGTAACAGGGAAAGAGCAAAACTCTCCAACCAAGCAGTGTACCTTGAACAGCGATTTCTATGTTTGTCGAGCTCCTCCCTACAGCATTGAGGGCTTCACATTGGTACTCTCCAGAGTCGAAAGGCTGAGCCTTCCCAATGAACAGCGTCCCACCCTCAGCTATCACTTGAGATTGACCTTGAGGAAGCAGCTTCTTCCACACCAGCTCTGCAGGGGGATTGCTCTGAGTCGAACAGGTTAGGCTCATCTCCTCGCCTTCCCTTACAGTGCTGCTTGGACACCCAGAGACTAAAGGCTTCTGTGGGGCGTCTGTAATGAAAATGAACATACAGCTTTTAAAATGATTCCTAAACACAAGTCTGTATTGTTATCATGCTGGGAACGTGACATGGACTCCCATTATATTAAAATGTATTATTTCTAACTCCATATACAGCATATCAGACAATTACACATGCGCCAGCCTGTTGTGTTGGGTTATAATGCTGTGCTACTTTGCAGTTGGGAAATAGAAAATAAAATGCCATTATAATCACTGAAATGTGTCATATGTTGCTACTCACAGTGTACATCAAACGTTGTAGCGGTAGTTTTGGTTTTCAGTTCTTCTGGTATCCCTTCCATTGCGATTACAGCTTTGCAGGTTAGTTTTTTCCCAGTTTCTTCAATTTTGGGAACAAACTTGTAAGTTAAAGATAAAGCGCTACTATCCTGGTAGTCTGATTCTTTGAGAGCAAGTTCCCCGTCCAGCCACTGAATCTCCAGGTACTCCAGTGGATAGACATCCGGGACTTTGCAGGTGAGAGCGGCTTCTTTCCCTTCCTGAAGGGGAGCATTGAATTCAATGATAGGATCGCTGGGGAAAGCTGCAGGTTGAAGACAGCACAGTCGGTTATTAATACTACTATATCCCAGCCCAGGTGAAACACGTTTAGCGCACCACAGGGCTATACGTTTAAAAAGGACCCTTCCTCCTGGATAGTTTCTGCAGGAACCACAGATTTATGACACTGTGGCAGTATTTTATTTATTTTTAAAGAGACTGCTGAAGGTAAAGTCCGAAACAATATAAACCCAGACATGCAATGTATAATTTATGGAACATTTTCATCATTGAATCATGCAGTCTATTAATAAAGAATAACTTCAAAAACGATCTTACTTACAGTACACTTTTATTTCAATAGACTTCTGTGCTTTCTGTGATCCACACGTCACTTTACAGATGTAAGTGTTATCGTTCTCTTTGCGCACAGGTGTAAGGACAGCACGCGACTCTAAAACGCCATTCTCGGGCTTTATGTACATCGGTTTATCTTCCAATGCTATCCAGCTGAATGTCGGGGAAAGACAGTCTTTGGCACGGCATGTAAGAACCAAGTCGCTTCCACTCTCTACAGTAATCCTACGTTGATGCGGCTCCATTTCAACTTTAAATGAAAGTACTGTTTAAACAAACAAACAAAAATTATTGAAGAGCCAACGTACTCTGCTTGAATCTAGGCTGAAACAACTCACTGAAAGCACAACTAATTTACCACATAATTACGGCAGCAATTTAAACAAATGTTTCACATTATATTGTTTCACAGAATTTCATAGGACTGACATTTGATAAGTCATGTTTTGCAGTTTACTTGTAATACATTTTTAAGATACCTTTAAAAGACTGGCACAGACTCAATGCATTTGATTAGAATACCAAAAACAACTGCTAAGCCATTGGAATTTAAGTTAAAGTATGAACTATAAATTAAAGGAATTGGAAACTAGCAAAATAGTTATGACGACATGTTTATTATTATTATTATTATTATTATTATTATTATTATTATTATTATTATTATTATTATTATTATTATTATTAACCACAATGATAAAATAAATGCAATTGAATGCGTTTGTCTATTAATGGTGGGTCATACATATATTGCTGATATAAAATGTTAAACTTACCTCTAGTTAAAAAGATGAACAGCAAGACCTCGATGAGTTGTGAATTGAATCCCATTGTTAAGAGCAGTGTATCTTAATATTATAAATGATCAAGTGGATTGATATTGTAGGCATATATTGAAGAACTAACTCTGATTTTTTTTTTTTATCTGCTCCTGTGATTTGTTCTGATTCAATGTGTTTGTGCAACTGAAATTGAACGTTATTTATACTGAGTCTCGGGAAGAACAAAAATTCCCAGTAAACAAAAAAAACGAAAAAAAAACATACGACCCCCTGTACAGTACTGTAAGTATGAATTCCCCTAATGTTAGGCTACTTAACTGAGCACTCTTCTCCCCCTAGCGTCCACAAAATGGTAATGTCATGGAATATTTCAAATTTAGTCACCAGACTAAATTCACGACGCATGCAACGCAGTTTAAATTTGTTTTGTTTTGATACCGTATTTTTTAAAAAATTAAAAAAAATAAAAAACATTTTACAGAACTCCAGTAGCATGTAAAATTATGCATTTAAAATATTTTTTTCCGAACATTTTAGTTTTCTGTACACAATCTGGTTCTCTGATGGCAGAATTTCTACTCAGTGACGCCTTTGTTCATATTTTGCTAGAACTGGATTTGGAAGCATCTGCCAACCAATCACCTTATGTCAGCTGTCGTTCAAAGTCTACTGTTTTACCCAAACTGACTTGCAACAGGGAGATGCAGCTTGTATACATTACAGCATACATATCAGGGATAAAATTAGCTAAACAAAAAAATGTGTTTTTTTGTGTGCGTGCTACATATCAAGGATGTGAACAATTCTTTTTTATTTCTGGTTTTTCTTTACATCACAATGAGAACAATTTGAAACAAGAATGATTTGGTCTAAACTTTAACTTCAAAATCATCGATTGCAGGAGGAAGTTGACAAATGTCAATGTCAGCTTGCAACAGCTTATTATTATTATTATTGTTATTATTATTATAAATAAACACACAGTGGATGTGTAAACCATAAAAAGAGTCATTTTCAGAGCAAAAATAAATAAATAAATGCCGTTTTAAAGTTACGTTGTCCATGTACATATTCCAATGACGTGATCGTCCACAACCCACTGCGATAACTTGAGTATGTGTTGTGTGTAAGGTTATTGTTATAAAAGATGTCAGCGCTTGCATTTTGGGTGAGGACCACGAAATTAAGCTCAATTGGTGAATGTAAATAAACGGACTCAACAGGATATATGACATCAGATGACATTTTCAACATTTGTGACACAAATTTGGTTTTAAAAAAAACAGGAACCAAAGAAAAAAAAGCAGGTGATAAGGTTGTTTTTTTTTTATCACATGTCAGTTTCAAAATCAAATGATAGTTCCTACATTTTGTTAAATATTGGCTTAAGGGATCATTCTCAGATTTGTACGTTCCATGCCATGATAATCATACTATTATTATTCCCTGCAGAGTTTGGAATCGCATAGTTATGCATGTATGTCACAGTCACACTTATACACATATATCTGAAGAACTGCTTATGCTGTTGTGATGAAACTTGGTATTAATATTATTTAGCATAATTATTGGGCGAATCAGATTGTGGGGATATATGGAGGTGTCACACTGTCTGTACATCCGCCCGTCTGTGTCACACTTACTAATTGCAAGTTATTCTACATACTGTAAAACAGTCATTTTAATATACTTTACCATGATACTAACACCACATGATGTCCAGGTCTTGAAGTACCACTTATGCAATTTTCATTAGACTATTCTTTGGAATTTCTTATTCTACCCTGTCCTGTACATACTGCACATATACCATTGTCATGAAGCTTTTCCTCATACTGGTATCTCTAATTGTGAATTGACAGCTGTCCTGTTTTTAGAAGCCATCTACCTTGGCTGAGATTCTCTGTGTGGTTTATAATTTCCCTTTGCATATTGATTGACTGTTTATTAACATGAAGCTTCAATAAACAAGGATTTATGTGACGCAAAATGCCAAATTTTTCTATCGATTAGCTAACAGAACAGATGCAATTTTATAAGCATAATAATTATTATTTATTTCTTAGCAGACGCCCTTATCAAGGGCAACTTACAATTGTTACAAGATATCACACTATTTTTACATACAATTACCCATTTATACAGTTGGGTTTTTTTTTTACTGGAGCAATCTAGGTAAAGTACCTTGCTCAAAGGTACAGCAGCATCCCCCACCTGGGATTGAACCCACAACCCTCCGTTCAAGAGTCCAGAGCCCCTAACCACTACTCCACACTGCTGCCCATAATGCATAATAATGCATTTCGGGGGATACTTTAAGAATTGTCTTAACATCTTAATTCTCATTAAAGAAAATTATCTTTCAATCAGCTAGCTTCAAACAGACTGGCTGGCTGCCAAGTGGGAAAAACCTCTTCAAATTCTGAGTATTGCTTTTAGTTTCTAGTTTGTTTCAGCTTAACACCCCCCCGGGTTTGAACATAATTTTCTTCAAAGCTACACTGGCAAGAATATCAGTTTGGAGAATTATCTTGCCATATTAAGTGCCTCATATCACTTAGCTCAACTGCATTGCTTTGATAAGAGTAACCGTAACTGCAGGGACTCATATTACAATGCGCTAACACCGCAATAACAATGTGTAGTAAAGCATAGTCACACATCAACTGTATATATTGGACACAATGCACATTTAGACAAAAACTCAATGTTTCTACCAACAGGAGGTTTATATATATATATAGCCGACCCAGATAATGAGGCGATACAGCCATCTGAAATGCAAATTACGTCACAGTAAGATAAGGTTGCTATTTCATATATATACTGTATATATTTATATTATTGGAGACAGAAAGCCAGGTACTGTAGTTGCATAACAACATAACTGAATGGGTAAAGGGATGTATACGTGTCTGTATATTCTTGTGGAGCCTCGGATGTTCCCAAAACTCTGGTATTACATCACAAACACAGCAGACTGGGGTCTAATCCTGTTGCTAGCTCTATATTGTGTTAAGCGCACCAATGGAAATTCCCAGTGCCTCCTTCACTATTCCTGAGGAATAGCTTTTTATACAGCAACATGTTGGATGACTTATTGATCTTTAACAGAACATAATCTGTTGATGCTTGTCTAAAGCTGTAGCATTGTACTTGAAACCAAGGATACATTTTTCTGGTCAGGTTGCACTGTTCATATGCAGACACTATAAGCGAAACACATTTGCCGTGAAGCCTGAATTAACTACTGCAGTCATTTATTTACCTCAGAGCAAGTCACTTCAAATGCCAGTGCAGTTGCTTTGTTACACTCCAATTGCTGTTTTATGGTGTTTGTAATCATTCACAGTGGTTCTGTTGCTTAAATATTAAGAGTTATTGTAATTCTTCTTGAAATCATTTACAGGTCTTTGAGCTTGTTTAGATAATCTTAAATGCTGGGACTAACAGCCTCCCTTATTATGACTATGTAACCTTTCAACCTGCCAGCCCCACCTACTCTCTCTGTCTATATATATACAGTACAGTGTCTTGCTTAAGTATTCACCCCCTTAGACTTTTCCACATTTTGTAGTGCTACAACCTGGAATTAAAATGGATTTAATTAGGATTTTTTGTCACTGATCTACACAAAATAGTCCATAATGTCGAAGTGGGGAAAAAAATCTACATATTTTTCAAAATTATTTACAAATAAAAAACTGAAAAGTCTTGATTGCATAAGTATTCACCCCCTTTGCTGGGACACCCCTAAATAAGCTCTGGTGCAACCAAATGCCTTCAGAAGTCACATAATTAGTTGAATGGAGTCCACCTGTGTGCAATTAAAGTGTCACATGATCTCAGATTAAATACACCAGTTTCTGGAAGGCCCCAGAGTTTGTTAGAGAGCATATCTAAACAAACAGCATCATGAAGACCAAGGAGCTATCAAAACAAGTCTGGGATAAAGTTCTGGAGAAGCACCAATCAGGGTTGGGTTATAAAAAAATATCCCAAACTTTGAACATCCCCCGGAGCACCGTTAAATCCATTATTAAAAAATGGAAAGAATATGGCACAACCGCGACTCTGCCTAGAGAAGGCCGTCGACCAAAACTCAGTGACCAGGTAAGGAGGGCATTAGTCAGAGAAGCAACCAAGAGGCCAATGGAAACTCTGAAGGAGCTGGAGTAATCCACAGCTGAGATGGGAGAAACCGTCCATGGGACAACTATAATCCGGACGCTCCACAAAGCTGGGCTTTATGGAAGAGTGGCGAGAAGAAATCCATTGCTGAAAAAAACCCATATCAAATCCTGTTTGGATTTTGCCAAAAGGCATGTGGGAGACACACCAAACATGTGGATAAAGGTCCTCTGGTCTGATGAGACTAAAATTGAACTTTTTGGCCTTAACACAAAACGCTATGTGTGGCGCAAAGCCAACACTGCTCATCACCCTGAGAACACCATCCCCACGGTGAAGCATGGTGGTGGCAGTATCATGTTATGGGGATGCTTTTCATTGGCAGGGACTGGGAAACTGGTCAGGATTGAGGGCAAGATGGATGGAGCCAAATACAGGGAAATTCTAGAGGAAAACCTGTTTCAGTATGCAAGAGACCTGGGACTGGTGCGGAGGTTCACCTTCCAGCAGGACAATGACCCTAAACTCACAGCCAAAGCTACACTGGAGTGGTTTAAAAACAAGAACTTGAATGTCTTAGAACACAATGAATGTGGTACACAGTGCGTTATATTCTGAAAAACTGGGTTAATGAGCAACAGTGCTCAGATAGGAATAGACAGTGACGGTACCATACATCCCTGACCAAAATCAATCCTGAATCATAAGCATCATCTCACAGCCACCAGCAGCTTGGACAGCTAGCATAAAGGCATGTTAACCAATGCTCCCATTGTTTGTGTTGAGAATCTTAGTTCTTACTTATCAATTCAGGACATATTTCGAATGATAAACTGTAGAATCCGGGTTCCTTTGCTGTAGGGCACATGGCCTGATTGCTGCTAGACAAGTGGAGTAAACTTGAACTACGACATGTGAAATGAGATAACAAGAGAGATCACGCCCAGCTTGGAGTTACTCATATAACATCAGAGAGGATATAACCATTCTTCCTTGAATTTAGTCCGCACACAATTTCCAAGGATATTCTTACATAATATATGGTCCCCTGTACAAATATACATGACGAAAATCAGTTTCTTATGAAAAACAATTCTCCATCTAAATTGGTACACCCGTTTTCTAGAACTCACCAGAGCAATTAGGAACAGTACACTTCATAGAAATGGTCTGCTACAATTTCCTTAATTGTTTTCCTGTACTCTGGAGACTTATTGCCAATGTGGAAACAGCCTCTACATAAACAGACATACATCCTGCTGTGAATGATAAGAACAGTTTTGGGTACACTAGAACTTCAATCCATTTGGAATCACCATGCGCCATCATATATTCAAACAGTCAACTATGTACAGAGGGTCAAAGGGAGTAGAGCGATGGCTACAGAACTGTAGTCAGTTTGAATTGCTGGTCCAAATGCCAGTCTACACGGTGTAACAAACTGCATTTGTCTTGTGCAACTGTTTTTTAGTCTCAGCAAAAGTTAAACACAGCTCTGTTTTTGTGCAGCAAACTGTGTTGGTTTCTGTTTGTTTAACAGTAAAGTGCACTGACGTCATTATAACTTCCCTTATAAAATACCTGGGTACATTTGTATCGTCATTTTGCTTTTCCCATGCTTTACCCATGTTTATACTATGCATTTGCGCATCCCATTGACCCCACACTGCAGGTTTTGTTAACACCAGAGCACCGTTTGCCGTACAGTTCATAAGGTCACTAAACTCATTGCAACGCTACACTAATCGTATATTGCATTGCCAAATGAAGAGGAGCATTGGGACATATGCACAGCCTTTTACACCAAAGCAGGAATGTTGGAGCTGTTGACTACACACACATCCGCATTCACTTTCACAGGCAACATAAGGATCCTGCTTACATTATAACAGGTGTAGAATTGTCAGATGGTGCGTGACTACGACCTTAAGAAACGTGGTAGCAAGATGGGCAGGCAGGACACACGATGCTCACATTTTCGACAACAGCCTCCTTAAATCCAATTTTGAGGTAGGCGTGTATTGTGGAGTCCTATTGGGTGACCATGGTTATCCTTTAGGGAGATATCTTCTAACACCTGTGCGCAATCCTACAACACCAGCAGAGCTGCGATATAACAGGAGCCACAAAAAAGCAAGAACCCACATAGAAAGAATCTTTGCAATTTTAAAGCAACGTTTTGCTTGTCTCTCCTTTGGTTTGTGCACCAGTCCAGCAAGAGCCAGCAATATCATTGTTGCATGTGCGGTCCTCCATAATCTTTCTATCGACTGGGATGAACCACCTGTTCCACAACCAGGAAGATACCCACCACACCCCATATAATCGGACCACAAAAACAAGAAAGAGAAGGACTGGTATTCCAAAGAAATGTTCCAGTCCCAGTTCCCTTTTAATCAATTCCAACTTTTCAGCTTGTAACCTAATAATAAACATAACCTCAGTAAAGATTATGCGATAACGTGCAATAGGAACTGGAATTGATTAAAAGAGAATCGACACCAACTCTGATGTGCAGAGAGTGGATAAATTACATTGTTTTTGTTGGAGTGCGTTGATTCCTCTTCACATCCTGTGTCTTTTGCAGCACCTGTTGAGTACATTTGTACCGTCAATTCAGTGTGCATTCATATTGATATACTGAGAAATTTAGCTTTTCAAGGCTATACTTATAATATGTCCTAATTATCAGCCATGCTGATTTGATTAACACCTATTTCCTACAGTACTTTAATTGTATAAATGAACGTATTTGTTTTGTGCGTGAATTAAATAATTACTAATACAACACAACACTACCAAAATGAACACAGCTTGGTTCATCTTGGTAGTGTTTTAGGAAAATGGTGATGCATGTGAATTCAATGTAAGGGAAAAAAGGAAATAAACGATAATAAGCCTATTACTTATTTACTTGAATATGCTTTCGTACACACTTTTCATAAGTTTAAAACTTTTAAATAATAATAATAATAATAATAATAATAATAATAATAATAATAATAATAATAATAATAATAATAATCGAAGAGGTTAAAATAAAAAAACAACAAAAAATAACACTCTTAAAACTCGCTGAAACCAATCGCTCAGATATTGAGCCCCGCGCCATCTTCAATTCCTGTTTGGTAGCACAACAACAAACCATAATCCTGAGCTCCATACGAAGCTGAGGATCAGCTAGTCCCCAACTTTGTTCCGCTCCTTTTTCCGTTGCAATTGGTACTAGCTGGTACGCAACTTTGTACACAGCTGCCAACTAACACTGCAAGTTCATTGCAATTGACCCAAAGGGTTTGCCTAATGGTTTACTATTTACCATACTTAAGTATTTCAGAAGGAAATTCCTGTTTCTGCAATCAGGGCAGCTTCTAAACAAAACTCAGAAAAGCGGATTAGTGGGCTTCATTTATTGCACACAGTCAAAAGAGGATATTTAACACATTTCATCACCTTAATAAATAGTTTAATTGTAGGAAGTGGCTAAAAAAAAATCGTAGTATCACTGCACACTAATGATCCAAGCAGAAACAGTAATAGAAAAATATACAGAACAAATACCATGTCATATTAAATGGTAATTAAATATTTTGAAAAAATAGATTCTATGAAGTAATCAATAAATAAAGATATTGAGATATGTAATGTTTTCATACAGGAAGGGCCTGGTTTGCAGATTGGACACTGGAGAATAGCATAGAGATAGAGAGAGAGAGAGCAAGATGAAAGTGGAAATCAGAGAGAGAAGATGCAGTTTCTTTGGCAGGAAAGGAACTACATTTGCAGCATAATCAGCAATAAAATAGAATCTCAGAATTTGATATTATTGAATGAATACTGTGTAATATAATAACTATACATGTTGTGTAGAAATGCTATTACGAAGACAGTATGATCATTTATTCACAAAAAAAAGGTTTTGAAAGTAAAAGATTCCACTGAAGATCACCATGAGTCTCTGCATTCACTTTCAATTGATCAAACAAGTGAAAATAAAAACCAGTGATCTTCCCCGTAGCTTGGACGTTGGAAGATATGCACAATATGTCCATACTGTCCCAGTTTAAGGACTTAAAAAACTGGTCACCTTATTTTTATATAATATTGCCATATCATCCAAACACAACACGCTTTGAAACAAAAGAAGCTAATCAGTAGATTAGTCAGATTTTAAACAAAATAAAAAGTATTGCCTTCATTTTTCAATCAGGAAAACGTGAATACAATAGGCCTACTTCTTGACTTGTCCAACACGAATGGAGAGGCCTAAAGTGTGTATCCTAGCAACGTGCGGACGTTGTTTATCTACCGTACTATCAATAAAAGAAGCGCATTCTCACACACTCAAGGTTTTAACAGGTCACTAGAACTGGGTTCTAATCTGATGCATCAATTCACCAATATGTAATCGAAGCTCTGGAAATTTAAAGACAGATGATCAAAAACTGTCGCATCGATTAATTGTTGCACCACTACAACAGAGTTTAATAAACTGATGCTGTCTTGCAGGTACAGTGCTGTGCGCAACAACCCTCCTCTAGATGACTTCCTTGTTCCTTCAGCTCTTTCCTTTGCGCTGCACAGACCTTGCAAACTCAGACAATAATCCTTTTTATTCTGGCAGCTGCCCTTTTGATGACCTGAAATGGCTCAAAACGGAAAATGTATGGTTACCCAAAATGATGTCATGTAAACCAGAAATCCATCCATTCCGCAGGATTATTACAATATAAAAGATGAATATCCTTGTTTGAGTCACAATGGACAAGACGTCAGATCTGAGAGACTTAAATCAGTTTGGTGCTTCCATGTCCCAGACTGCACTACTCACTGGTATTTCAAGATGAATTATATACTGCGTTTTTTATTTTTATTTTGTGGGTATTTTAAGAGTGTTTATTTGTTCAATGCTTAACCAGACACCTTGTACAAAGGCAGACAATGCTGACACACACTACACATTGGTAGACACTACAAGATTTTACAGTATTAAAGATCTGAACTTCTGACCTGGAGCTATGTTTTGAAATCTACTGTATAAGACTTGTTTGGGGTTGTAGCTGGGGTTTTTTTTAATTTTTTTATAAGTAGGTTGTGGGGAGAGTTTCAGTTCTAAAGACCAGGCCATATTTCCAGAGGAAGTGGTTACCATTATAACATAACGTAGCAAAAATATAACAAAAGAAGAAGGCCATCCAGTATCATGGCAAAACAGAAAAGGAAGGAGTTTTTCTTAGTGATAGAAGCTGTGATAATGACACTGAAAGATCTCGTGGGTCTAGCTCACCCTTCCGGTGACTAACCAAATCATTTATTCTGCTTGACTACAGGATGCTTTTTGAATGATGTCAGTATACTCTTTATGGCATCTGTTTATCCAAACTGTACCAGGTTATCACAAAGAAAGCGAATGGCAGAGCGATTCCACTTTTTAAATAATGTGAACAAAATATTTCACTACCATTAATCTTTGTTTTAATTGCTCAAGGTCGGTCTGTCTGCTTTTTATGTGTGTCTGAAATATGTGCATGCCTTTTTATCACTTCTCTAACAACACATAATGTTGGTCAGTCTGGCAGTTAGTTTCAATTACCCCTTCAGCCCCTTCAATTCGCTGTACTACAGTACGTCAGGTCAGAGCGTGAGAAATTGGGTGCTTGACTGGACCGGAGATGCCTGACAGGATGTAAGACACTTTCCTTTGTGTCAGCTGAGTGACAAGCGGAACACTTATTTCACAATGGAATGTTCTGTTATCTAGCAGCACAGATTAAATTTTTTCTCCTTTTGCTTTGCGTTGTTCAGTCCTTCACTGGCTGTGAAAGATCCTGGATGAGCAACTATAATATTTAATCATTTCTGCACAGAAAAGCAAGTTTGGGAATGAGAGGAGGCTATTCTGCCCATCAAGGCTCATCCCATCTTAGCACACCGTTCTCCAATCTAATTGTTCATGTTCATCAGGTTTTAGATACTTCACCTAATACACTATTCCATGAATTTATAACTCTCTCCGCTGGTTTCACATACCTTCATTAGCACTAATCTTGGACTACCTACTGTTAACTCAGGTAGGGTCGTCCACAATGAGTGCTTATCAGAGTCTGTGAAATCATCCCTTTGTGTAACAAGGTGCTTCTTACCTTCTGTTACTTTTACTCAGTTTCCATTTATGCCCTATCTCTGTGCTAGTTTGAAGTTGTGTATTGGGCCACAGCGACCTCTAGTGGTTGTGTTATGGCTCTGTGAAGGCCAGTCAGGCTGACTTCTCCAGGGTTCAGTAGCAACATCAGCTGCTTAGATTCTCTGGTTGAAAAGAGCCAATCCGTTAGATGGATTGGATTGCAGTACTGAGGATGATTGGGCTGACTGGTTTCCATTAGTCTCTGTGTGCAATTCTACATACCAGAATTAGGTATCAAGAAGTAGTGGTTAATCTAAAGCATTGTATATATATATATATATATATATATATATATATATATATATATATATATATATATATATATATAGCTTTAGTTTCCCAGGTGAACATGCTGCACACAGGGTCAGGGGGTTCTTTACCTGTGACACAGGATGTGATTGGGGAGAGCACTTCCTTGTATTTGTGGCAGGATAAATGGACTTCACCTGAGGGAAAATAAATTACCAATAGAAAAAAAAACAGCAAATCAATAAGAGATTTTTTCAGTGGTAAGAAAAAGCTTTTAACCCCAATTCCACCTTTAAAAGAAACTCCAAGTGTCAGCCGTTTTTCTAACAGTACACACTGCTCCTGCTGTCTTCAACAGAGAAAGATGAACACATAGTGCTTAATGGAGCTGTCTGTTGCTGTCAGCCAAGCTTGAAGAAGACCAGAGATTATGTTGAAACAAAGAGCATTACAAAACATTATCATATCTTTTCTGCTTCCAGAAATTACAATTACACATTGACTTTTTCAAAAGAACAGTGTCACATTATCTTTAATTACCACATTCCTTTATTTCTTACACCACCGAGTGTTTCGTTTCTCCCCTAACAAGAATATGTAAAATTAGGGAGTATTTTAATCATTAGCCACAAACTATCTCTTTCGATCACTCCCACCGTGAGTGATGATTAAGTACTGGGCTGTGTAATCCCAGTCTGCATTCAGTTCAAAAGAGCAGTTTCAACACTGAATCTGACGCTGATACTGTGAAGTAAAGCTAACTCCAGCCCTGGTTCCAGTTGGCTTCATGCAGAACCTACATGTATAGGGACTAAAGGAGACCAGCATCCTGAGATCTCACCTTATGAGCAGATCAGGGAGGTATAAAAGTCCAAGCAGGGTCAGGGTCAATTCCTGTTTTTCAATCCCAATCCCAATTTCAATTTCAATCCCAATTCCAATTCCAATTCCAATCCCAATTCCAATTTCAATTCCAATCCCAATTCCAATCCAATTCCAATTTCAATTCCAATCCCAATTCCAATTCTAATCCCAATTCCTATTCCTGTTTTTCAATTCCAATCTCAATTCCAATTCCTTTGAAGGAATTTGAATTGGAATTGATATTTTAGAGACATAATACTTGTTGTGATGGTTCAACTGCTTTCATTTAAAGGCAATTTAATTGACTAACACTGACCTCAATTTAAGGAATGTGTTGTCATCGTGAGAAGCTCATTTTAACAAAATACTGTTAATTGCAATTGGATTTGGCAATTGATTTTAAAAAGGAATTGGAAATTGAATTGAAATTAAACAACAGGTCCAAGGGCAGAGGTTAAGAGCAAAAAAACAGTCATCTAGTGGTAGCACCGAATAAAAAGTGGAAGTCGACTAATTGCAGAGTTCAATTTCAAAGCAGCAGCAGCAGCACCATAGTCATGTTTTTGTTTGTTTAAACTATATACTAGTAATAATATTCAAATTGTATTTGGCTGTTTAAATCAACATAGAAAGTAATTGTGAAGCGTGCAGTTGTGGTTGTAGTCCATTACATATAAATTACATTTCAGAAAACTGATTAATAGTTTCTTTCAAAATCCTAAACAGATATAGTGCTGGAAATCAGATTGAGTTAACCTCCTTTCTGCTGCACATTCAAAGAGCATGACAGTGATCTTGAACTGTGAAAGGTGTGAAGATCAGCATTTGCTTGAGTTAATAAAGGTCTCAGTCTCAGTGGTCTTAAGATCACACCCAAGTTGTGAACATATTATACAATAGAGTGTTAACCAATTATGAGAATTCAAGAGGGACATGCAATACAGGTGTTGATTGTGTTTACCAAAAGATCTGCCAGATAGGAGTGAGGAAAGATAAATCTTTTTAGGAATTATAGCACTGCTATTTCTACAGCTTTTTAAAGTACCAAATAACAAAACTAACAACTGTAATAAAAATAAATAAATAACATGCAGTTGTAGCAATAAATGATTGCTTATGGGTAGATGGTTTGGTGCTCTAAACACACAAAGCTGCGTCTTATGGTGTGTTTTCAAAATCAAAGAAATTGGATCCCATTTCTTGATTTAATTTCTTTAAAACATGTGGTTCGAGTTTCATTAACTTTTGTAGTTTCATTGAAGAAACATCACCGAAATGTCATGTCCAAGTCTGCTCTGATTGGTTGACAGGCTTGCAGTGACACGTTCTGTTTGTTATTGACGTAATGGATGGTTTGGCAGTTCATTCCAGGGTCAGTCGGAAGCCGACCATCCAGGAAGGGGGCGGGGCCACGATACCAGAAGTCATCGCCTTAATGCGGTAGGCGATGTGTCAATCACGGATTGGAGGATACATGATTAGCCGCGCCACCGAAAAAGGCTGTGAATGGGTATTTTGGGGAAGTGGCCCAGCGATCTGTTCCTTTGATTGGCTACATCCGTTTTCCGTGGGAAAACAGGTGTAATTAATAATCGTGAGTGTTATCATGTTTTGTTTGTTTGTCAGTCTGACTGTTTCTGTTCGTTCTTGATAGACGGCTAACACAATCCGGGAGCTGTCGCTTAAGGCCAGCATCAAACGGACTTCACTGCACTAGTGTTCACTAATAAATTGTATTGCACCACTTGCATTTCAGCACTGACTCTGGATTTGTGTTCTGTGTGTGTTTCTACTGTGTTTATTATTTCGGGATTGAACCCTGTGGTTATTTCACTGGGCAATACACATCATTGTGTATTGCCAGTCCTCCTTTATTATTGCTGTGGTCAAGTGACATTTAGATTATAAATAAACATCATCATTTCACCAGTACTTTGTTGTTTGTCGTTGTATTGAGCACTGCATCGCCTGTACACCTCTGCATTACTTACCAGTTTGCCACAATTGCCCTTCAAAGACATTGTATCAGACTTTGAATCAATTAATTTGACAGTGAAAACAATAACCTAGATCTTCCTGAATCCAACTTAGATCCAATTTCCTTGGTTGTGAACACACACCTTCAGCTGAGGATGTAATCCACCAGAGTCAATGGCTTGGTTTACATGCACTTGAAAATCGACTCTACAGTCATGACTGCAGTGACGTTGTGTCACAAAGACGGCCGGAGTGGGTGACATCAGACCAGAGCCAGGAAATAAACGAGAGACTTGGGGTTTTGATGAAGCTGAGCGCGTGATCGCGCTCAGCATTTAATAATCAAAATAAAAGAACACAAAAACAGGACACGGCACTTACGCCAAAATAAACAGACAAACAAAACGAACTAATACTTAACAAACGGTGCACGGAGACAAACAAACACGGTGAGTAAAAAAACACATTATTATTATTATTATTATTATTATTATTATTATTATTATTATTATTATTATTATTATTATTATTCATTTTGTTCTCCACTCTGAACACCCAACCCGGTGAGTGAAAAATGCAGCTTTTATGCAGTTGTACCGAGACTCGATTGCTAGTCAATCATTCAATTGGAATCTCGGTACAACTGCACGTGAATTAATTAAGTGTACTCCCACACATTACATTTTAACCAGCACGTGAAGTGATTGTGCCATCCTCGTGCCTAAATACAAATCTACATTTTTAAATACACGTGCTGCACACACCCATTTATATCCCGTGCAGCCAACTCTATACACCAACATTTAACACACCACACGCAACATACAACATATAACACACGCATGCATACAGGGGCGGGGCACATTCCACACGTTGTCACGCGAATACATCGTGAAACAGCAAAAGGATGTCCTTTTGGCAGCGCGACTTTAAGGGCAGGGTCAATCTCACGATAAAAATAGCTATAAAAACCGATGTAAACCGGAGCACGAGTCGCACTAGTAGCTCACGAGGTTTCAGCAGTCAAGAACCGAAAGTAGTTTGTAATCTAAAACGAAAGTAACATATGATTTATCTTGTGTGTGTGTCACTCGCAGCACAGAATCCAGGTTGAGCTGCTGCAGCCTGCAGCTTTGCAGTTTTCTGATCGAAATGTTTCTGCTGAAGCGCTGTGGCTAGCTTCAAGATTAAATCTCTCCTACCTTGTACAAAACGAAGGAATTGATGGCTGCCAGGTCCAGTAGAGATAGAAAAAGGTTTGTATATATATATATATATATATATATATATATATATATATATATATATATATATATATATATATATACAGTACTGTGCAAAAGTTTTAGGCAGGTGTGAAAAAATGCTGTAAAGTAAGAATGCTTTCAAAAATAGACATGTTAATAGATTATATTTATCAATTAACTAAATGCAAAGTGAGTGAACAGAAGAAAAATCTAAATCAAATCCATATTTGGTGTGACCACCCTTTGCCTTCAAAACAGCATCAAGCATCAATTCTTCTAGGTACACTTGCACACAGTTTTGAAGGAACTCGGCAGGTAGGTTGGCCCAAACATCTTGGAGAACTAACCACAGTTCTTCTGTGGATTTAGGCAGCCTCAGTTGCATCTCTCTCTTCATGTAATCCCAGACAGACTTCGATGATGTTGAGATCAGGGCTCTGTGGGGCCATACCATCACTTCCAGGACTCCTTGTTCTTCTTTACGCTGAAGATAGTTCTAATGACTTTCACTGTATGTTTGGGGTCGTTGTCATGCTGCAGAATAAATTTGGGGCCAATCAGATGCCTCCCTGATGGTATTGCATGATGGATAAGTATCTGCCTGTACTTCTCAGCATTGAGGAGACCATTAATTCTGACCAAATCCCCAACTCCATTTGCAGAAATGCAGCCCCAAACTTGCAAGGAACCTCCACCATGCTTCACTGTTGCCTGCAGACACTCATTCGTGTATGCGCTCTCCAGCCCTTCGGCGAACAAACTGCCTTCTGCTACAGCCAAATATTTCAAATTTTGACTCATCAGTCCAGAGCACCTGCTGCCATTTTTCTGCACCCCAGTTCCTGTGTTTTCGTGCATAGTTGAGTCGCTTGGCCTTGTTTCTACGTCCGAGGTATGGCTTTTGGCCGCAAGTCTTCCATGAAGGCCACTTCTGACCAGACTTCTCCGGACAGTAGATAGGTGTACCAGGGTCCCACTGTTTTCTGCCAGTTCTGAGCTGATGGCACTGCTGGACATCTTCCGATTGCAAAGGGAAGTAAGCATGATGTGTCTTTCATCTGCTGCAGTAAGTTTCCTTGGCCGACCACCGCGCTCACGGTCCTCAACGTTGCCCGTTTCTTTGTGCTTCTTCAAAGAGCTTGGACAGCACATCTGGAAACCCCTGTCTGCCTTGAAATTTCTGCCTGGGAGAGACCTTGCTGATGCAGTATAACTACCTTGTGTCTTGTTGCTGTGCTCAGTCTTGCCATGGTGTATGACTTTTGACAGTAAACTGTCTTCAGCAACCTCACCTTGTTAGCTGAGTTTGGCTGTTCCTCACCCAGTTTTATTCCTCCTACACAGCTGTTTCTGTTTCAGTTAATGATTGTGTTTCAACCTACATATTGAATTGATGATCAGTAGCACCTGTTTGGTATAATTGTTTAATCACACACCTGACTATATGCCTACAAAATCCCTGACTTTGTGCAAATGTACCTAGAAGAATTGATGCTGTTTTGAAGGCAAAGGGTTGTCACACCAAATATGGATTTGATTTCGATTTTTCTTCTGTTCACTCTCTTTGCATTTAGTTAATTGATAAATATAATCTATTAACATGTCTATTTTTGAAAGCATTCTTACTTTACAGCATTTTTTCACACCTGCCTAAAACTTTTGCACAGTACTGTATATATATATATATATATATATACAGAATATTGTAGGTTACGTTCAAAATAAAAACATGTATAGTAAAAGGCGGTTCTATTGTTAATGAAATGTAACTTTTAGATGTTCCACAAACACACACAAATATAAATTCTAAGTAGTAAAACTTGTATAAATATTATTTTTTATATAATTGTGTGTGTGTGTGAGTGTTGGAAAGGTAAGACAAACAAGTATGCGCGGCGTATTCAGAAAGTGCACGGCAACACGTGAATTCATTTCTCTTGTTAAATGTTTTTATCTTCATGGCAACGTATGAAGCTCTCCTCACGATATTCAGAGTCGTTCTTTTCCTACTTAGTAAGCAGACATGGACATTTAAATATCCCCTCCCCTAAATGACTAAGAATTGAGTAATCTGCACTGGTACAGCTGATTTTTTTCCTAAATCAGACCTGCATAGCAATGCATTTCCTGAAAAGTACGGCAAACAGGTTGTGAGGAAAACGGTCATGACTTGTGCTTGTAAACGCTGCCATTTTGTTGCCATATCACATCAGTCCCATGAAATGAAAATGTTAAAAGAAAAACTGCTCAGCAAGTATGGTGATAACAAAGTTAACAGGCACATTTTAAATTATATTTAATAATGTAAGGATACTATTGAGGTCTATTGAACAAGGGATTACAGCTTTAAAGTACCCAGAAGAAACTATAAGTATTCTTTTTCTAACTTTATAGCTTTTAAAATGATTGTTTCTCATTGTGCAAAATGTACATGCATATATTAAAACTTAAAAAAAAAAAAAAAAACGTTCTAGTCATTTCTAAGGATGTAATCATTAGGAGTCGACAGTTACTCATGAGACATCCATAACTATAAAACACTAATCAATAAGATATGTAGTAATATTGAAGTCGTTACTAAAGAGATTTGAGTCAAATTTACTAGCATTACAACATATGACAGCATTATAAATATGCTTATTCATAAGAACTTATTTAGGTATGGAAATAAGGCTTCAATTGCATAGTAGTTTCACTCATTCCAGGTTTTCAATACGAGCTTGATTAGCCACAGTGTATAGGTAACAAGCTCAGGTGTGTCAGATTAAACTTATAGTAAACCAAGAATGGATCAAACTGCGATGCAATAGGAGTCTTATTTCCACCCCTGTTATTGGAAAGTGTAACCTGCTGATACATAGAAGGAAACAGGGATCACAAAGTAGTATCCAAACTTTCAGGAATTTATTAACTGCTGGGGTACAAGAAAAATAAAACATTGTTAGGCGTGATATTTATAAAGCAGCAGGATAACTTTTTTTTTTTAACTAGTACAAAAAAAAGTTTTAGGTAAAGAAAATAAAATTAAAATGCATTTAGTATGTAGCCCCCCATTTGAATTGTGTCTGACTTTTGAAGGTAGGGTTTGTTCAGTTCTCTTTAAAAGACAAGAATTTGGTTCTTTTGAGTCAAATGATTAAAAAAAACAAAGAAAACAAAACGATTCCCAGCTAAACAGTGCAGGGCTTGTTATAATGTTGTTATGCTATGGTTTGGTCCCTGTCCCATAAGTGCCGGTGTAACAAGACAGGACTGTAAGTAAAAAGACAACAAATGTCTTATGCTTAATTTTTAAAAATCAGCTACAATTAAACAAAACTGCCTGTCTCTATTAGTAATAGCCTTTAAAATATTTAAAAACCTGGCTATGAATATGAGTTAAATGTACAGGCGTTGGACAGCTGATATAAGCAAACATGTGTGCTACACATGGCAGGTACTTTTCCATTTTTGTGTCCAACCCTGTTCCTGTATATCATTTATTGATTACATGTCAGTCACGCTGGAACGAGGATATAAGAACTCCAGGTCATTAATGTACACGGTGGTTATTTAAGCAGCTTAGCCAGCAGGATGCCCCCAATCCCTCCAGCAGCAGCTCCCCCAAACAGACTCCCGAATACAGCCCATATTATTGGAGAAGCAGGCTCTTGGGTAAGCCTCTCTTCTGGAAAACAAAATATGAATATAGATAGATATGCAGAACGGTATATAGAATATCCTATAGGGTGCATAGAATATTGTTAGGGTGGCTAAAAATCAGCCTGTATCTTACACAGAAAACTACATATTTTTTTTTTCTAAAATATTATAGCTAACTTTAATGTGACATTGTTTCCATCTGATAATGTCCAACAATCAATTTCAATTTTACAATAAAACATGATTAGTGAGTTTACATTTCATTTTATGTAGCATTATATTACTTTTAGTTTAACGGTTATCAACCAGCTTATTAAAACTTTACCAAAAAAGCTGGTCATATTTTGTTAATAGTTATCTTAAATACAGTGACCAATTTATAATTCAACAAAAAAAAGGCTAGCTAAAAGGGTTTAAATGTCAGCTGTGAGATTCCTACATCAGCTCCATTGCAATGGGATTCGATTTATGTTACTGTAGTAGTGTTTTGCAAACCAGATCAGGTTTAATGTACAATACCCTTTTTAATAGCTTACAAACAGTTTAATATATATATATATATATATATATATATATATATATATATATATATATATATATATATATATATATATATATATATGTGTATATTAACTAACTCTTCACACACAAATGTACAGCATTGACAGCAGTGTATATGCCAGGCTGTTACCTTGAGTGACAGTGACAGTGACATAGGCTCGATCGTGTTTTCCACTCTGATGAATGGCCTCGCACTCATAGATCCCCTGATGGTCCCTCTGGAAGCTGTGGATAGTTAGGGTACTGCCCTCTACGAGCACCCCCTGAGGCAGAGAGACTTCTGGGAGCTTATTCCACTTGTATTGAGTCACCTCAGGGTTACTTTGAGTTTTACAGGTCAGCTGCAAGGACCCTCCTTCTGGGAGGTCACTTCCTGGAGAAGCTGTTATTGACGTGTTCTTTGGGCCATCTGCAGTCACAATGAACCATGATTGATATCAATACAGACTGAGGAATACAGGGAGCAGGCGGCAGGCTGCATTTTGATAATAATATGAGCAGGCAGAGAGGTTATTATAGGGCTGTGCGGATACTCACATCTTTCATTCCCTTTAACAAGTTGGCAGGTTTTTAATTAAAACAGAAAAAAATAACCTATAAAAATGTCTGAATTGTGAAACAAAATGATGCTTTTCCCATAATTTGAAAGCAATACATTATTAAGTGCCAATCAATGATAATAAGACATAATGATAATAATGTCTTCTGGCAGTGTGCTTTAATATAAAACTGTATCGTACTTGTCACAACTTAATCTTTTAATATTTTGTATTATATTTGGTATTCAGATTCAGGGGTGTCTCTCCATCACTCCTGATAATCTTTCCCAAGCAGGGCCTCTACCTCCATCACCATGACAACGCCTCCACCTACAGCTGTGATCAACTTAAGAACACATCATTATGCCAACAGTGGCTAAACTCTACTAAGTACCCTATTAATTAAACTAATTGTTATGGCAATGCTGACATCATCAAACAAGAAACCCTATCTGTAGTAAACGGATGGTGTGCAACAGAAAAGTATACCATCAAGGTGACACTTTTTTTTCTCTTATCATTTAACTAGCAGCCCTTTCGAAATCAAATAACGTATAAATTGCAGACAACTTGCTGGAGTGTAGTGATATTTTACCATGCTTTTCCTGTGCTATGAATTCACTGCGCTTGCAACATCTACCAGAGAAACAGGCTCTGTTGCTTATAGATTTGATCATGCGTTTTAGCCTCTAATGATGTTTTACTCACACAATGTTTTAAATTTTGTGACCACACAGTGGAAACGAGTTATGAACAGTTTTACCTTGCCTGAAAAAGTGCTCATGCTGTGTTTCCCATTTGGAGAGACCTGCCTCCCTTTTGGGTTACCTGAGCTAATATTTCATGCATTTTCCCAGAAATAAAATTACAGCCATCAATGTCTAACTTGAAATAACCGACTTGTTTTCAAAAGACTGCAGGCAATAGTGATATAAGTCCTTAGAATAATGTTTGTTAGAAACATTTACAAATTATTTATTGAGAGCCCTCACGAATAAAAGGACAAATATAGTCAGAATAAAATATTAAAGAGAATGCTTAGTCTACACATATGCAAGTCAAACAACAGTTATTATATAATATATACAGTCAAACTCTGATATAGCATGCCACATTCTGACTTTATAAGCAAGGTATGTTATATCCAAAAATGCCTTTATTTCAATGCATATGGGGAAAAGTGGTCTATTAGAAATGGCAACACCTATAATGCATCAATTTAAAACAACAATTTGTAGAAAAAGGGACACACCTGTATTTGACAAATTTAGAACATTTGGAAGGTAAAAATAAAACATTATTATCTAATGTATTCTTTTCAAGTAACTTACGAAATTTCTCTCATTCTTTATCTATCTTGATATTTATTTATTTATTTTTTCACTTTCATATAAACACTGCCATTTAATACTGTATGAAATGAAAATAAATACTCAACAGTTCTTGTTCAATTGCATATTAGATTTTTGTACATAAATGTAATCATGCTTTCATATATTTTTACTTGCAAATTAAAAAATATATTGTAACGACCCGGATAATTGCTTTGTTGCAGGACTTGTTGTCTGTTCAGTTTGTCTTGCCTGTCTTTTATATGTTACATTTATTGTAAGGGGAGCAGGTCACACCGTTACTCAGAATGGGAAGGGGGAGTGAGTGACTGAGTGGGGAGAATGTGTGCTGTTGTTTTGCTATTGAAATTAGTTTTAATGGTGTCTAGAAATACAAAAATAAAACGTGTAAAACCATTGAGTTCATTCATCCCATGTGACACTTCTGCATGTGATGCCAGGCACACTGTATCGTAGCAACCTGAGCTGCTACTGCCTGTAAAAGTTAGCTCAGGGGAACGCTCAAGTGAGAATAAATGGTGCATCTCCTGACTTTTATCATGGTGCCCCGTGCTACTTGACCTGAACGAACAAAGACGGCAATTCTGGGACTGCAGCCAAAAAAATGTAAACAATATTATCAGTTCATAATGTCGAAAAAGGAGAAGATAGAAAGAGCACAGCAGGGTCCAATACATCTTACAGGTATTGTATTAACTTATATGGACAAACACAGGCTCTTTTAACACTGAACTGTAACTGAATCGATAAATACTACTGGCATTATTCATTGTCTCAGATGTGTTGTGGTGAATAACGCATGTTATAGCAAACATGTATTTTAATTTTTAAACATGATACCTGGTACAACATTAGGGTTATTTTAAAGAAATAGAGTGAAAATGTCCCCACTCCTTCGTGTCTTCTTTCCTGTCAGTAACCAACCAGCCGCTTCCTTTAATGACTGACTTGCTGTGTAGCCAGTAAGACACTGCTGACCCCAAAGACATAAATCAGATATTCTGGAAGGATTGGAAAGCAAACTAAGAACTTTCTATAACCCTATGTAAAACTAGATGTTTTAAAATAAAAATCCATGTTTTCAAAACTGCACCTTTCAGACTCACTGCCCCCCCTTTGTAAGACGGAGCACAAGAAGACACAGAGAGGGAAGCTTGACAAAAACAGAATGCCCCCCAGAAGACTGTGATAGTTACTTACAGTGGATTACCAAGGAAACGTTTGTTTTCTGTTCTCCTTGTTGGTTTTTAGCAGTGCATTCATACGTCCCCTCATCTCTTTGGGATAGTACTCCAGACACTGAGCCGTCGTGCCTCCTCATATTAGCCGGCCAAGGCTTGTTCTTCTTTAACCACGCTAGTTTTGGTCTGGGGTTTCCATCACTGGAGCAATTCATTACAAAATCATTACCTTCCACCAGGGGGGTGGTCACTGAAATCTGAGTCTTGGAAGGAGCATCTGGAAACACAAATTACTCGACTTTATATTTATTTCCCAAAGACAATCACTGAGACCAACCTGTCCAAAGGTAGCCGGTAACAAGTTAAAATTCAGATGCTCGTACTGGTAATTACTTGACACAAAATAATGAGGTCCCTCAGTTTCCCTGGACACTTATTGAGAATCACTAACAATCTGAGAGTGTTATTTAATATAGAACCTGTCATAATCAAACTAGCTAAAACTCATTTAAGGTGTTATCTCTGCAGTGAACTGTGGGACTGTAATCCTGGGCAAGGTGTTATTTCTGATTAAATTTGACAAAGAAATACAAATCTCACTTTCCATAGAGGTAGCTCAGGTTTAAGGAAAGGAAAGGTCACATTTAAGTGATGAATAGGTTGCATCTGCTTTTTTTGTAACACATTTTCATTTTGAAAGGGAGGGAAGGACAGCTTTTCTTGTTGTGGAATCAACACATTAATAAATAGGTCTGTTTTGATTTATTTATTGCCTGCTGATAAATACTTCTTATAAGACAATAACACCCCTACTATATAGTAGACCTTAATTATGCCATTCATCCATCTGAAACTGTTTTTTTATCAGATGGAAATGATGCGGCATTAGCAATATTGTTAATTGTTTCTTAACTATCTATAATATACAATATATTATGTGTTGTAAAATACAAGGTCTCTTCTTACACATAACTGCCTTGACCCTAAGTGGGGGTCATGTCAGCTTGTATCACACAGTACCCTGTACAATATATATATATATATATATATATATATATATATATATATATATATATATATATATATATATATATATATATATATATAAATAAGCTATAGCATTATATAAAAGATTACATATAAAAGGGTGAATATGGTGTGACTAACCTAGAGTGTATGGTTTTAGAGGTGGAATTGGATGGTGTGGAAGTGAGGGAGAGAGGATGGATGAATAGACAGTGCCATGATGCCTGAAGGTTTGAATAGAAAGGAACAGCAGATCATTATATCATTAACTATATAATACATGACACCACAGGTACATTAATAGATTAAAATAGAAATGAATTAGTGTAATTAACATGGCATTAAAAGCCTGTAAGTATCTCCACTTTCCCTTGACAAAGGTATGTTAAATATTCCTAAATGAAAACCACACACATTCTGTGATTTTTAATGTAATTTTTTAATAGCCTTTGTTGCAGTTGAAGGAACCCAGCCAACGAACGCAAGTTGCTCCTGGGAGGTTATCATTATTATTTGTTTATTTAGCAGACGCCTTTATCCAAGGCAACTTACAGACACTAGGGTGTGTGAACTATGCATCAGCCGCAGAGTCACTTACAATTACATCTCACCCAAAAGACGGAGCACAAGGAGGTTAAGTGACTTGCTCAGGGTCACACAATGAGTCAGTAGCTGAGGTGGGATTTGAACCAGGGACCTTCTGGTTACAAGCCCTTTTCTTTAACCACTGGACCACACAGCCTCCAACACAGGTTGAATTGTTGTATGAAACACAAATCAGAACGTTTAGTTTTTTAGGCACTGCCTCTTCCTGAACATAATATGTTTGTGTGTTTTATAGAACATCTAGGAAATTATATAAGAAAAGGTGACAATACACACTGCATAAGGTAAGATTTACTGGAAGTTTTGTTAGCACCAAATGGTCAATTCATTGTCAGTGTTAATACCTTTTTTAATATATTTTAAAACCTTGGTTATCATTCCTTTAAGTACATGGCTGTTAGTAATAAAATCTGAGGTAATACTCACAGTTAACTTGTAGTTCCACAAAGCTCTCCTTTTTAAAAACATCCAGTGTTACAATGCATCTTAGATGTTGTCCATGGTTTTCTTTTTTAGGCTGAATAGTCAGTGTGTCTGTGAAATGGTTATCAGATTTATGACTTATGTTCCTTAAGACCCGAGTTCCCAGCATCCATACAGTACTTGCTTGAATTCCATCAGGGTTCATGTTTTTCACTGTACAAGTTGCATTTACTTTGATGTCCTCTTTTACAGGTTCAGGAACATGTATAACAGGTTCATTAAAAGCTGATTAAAACAAAAGAACACATAGCATTATTGCAGTTTTACAGCCATTTGAAAAAGAACTAATGAAATAGTGAGAGGTACAGCACATTTATACAAAAGTATGTACAACATATTGCAAGCACATCCATGTTGGCCCTAGTTATATTGTAGTTCTACTTTTTAGATAATTCAAATTGTAGGTAGGAATCTTTATATATATATATATATATATATATATATATATATATATATATATATATATATATATATATATATATGTATTTATTTCGCCTTTTAAAAATGAGTTTATTAAACACTGGAGGAAGCTCTTAGAAAATGTGGCCCTTTGTGTCTCAAATCTGAATTCTGAAAAAAACATCAATATTGTAGCGATCTCGGTTCCTGCAGGCAGGCGCATTACAGAGAGCGAGGCAATCCACACACAGGCGGAGGGCGGGCGCGAACCCGGGACCTCTCGCCTTAGCGCCGATACCGCGGTACAAAAGTGCCGGCTCCTTTGCAAGGAGCGTATATCGGGCTTATGTCTTTGTGTGTGATTACATCACCTACCAGCCCTGCTGCTGCCTTCCCCTGTGCACGCTGCAATATTATTCAAAATGTAAATCTATATATACTCACAAATGACTTGCACTCTAACTTTCTTGTTCATTTCCTTGCCGCCGCAGATTACTGTGCAGATGTATTCCCCCTCATGGTTTGTTTCCACCTCATGGATCTCAAACGTCATGGAGGGGTTAACTTTGTTGTTGACGTCGCCGCCTGCTGGTTTCCGCCACGTGTATTTTAGCGGAGTCGAGCATGTCATTGTGGTGCTGCAGGCAAGACTTAAGTTTGACCCAGCGATGACATTTAGCGGGTTGTTCGCTGGTGAAATTTGCACACCGTTGTTTTCCGGATGACTGACTAGAAATTAAACAAATGCCTGTTATAAATTACAACAGCTTTTAAAACCTGTAAATGTTCTATTCATCGTTATTTTCGGACTATTGTATTTAGACTCATGACATCATCTGACACTAGTCAGGTCTGATAAAGGTGGCTACAGTGCATAATAATAATAATAATAATAATAATAATAATAATAATAATAATAATACAATCATCCCAAAGCGTATATAGACTTCTTGGGGCCCTGGGGCACAAAGAACAACTATAGTTACCTACATTTCAAGTTTTACATTAGGATGTGTGTCGTGTGTAAACTAGTGAATAATACAATGTTCTTTAAATACTGGGATAGCAGAGCTACTGCTTCCGATATTTAATAAATCCCAACAGTTCATATTCACACTAAATAGTTACATCCATGACTGCATGCATTATATTTTCAAAACTACAGAAACTTAGCAAATAACTATTGTTTAGCGAGATCACACGGTAGCCATTTATAACAACACGGACATTCTAGAATCTGACCAATCACACATCACTTATATGCATATTAGAGACCCGAGGTGCGCGCGAACGTGTGTGTAGTTTGCAGAAAACAGACGCTACTGTACGTATTTGATTTGATAGCGGAGAGATCTTTCACCGACACAATTCTGATATACTTACAAACACCTGGATATTGTATTCATCCATTATTATATTATATTAAAGAATATGTATTTATTGCAACATTGTTGCTATGTTTATTTACTGCTATATTTTGATCCACCGGTTACAGTGTGTTACTGGGGGCCCCCTAAGTGGCTTTGTCCCGCGGGCCTGAGCGTTAATCCGCCCCTGCTTCGAGGCTGCGTTACTCACACGAGTTTTTTTTGCATCATTATGCATTAATGTTCATGCCGCTTGTGCATAATTGCAGATCATTGACTCCAGAAATCGTTATGTTGAAATGATTAATAACGTTTTAGAAATAATTAATGACAGTTTTTTCCCCCTTCAGCTGTTAGCCTCACACTTGATATTATGAGCAGAATTGTAACCAAATCAACCCTATAGTGGTAGCCACAGGTAACATCTCTTTTTAAAGGAACTTTATATAGACACACACACACACACACACACACACACACACACACACACCAGTGGCCCTTATATTTGGCCTGTGGGCCACATGCAGCCCCAAGGGAGCCAAGGTGTGGCCCCTTGATAGATTTAATAAAGTGTTTTAGGTACCATAACAAAGATATCAATTCTTAATTAAGGTATCCTTCACACGCAATAATAATGCGATGCCTGTCTACAACTCTTCTGTAGCACTGTAACAGGTTTTGATATTCATTCTATGGGAATAATGTCATAAGTTTGAGACTGAGATAGATGGGTAGGCCTATACAATATTATTTTCTGAGATATTAAAACGTTGGTTACCGCTCCTTTCAAATCTCAGCTGGAATGGTTAGAACTCTTTCAGGTGTTAGTTGTTAACATAAGTGTTGCTGTTTATAATTCTGCTCCAATGAAATTTTTTTTTTTAACTTGAAGAACCAGTATATTATGTAATGAAACCATATGCTCCTGTGAAAATACTGAATAGAAAAACTCCAGCTCAAATGCATACTTTTCCCCCCAGTAGAGCAGCCAGTGTAGGTGTAGAAAACCAACAGTATTATTTTAAGTGAACTAAAAACTGAAGATATATATATATGCAGAATCCTGACCAATTCTCTCATATTACTGAATTACAAATGGTACATTGAAATTTCATTCTGTTTGATATTTTATTTTAAAACACTGAAACTCAAAATCAATTTTTGTAAGGTGACATTGGTTTTATGTTGGGAAATATTTTTAAGAAAAATAAAAAACTGAAATAGCTTGCTTGCAAAAGTATTCAACCCCTGTGCTGTGGAAGATCCCAGTTTACACCAATGAAAGAAATTGCCCTAATGAGGACACAATTACCTTACCATTGGCCTCCACCTGTGAACCATTAACAAGCGTCGTCCAACCAACCTGAACAACCTGGAGCAAATCTGCCAAGAAAAATGGGCCAAAATCACTCGACACTGTGTGCAAAGCTGGTATATACAAAAAACTTACCCCAAAAGACTTAAAGCTGTTATTGCTGCGAAAGGTGGCTCTACCAAATATTAATGTGTGGGGGTTGAATACTTATGCAAGCAAGATATTTCAGTTTTTTTTATTTTTCTTAAAAATATTTCTCAAAACAAATGTCACCTTACAATAATTGATTTTGAGTTTCAGTGTTTTAAAATAAAATATCAAACAGAACGAAATTTCAATGTACCATTTGTAATTCAGTAATATGAGAGAATTGGTCAGGGGTCTGAATACTTTTGCAAGGCACTGTATATTTTTCTGAAATGTAATTTCTAAACCACTAGTACGAAAAAAAAACATTGTATCTGTTTTTTAAATTGTTTAGGAATATACAGTACTTAGCACACACAAAACGTATACATTATAATGTAAAAGTATATAACTCTGTTGCATAACACGTGTGTTTAATTTAGTTTGATAATAGCGTTAGAAATTTAGGAAATGCAAACAATCTTTTTTTAGTTAACGTTTCCTTCAGCAGCTAGATGTTTCTTTGTAGATGCTTAACATGGGCATCAATTTACTTTCACCTTTGTTTCTAGAATGAAAATCAAGCCTACATTTAAGCAAACTTTAAAAAATAAACTTCAAGTGTACATATATATATATATATATATATATATATATATATATATATATATATATATATATATATATATATATATATATATATATATATATATATATTGTACATTTAAACGTTTTTAAAAACATAGTCTTACTATCGTTATAACTGTAAAGAAACATGACGTATAACCTGCGATTTGAAGAATCAATAACAGTCCGAGTCTTGTATTCATGTTATTTTTTGTCTTCTAGACGGCTATGTATTATTTCACCTGGTCCTTTCTGATACATTCTGGGAAGACGCAGTTGCACCACAGTATTAATAGGAGGAAACATCAGTCTCACTGGGATTAGTGTTTTTTTTTCAGGCTGGGTTGTACACTCGCTTCCTGTGTTCTAAAGCCCGAATTAAATTATGTTAATTTTAGAAGGGAATGGACACGATCGAGCGGTATTTTGAATCCTACCGCTTCAAAATAAAATCGTTATAAGCGCAAGATGAAATCAAAAGAGCTTCCTAGTTGATAGTAACGATGACCAAAAAAAAAAAAAATGGAATCACATGTGGAAATATTGAAATGCATTGGCATATATATATATATATATATATATATATATATATATATATATATATATATATATATATATATATATATATATATACTCTGATAGTGATAATAATTATATAGGCTGGGACCAAATCAAAACTTTGACAACCCGCTAATCGCACTTAACAAAACACTAGAGTACTAGTATTTTGGGCCGTTCCAGGTCGACAAAGCATGCCTAAACTGATGTTCACATATTATAAACACCTTGAAGTGTTTACTGCAGCTGTTCTAGAAAATACTTTAGACCCTCAAAAAACAAGCTATATATATATATATATATATATATATATATATATATATATATATATATATATATATATATATATATATATATATATATATATTCCTGCACAGATCACTTTTAGTTTGCTTTGTGTCTATTATACTCTACTACTGTGTGATCGTATTGTGTGTGTAGTTGATTTTTCCAGGCTAATTCAGTTAAACAGATCAAAGACCTGCTTGACCTCGTGGTGTTGAAAGAACAGCTCCACGTACTGTGACGTGCGGCCGATTAAAAGAAAATGGTTTATGAAAAATCGGGATAATCAGAAGTTTGAAATAGCAGTTTTTATAATGGTTAAATGCAGATATCGATGTGCTTATTAACAATGGGTTTACTGTACATCAGTAAAATAAATAACCTGTAGATGAATGGAAAGTCGTGGCCACAGGTGTTCAAATATAGCAAGCACAAACTAAGATAGTCTTATACAGTAGCAGATTTACACAATGTTGTATTATACACTGCCAGAAAATACGCTTTTTATGTGAAATACAACGTTTATTAAAATGAAAAACCGATAAATTATGTAAAAATTATAACATCACACTGTCTTTTAATGTATCTCAGTTGAGAAGACTCGTCTGCTGGTTTGTTGCGAAATAGTTTGTATAACCGGCTCCACACCGACTGTGGATCCTCTCCAAAACTCCCCCTTCATGACCGACCTGAACGACTTTCTGAACTCCTCGTTCTTCCAGGTGTAAATGAAAGGGTTCAGAACAAAAAGCGAGGAAAAAACTAGCCACGAAACAGTCTGAACTCCTTTTGGAACCGATCTGAACAGACCGAGAAACAAAACCCAAAACATTGGTTCTGTTGTCAGAAGAAAAATGCAGCACACTGACAACACATAGACGCCAAGACGTTTGTCCTTCCTTGGAAACGAGTAGGGCAAGTTGTTTACAATCTGAAAATTTAAAACACTAACCCTTTTCACACTAATCTGCACTTTTCGAAAGATTTTAAAATAGCAGTAAAGAATGACAGCAGTCTGAATCATTATAATCACTGCCGAGAACCCCGAAGTGTAAGAATTAGCCAGGACGGACCTATGCTTGGAAAAGGCAGTCAGCACCGCGAATCTGTGCAGGGTGCATCCGTCTGCAGGGTGTCTTTGAGCTGTCAGCCAAGGTAAGACAAAAACCAAGGAGAGCAGCCATGAAATTGCAATCATCCATTCTGTATTTCTTCTCTGGTAGACAGACAAGTAGGTGGCGGGCACTTTGGTTATCAAAACATACCGGTTCACGGCGATTAAAGAATGAGAGAGCAGGGACACTGTAATACCAAGGAACAGGAGCGAGTCTTTAAATACGTGGTATCCCATTATCAGGGATGAGTTTGTTGACACGAGAATTATTTCATGGGGCATCCAAAAAGCGCACACTAGGAGGTCAGAAACACACCCGTTGACGATGAAAGCATTGCTGGTCGTTCTCAGTTTTTTGAACGAAACAACCAGGTATATGACAAAAAGGTTAGTAACGGTCCCAAATAAAAACATCAATGAATAGACAACTGCCTGGGGTATTCTGACACTGGTCGTCTCCTCACATAGATTCAGGTGGTGGTCCGATGTGTTTTTCATATTGCAGATCACTTTTCTAAACCTTTACGGCTTCCTCATGTTTGAAGGGGAAAATCATTAAATTATATGTTGCATAGACGTGATGCTGCAGACCGCAGAACCAAACCTGTAACGAGCAGATCCGTAGCCCATTAGAAGCGGTGTGTGTTCAACGGTGACTCAAGCACTGAGATGCATACTGTACTCTGAGCTGCTGTAGATTGAAGTTCATGAATAATTCAGATCAAACGAGTAAACCCTGCGTGCAAAAATGAGCGATGATGTGGTGTAAAACCCTCGCGTTTCAGATAGTACTGGAGACTAAAGGACACTTACCGTATCACATTCTACTTTTAGTACTGTACTTTAGAGACTGGAAATAAATGCAATATTTATAGCAATGCAAGTGCTTCTGTATGGCCTAGCACAATATTAGCGTTTCACAAAACAGTTACAGTTTGTGGATGGTCACTTTCTTATTGACATAACCGATAGACTAAACAATGTGATAGAGTTTTCTCGCTAGTTTAGGCATTTACTGTGCTAGCTGGTTGCTTGTAATATAAAAGATCAGTAAACTGTGATGATTTCTACAGGAATATAAAAGCAATGTATTATTATTATTATTATTATTATTATTATTATTATTATTATTATTATTATTATTATTATTTTTATTTTTATTTTTATTTTTTATTTTTTTTAATGAAAGTAAGAAATCTAAAAGCCACCTGAAGTGGACTGTACACTAATAAACCAGAACCAGATTACAGGACACAATTATGATAGACTGTGCAAAGATCACACTCTGCGTTCCGGACAATGCTCTCCAGGTTAAATGGAATCAAAGAATTAACATGCGCCAGCTAAATTCAATGTTGTTGTTGTTTTTTTAATACAAATACAAAAAAAAAAAATACATGATTGATTTGCGGCAGGGAGGTCATAAACCATGGAGCTCTCCAGGATAATTCTTCTGTTATGTTGGCTGTAATGATGCTGGTTTCATAACAGTACAAACATAGCCAGCAGCTCAGACACTTAACATGGCTTCTCTGCTCCCTCTTGACCTGCTGTCCAATTGTGATTATGAAGCACTCAGTCACTGTGCAACAACAAAGCACAGTGGAGTTCTTTGAATTTAGGATAAATATGCTTTCTGTTGTGCAAGCCTGTACCAGGGAATATGAGCTGATGAATACAGATTGCATCTATACCCTGTGCACAGATGCATTTCTTTTTAGGCTCATCTGTTGTCCACAAGGCTAGCCCTCACAGGGTGGTTCCCTGCAAAGAAAATCTTAAAAAGGGTTGAAGCAACTATTCCCACTTGCAGTCTACAACCAAGTTCATTAGGGCATTGCTGTATACTGTGCAGACTTTGGAACAATCTCATCACTTACTGTTGCGTTTCTGTATCCCTGCAGTACTGTTTTCAACACAATAGTATTTGCCTTGATATTTATTATTCACAAAGACCTTTTCCGTGTGGCTTATTCACAACAGTGACAAAAATGTTACTGACACGCATCCCCACCACAGCTGTAAATACAAAATCACAGCTATCAGTATCGTGCAAAAGTAAAAACATCCAGGACCTACTGTGCATCCACCGTAAGCACAGGTTCACATGTAATATTGAAACCCAAACATACAGACAGACAGACAGACAAGGAGTCTCCTCTAACCCCCAGACAATAATGGCCAATTACTATAACTTGTAAAGAATGTCATTGGCGAGTTTCATCTCAATTGGATAAGCAATAACATAAGCGGATATGTAAAGTAGGACATATGTACTAAGTACTTTACGTAAGTACAGATACTTGTTTGAATAGTAATCGTGACATAGGAACAGAGCTGCTCATGCTAATAAGAGGAAACAAGGTGGATTTAAAATCTTGGTTATCACTCTTGTAAACTGGGTCTACACCAAAACAACTTCTGAACTTCACACCTATGGTGGTTATTTTCAAAACTGGATCAGTTCAGTTTTAGTAAATGAACTTGCTTTTATTATTTTCAAAAGTACAAAAAGTAGTAACTATTAGACACAAAATGTGCATCACCTTGAGGTTTACACATCATAAGTTACCCAAGATTTAAAAAAAAAAAAAAAATTGCTAATTTGCAAGCAACCACCCTGTTATCGCACCCCTTACTAAATTGCATGCAGTGGGCGGTAAAAAGCAGACAAACTGGAAAAACTCTAATGATGAAATCGCTTGAAAGGACAGACACAGCTTGTTGCTCAACAGCTCGATGAAAGCTGTAGGTTGTAGGTTGTACATATAAACTGTGTAGGCGAGGACCAGTCTTAAGAAACCAGCTTCATGGATTGATTAGCAGACCGGCTCACACAAACACTTACTGATTCATCTTCAAAAACCTTTCAGTCCTCTGAACAATGACCCCATAACCAGAGAGGAAAATAACAAACACAAGGGTTCATTTTTAGCCCTTTAACTTTAATGAACACGGACTGCCAGACCAGCATGTTGTAAGCCTTTAGAACCACCAATTGGCAATTAGTAAGAAAATCTATTAACATTTCAATCATTAGCTGAATTCATGAGTGTACATTGGGCGCTGCTCCTTTCTAACCACCCACGTCTAAAAAAAATAATAATTGTGTTCCGGATCAGCATACATCTTTTCACATGTAAGATGTGCATTTTGTAAAGAGACATTTTTAATACGTGCTGTGAAAAAGGCATGGGGTCAAACTCTTGGACCCCACCACCCGTGTTACACTGAAAACTAAGCTCCATGTTTTCTAAGCCTAAAGTATTTACATTTAGTTTTTACTGGACTGTAATGCAAAGCTACTTGTTTAGTGCACCTGTATTAATAAAGCATTTATCAGTACATCATGCGTTGTGAACGTTTTACCTATTTAAGGTGACCCTCTAATATCTCACATTCATATCTTTATAGCATCCCTTAATGTATGTTAACTACCTTCTTCCATTCTTTACCCCTTCTCTGCACTTTGCTTCCTCAGAAACAGACCCTGTTGGCTTTCCATCTGGTGAACTCTCCCTAATCCTAGTTTCTGCTGCAGGCACAGTCTTCCCTATAGACTAAACCTTTGTAATCTGTGAACAGGCATGTTCCTGCTATTACTGCAACAGTGAATGGTTATGAATGTCAAGGAAGCAACAAAAAAAACTGTAAACAAGTGTGCTCATTTCCTGTTTCTTGAAGAGCTGCTGGAAAAAGGATCTGGGTAATTGTGTGAAAGTTCCTACTGCTACAGGACCATGCGATTTGTAGCAGTTTTAAAATGAAATGCTTTGGACAAATGTGCACCTTTTAGGGTCTCTCTCTCTCTCTCTCTCTCTGAGAAAGTGAAGGGTAAACTGCAGAAGTGGCAGTGGCTCCTGCCCCAGCTCTCTTCAGAGGGCGGGCGCTAGTAATGAACAATCTGGTAGCCTCAATGTTGTGGCACATGTTAGTGTGTTTAGACCCTTCTCGAGGGCTGTTCTGAGAAGCGATCCAGAAATGCATCATTGATTTCTTCTGGGATGCATTTCACTGGCCTGCTGTCCTGTACTTGCCACTAGATGAAGGAGGCCAGGGGCTGATTAATCTGGTCAGCAGAGTGGCAGCTTTCTGACTGCAGGTCGCTTAGAAGCTGCTTTACTCTGCAGACAACGCATGCTGGAGACATTTTGCTTTTTCTATCCTCGTACAGCAGGGAGGCTGGGGTTCGAGTGCCACTTGTTTTTATTAGACAGTAATAGGCTGCATCTTTTGAATCTGCCTTCCTTCTATAAGAACCTGTTTAATGCCTGGAGAGTTTTTAAAACAATATGAACAGAAGCGTCGCTATGCGATCTTTGGATTTTAGGGGAGCCCTTATTTTTTTATCCTGTTTTTCCATGTCAGTTTTTATTTATTTATTTATTTATTTATTTTTACCTCCAACAGCCCTTGTTCTGCTTTTACACAAGCAGGGGTGACAAAGCTCTCTCACTTAATAGACAAATTGTTTTTAGTGGAAATCTGGAGAGGTTTTAGCTATACAGGTTGGATTTCATTCTGTTCGTTTTATAGAATGGGTTCTTTTAGATTTTAGACCTTCACTTTTTGCCGGGCTTGTACATTTCTGAACTCTCTTTTTAGCAAAGCAGCAGTTGTCTGAAAAGCAGCCACTGACTCCCTCTGTCTGTGAGGGGAGTGAAGAGACAATGAAGCTGCTGACTTTTAAGAATTTTTACAATGTATATTTCCAGACTTTAGAGAAAAAACAGCTGTTTGGTGTTGAAGAGGAAAATTATTGAATTCTAACAAACTTTATATCTTATGTGTTATGTGTGTATCTTGTATTTCTATATACATTTAATTGAATGTGAGGTGCTGTGACAGGCTGGCTCGCAGTGGTGAGTGTGATGACGTCACGGACCAGGAAGTAACTGAAACCAAAACAATGGATGGGCGGGTGAAGTTGAATGCTATGGCACTCAGCGTTTTAATAAACAAATAAACAAAACAAAAGATTTAAACAAAACAACAAAACACAAACCAAAGCAAAGGGCACGAGGGCCAAACGAATAAACAGCAAACAAGTAAGTGGCGTGCTGGCTAAACCAGCACGCTTTAGCAATTGTTTTGTACTCTACGCTCTCTCTCCGCTCTCTCGTACTCTCCTCTGTACACTCAACAACCAACCCGAACAGCTGCTGGTTCTTATACTCTGGCCGAGGGGTTAACTAGTTGTTAATTATCTTATTACCCCTCGGCCACAGTCTGCAGCGTTTGGTAAGGATGCATGACTGTCAGCTAGTTAAATAATCAGTAGCTGATCAGTCATGCATCCTCACGAGGTTTTAAATATAAATATAAAAACAATAACAAACGACGCGGCGCTTTTATCCGCGCGCAAACAAATACAAATAATAATAAATAGGGCGGGACACTCCGCCACACATGCCCCCTTGTGCGCAGCACACATGGCCTTTTCGGCCACCTCCCCCTTATTCCCTAAAGTCCCGGCTAGCAGTCCTGGCCCCGGAACAGGGGAAGCAAGGTGTCTCCGGGCGGCCACGGCGGGATGTCCTCCTCCCACCCCAACAACTGTAGCGCCCTAGTGGACCACGCACAGGCCGGCCCCTCTGGCCAGAAAATTTTGGGGTGGTCTCCAGACCTGCCCCCTTCTTCATGGCCGGCATCTCCCCTCCGTGGGGCTCCGCCACAGTATTTCCTGCAGCGAAATTGCTGCGGGGAGCTGGTCTCCTGACCTCCCCCTTCTTCATGGCAGGCAGCTCCCCTTCATGGGGCTCCAGCCACAGTATTTCCTGCCGCAAAGTGCGGCTGGGGAGCTGGTCTCCTGACCTCCCCCTTTTCGCGTGGCCGGCAGCTCCCCTTCATGGGGTTCCAGCCATAGTATTTCCTGCCGCCAGTGCGGCTGGGGAGCTGGTCTCCTGACCTCCCCCCTTTCCGCGGGCGGCAGCTCCCCTTCATGGTGCTCCAGCCACAGTATTTCCTGCCGCATGGCAGGACTGGTAGCGACTCCAGGCAAAACAGGACCCTCGGGAGGCGAAGGTAGCAGCTGCAGACCTTCGGCAGGCAACGGCAGCAGCAGCGACCCTCGGGGCGACGGCAGCCGCAGCGGACCCTCGGGGCGACGGCAGCAGCAGCGGACCCTCGGGGCGACGGCAGCAGCAGCGGACCCTCGGGAGGCGACGGCAGCAGCAGCGGACCCTCGGGAGGCGACGGCAGCAGCAGCGGACCCTCGGGAGGCGAACTCGGGAAGGGAGCCCCTGGCCATGGAGGCGGCAGCGGGAGCTCCACTTCTCCCTTGTACCCTGTAACTGGTGGCTCTCCAGGCGATGCGGAGCAACAGGCAGCCCCAGGCGATCGCGGAGCAACAGGCATCCTTGGGCGATGCGGAGCAACAGATATCCTTGGGCGGTGCGAAGCAACAGGCATCCTTAGGCGGTGCGAGCAACAGGCATCCTTGGGCGGTCGCGAAGCAACAGGCATCCTTGGGCGATCGCGGAGCAACAGGCATCCTTGGGCGTCGCGAAGCAACAGGCATCCTTGGGCGTCTGAAGCAACAGGCATCCTTGGGCGATGCTGAAGCAACAGGCATCCTTGGGCGGTGCGAAGCAGGGCAGGAGCAGTCCTTCCCATGATGGTGGATGTGGAACCAGCAGGTATTCACCCTCTGCTGGTGGAGGTGGAGATGGAACCAGCAGGTATTCACCCTCTGCTGGTGGAGGTGGGAGGGGCAAGCAGTCCTCCCACGGTGGTTGAGGCGGAACCAGCAGGTATTCACCCTCTGCTGGTGGAGCTGGGAGCGGCAAGCAGTCCTCCCACGGCGGTTGAGGCGGAACCAGCAGGTATTCACCCTCTGCTGGTGGAGGTGGGAGGGGCAAGCAATCCTCCCACAGCGGTTGAGGCGTAACCAGCAGGAATTCACCCTCTGCTGGTGGAGCTGGGAGCTGTAAACAGTCCTCCCACGGCGCTTGAGACGGAACCAGCAGGCATTCACCCTCTGCTGGTGGAGGTGGGAGGGCAAGCAGTCCTCCCACGGCGATTGAGGCAGAGGTGGAGACAGAGGCAGCTCCTGCTGCTCTGCTCCTAGTGGTGGTGGAGACAGAGGCAGCTCCTGCTGCTCTGCTCCTAGCTGTGGAGACAGAGGCAGCTCCTGCTGCTCTGCTCCTGGTGGTGGAAGCGATGGAGGTGGCGGAGACAGAGGCAGCTCTTGCTGCTCTGCTCCTGGCGGTGGTGGAGGCAGAGGCAGCTCCTGCTGCTCTGCTCCTAGTGGCGAAGCGGTTGAGGTGGTGGAGGCAGAGGCAGCTCTTGCTGCTCTGCTCCTGGCGGTGGTGGAGGCAGAGGCAGCTCCTGCTGCTCTGCTCCTGGTGGTGGTGGAGGCAGAGGCAGCTCCTGCTGCTCTGCTCCTGAAAGTGGCGGAGGCAGAGGCAGCTCCTGCTCCTCTGCTCTGGGCGGTGGCGGAGGCAGAGGCAGCAGGTATTCTTCCTCTGCTGCTGGAGACCTAGGTTCTGGACCTGTGGGCTTCCCCTGGGCTGGATGTACGGGCTCCCCCTTCTGGGGCTGGATGCACGGGCTCCCCTTCTGGGCTGGATGCACGGGCTCCCCCTTCTGGGCTGGATGCAAGGGCTCCCCTTCTGGGCGCTGGATGCACGGGCTCACCCCTTCTGGGCTGGATGCACGGGCTCCCCTTCTGGGCTGGATGCTCGCTCCCCCTTCTGGCGCTGGATGCTCGCGCCCCCTTCTGGCGCTGGATGCTCGCGCCCCCTTCTGGGCTGGATGCTCGCGCCCCCTTCTGGCGCTGGATGCTCGCGCCCCCTTCTGGCGCTGGATGCTCGGCTCCCCTTCTGGGCGCTGGGCACAACGGGACTTCGGCTCATCCCTTTCCTCATCTGTGTCCCGGTCGACCTCTGGGCAGCTTTCCTCCTCATGCCCATATCGATGGCAGTATGTACACCACTCCTCCGCGGAGTCCTCCCTGTGTACCCACCATGCGAGATCCCATGGCCGGAGCTCAGGATCCATCCTTTGGCTTCCACTGTCCCTCTGTTGTGGGGCTGGCCATTCCTCTCTCCTCCCCTTCTTCTTCCCATTTTTTTTTTTTTTTCCTTCACAAAAAAAACACTTTTTGAAAAACAAAAACGCCCTTTTCCTGGTCCGCTGTTGGAGGCGTTGTTTATCCCACTTCTGACACCATATGTGACAGTCTGGCTTGCAGTGGTGAGGATGATGACGCCACGGACCAGGAAGTAACTGAATCACAAACAGTGGATGGGCGGGTGAAGTTGAATGCTATGGCACTCAGCGCTTTAATAAACAAATAAACAAAACAAAAGATTTAAACAAAACAACAAAACACAAACCAAAGCAAAGGGCACGAGGGCCAAACGAATAAACAGCAAACAAGTAAGTGGCGTGCTGGCTAAACCAGCACGCTTTAGCAATTGTTTTGTACTCTACGCTCTCTCTCCGCTCTCTCTCCGCTCTCTCTCGTACTCTCCTCTGTACACTCAACAACCAACCCGAACAGCTGCTGGTTCTATACTCTGGCCGAGGGGTTAACTAGTTGTTAATTATCTTATTACCCTCGGCCACAGTCTGCATCGCGTTTGGTAAGGATGCATGACTGTCAGCTAGTTAAATAATCAGTAGCTGATCAGTCATGCATCCTCACGAGGTTTTTAAATATAAATATAAAAACAATAACAAACGACGCGGCGCTTTTATCCGCTACCAAACAAATACAAATAATAATAAATAGGGCGGGACACTCCACCACAGGTGCCTTTGAAACTGTAGCAAGCAGTGATTGCATCATCTGCAGCTGGCCCTTCGGGCTTGTGAACAACAGTGTTCCCCATCCCCAGGACACCAACTTTTGATAACTCTGTTCTGATTCTATATTGTGCTGTGATAACGAAGAATTACTTGAGACAGGAGAGAAGTTACAACACAGTCGACACCCCATCAGATCAAATGATTTACACCTTGGCCCCAGGAAAGAACTGCCCAGGACAATTGGTTCTGGTAGGCTACAGCACAGCTGGAATGACATGTAACGAACTAAAAGGCCTTATCTCAAACCTCTGTGACATCCTACCCAGAGACACACCCTACCCTGTAAAACACTGTATAAAATCTACTGTAATCCTTGTGTAAATTAACAGTCTCTTGTAGACTCTTCCCTTGTATATATTGATTAAAATATCTGGATAATCAACCTGAATCCTGAGTCTCTTTGGATAGAGAGTAAACCCACTACAGTGTGTGTGTGTGAGAAGGTGTGCTTATTTAGTCAGTTAAAAGATCTGGCTGACACGAGCTGGAGAGCACACCTGTCTGTCCCTGAGTTTGTCTCCTCTGCTTGGAGAGTGTTGTACAAACCACCCATTCCAAAATCCTGAACAGTATCATTGCCATACAAGTTTGTGAGCAGAATCACCCCAGAAATCATAGATCAGTGCATTTTGTAATGAACAAGACACCGTGTATCATTTATTTAGTGATTGTTCAAGGCCGACTCCTTTGTTTGACCTGCTCAAAACGATTAATCGGCTATTGGATTATGTTTTACAAGATAAGTTTTAGTTTTGGAGTAAAATACAATACTAAAAAGTTCTGTCTGTTGCTTGGCTAACTTTATTGTGGGCCAAGCCAAACTAGCCATTTTAAAATCACACAATGGGGTCGGGCGTTCACAGTGTGTTGTGAATTTTAAGGGTGTGGATAGTCACTAGGCTTAAAATAGATTTGACATTTTACAAAATGACCCGTGACCTGGAGAATTTGTACTTGGTGAGGGTGTTGTTTATACATTGTTGAAAAATGTGTGGTTGTGATATGGATTAGCTCTGCTCCTTTCGTTTTGATGGCTATGTGGTCTGGTGATTAAAGATAAGGGCTTGTAACCAGGAGGTCCCCGGTTCAAATCCCGGCTCACTGACTGACTCACTGTGTGACCTTGAGCAAGTCACTTAACGTCCTTGTGCTCCGTCTTTCAGGTGAGACGTTGTTGTAAGTGACTCTGCAGCTGATGCATAGTTCACACCCCCTAGTCTCTGTAAGTCGCCTTGGATAAAGGCGTCTGCTAAATAAACAAATACTAATAGTCATTGTTTATATTTATATAATTGATTTAATAAAGAGCTCCATAGTTTTCACCCTGCATCAGGAATCAATAATGCTTGCTGAAAAATGCAGCACCAATTGAATTAGTCCCAACACAGCTTTCAAAATATCATAGTAGACTTTTTTTTTGCCTTTTTTAACACAGTTCACAGACTATACAGTCCAGGGACTATAGCATGCAAGACATTTTTAATGGAAGTTAATCATTCAGTTATGTTTAAGAGATCCTGAACAATCCTCTCTGAATGTCTGTAACACTTGAAATGTATTTGCTTACGATTGTAAGTCGCCCTGGATAAGGGCGTCTGCTAAGAAATAAATAATAATAATAATAATAATAATAATAATAATAATAATAATAATAATAATGTCCTGCATAGCATAACCAGTGTGGAACTGCCTGCTTTGACTTGTCTTATGCCACTTTTTCATTAGCACAATGAAAGCAGCCTGTAAAACTCGACCTTGTGCAAACTGAGACATTTAACCTACTGCAGCAACCAGGTATGTTTGTTATACATGAACATGCATGTTTACTATAACATGTACTTCTATCACAATTGCACATTTCAGACATTTAGGGAATGGAAGTGCACAGCAAATACAATTGAATGAAAACTTCAGTAAGTTACGACGACTAAGAGTGTCACTAAATAAGCTTTTTCAATAAAGACACAACCATGCTCAATTCACTGTTTATTTAATGATTTCCTTTGCAAATTTGTTTACATTTTTTTTTTTTTTTTTTAAAGGACAGTAAAATACTGATCTATAGTAATGAAGTTATACACACTGCAGAAAAAAATATATATGTACTTTTACAGCTGATATTTTCAGTACATTTTCAAGAGGTAGAATGATTTCATCATTAGAGACTCTCCTTTACATATATATTTGTATATATACACACACACTCCGAAAACACCTTTGTTTGGAATGTACAGTATATTAATATACGATACAGATCAACACAGTGATTACTTTTATTTTTATTCAGTAGCTGGACCCACATTAGATTCAGTATAGTATTAAACTACAGCTTGCAAATAATCAAATAGTAATTAAAACTGGGTTACACTCTAAATAAACATGACATTTTCATTTAAAAGTTTCATAAACAAATTATATAAACAAACATCCATTTGGGGATTGGATACCGATATAGTCTAATGCTTTTATTATAATTGTTTGTTTTGTCATATTTTTTTCATGTCATTATTTATAGACTATTAAAACTGCCTACCTTTTTTTTTTTTTTTTTTATATAAACAAATTCAAACCATTAATGGCTCTATAATTCTGGTGGTGTACTGGAATGACTTGAAACTCCCACTATTTTCTTCAGGAAGCCTGTCTACTGTATGATATTTGAGGAAAAATGGGATGAATCCAAAATGCTGGAAGTCAAGTTATACCAGGACCTGTCAATTGCATTGTCCTTTTCCTAGCAGGGTGGGAGTCTCCTTTACAGTTTTGAAGGATTATTTTTCTGCATGTCAAGAATGAAGCTAACAACCCAAAGCATGTCCCTTGTATTTGAGGGAGATGTATTAGCTGCACTGACAGTAAGGGAACTCTGCTGAGGGTGCTGAACCAGTGACACACATTGGACCATATCGATGTGTATGAAGGCCATTTGAGAGGGAGAGGGTGGGGGATTCTAACACTAACCTAGTAAACAATATAGGCAAACATTTGAGCCCTACATTTATTGGGTAATAAAATTAAACTGTGTAAAATTGCCCTTTGTGTTTATTAGATCTGGCCCATTACAAAGTGGATAATTTTAAGTTTCTATGATCCGGTTTCACAGACCCTGACTGGCACTAATCATGGACGAAGGTAACATTAGGTAATACAAGATCAGGGCCAATCAGGGTCTACGAAACCAGCCATATATATCTCTTTTTTTGTCTTCTGCACCAGTTTGCATGATCCCTTTATTAACACAGTAAGAAACCCACATGGGGGTCTACTCAATTGGCCAAACAGTCACAGATCTAAAAGCGGCCACTGTTCTAATATTAAAATGAGGACAAAACTGTACCTATTTTTTAAAAGACAAAAATAAACTTGTGACACTATTAGAGATTTTGTTTGTGTCAAAGTCCCTTCTTTTAATGATGATTTAAACTGGGGGTTTGGCCACTGCTTGGCTCAATTGAATAGACCTTGTGCACTGTTAACCACTTCCTTCTTTTATAAAACAAATTTGGCCAATTATTATTACTGTTAAGAAAGTGCTTATTATACTCTGTACATAACATGCTATTCACTTAACCATTGTCTGGATTTAAACTAATTAAAAGTATACTGTGCCAGTATTTCACACAAAAGGAAGAAGCTGTATTTACAAGTAACATTAGCCACTTATACAGACTCAAGAGCTTAACAAAGCTTATTGGGATAAACTCCCAATCAGCATCTGCAATTCATACATTCCCTTTTTTGGAGTTATCTAAAATAAACATTTTAATATTATTATTTATTTCTTTGCAGACGCCCTTATCCCATATCACATTATTTTTACATACAATTACATTATTTTTTACACATTATTTTTTTACATACAATTACCCATTTATACAGTTGGGTTTTTACTCGAGCAATCTAGGTAAAGTACCTTGCTCAAGGGTACAGCAGCATCCCCCACCTGGGACTGAACCCACGACCATCCAGGCAAGAGTCCAGAGCCCTAACCACTACTCCACACTGCTCAATAGTTGAATATGTTTGTTTCAAAGCAAATCTAAAACAGCAAATAGTTAGATTCCAATGAAAATGTAAAAGATTAAAAACAGATCTACAGTTCTTCCCATTCATTTATACACATTCTAATATATCATAAAAAGAAAGAAGAAAAAAAAGTCCATATACAGTTAATGTGAAAACACTTTTCATGCCATTTCATTTAGCAAAAAAAAAAATATACATTTTTTTTAAAAATAGCCTCTGTATGTGATAAAATAAAGTCACTATGTCATGTTTGCACTCTTAGCAGGTTATAACAGCACTGTGATTTACACTGCAGGTTTGCTGATGATTGCAGCAGTTGCTATTGAAAAAACCATGACAGCACTGCCTCAGCATGGCAACTGTTTTATTCAGTGCCATTTTCCCCCCTCAAGGCTTGAAAGGAAAAGCAGTCCTTTTATTTCCTTGGAAGGATTGAATTAAACAGGATTGGGGGAATACTTTTCTGAATTTGCAGGAATCAGGCAACTATGCTCCTCGAGTGTCATTCGCATTCGCTTTGACTTCAGCTTTAGTATTGAACGTATTCAGACTGAAGGGACTGCATGGGGAAGAAAAAGAGAAGAAAAAAATACAATAAGCACACTTTCCTCGCCAGAATTAAAAACAGATCAAAAGAACAGAATTACTTGCATGATGACAGTGTAGGCACAAAAGGGGTGCCCTTTAAAACTGAAAAGGATGTACTTGTTAAAACACAGAAAAGAGCATGACGTGAAAGCAGTCCTACAGCTACTGACTGGACAGAACTAGTGGAGAGCTTGGGCATTGGCAACAACAATAATATTGTCCTTTTTGTTCCTTGTGGGAGAGAAAAAGGTTAATCTTGTGTGATAAATCAAATGGTAGTAATGATTTCTAATGCACATATACATACATATATACACACACACATTATATATATATATATATATATATATATATATATATATATATATATATATATATATATATATATATATATATATATATATATACATACACACACACACAACAACTATTTGTGGAGGCATCATTAGAAAGGACTGAGATATACATTTTCAGTAATTAACAGGAAAGTAAGGTGAAATAATTTACTTTTGGGATTGGATTTGGAATGCAAATTATTGCTAGTATGAAACATCTTTGTTACAGGAAGGAGCAGTTATTTAGACTTTTTAATTGTTTTATGTGGCTAATATTTTATTTCTTAAACACGTTTCTATTTTTTCTTCAAATCTATCATTACCTGGCATTGAGCTTCTCCGGAGAAACGTTTGTGCAGCTACACAAACTCAAAGCAAGCCTAAGCCAGGTAAAGCCAGATTTACTGTAGAGAAACAGGACTGAGAACTACTATGAATTATCACAAACCTCAGAAAAATAGAAAAATAAAAGCTATCAAAATGACATTTGAATACACAGGGAAGGAAGATCTACTTGAACACACTGTGAAACAAGGTAATTGGTTGGCAATTCAGTGGCCATACTCTTTCATTTGGATGTCAATTAAAAGGATGACTACATTGGTTTCAAATGTGCATATTTTAAAAAGAAACACATATTTTTGCAAACCTGTATTTTCATTTTAAAACAGACATGTGTAAGTACACTAGGGGGCAGATTAAATCCAAATTCAGGACACCACTTTAGCCAATGCTTAGCTAAGGGTAAATGTTAGTATTGAAACAGCAATTCATACCATAGACTGGGAGTTTGCATTTTCTCTAGTGCATCGCCTTGTGGGACGTCATTTCAATGTAGTATAAAACACATGGATTCAAGCATTGTAGGTAACGCAGGTCCTGTTTTTAAAGGCAGCTTCAGGGTTGCTCTTACACAGAGCACTTGAATATTGTAGGTACCTTCAACAACCGGTTGATTATGGAATCTGGCATGATTTTGAAGTCTTGTCTGTCTAAAACCAATGTAAACCTGACTGTGTTAGTCTGGCATGTCCTGTGATTTTGCTTTTCAGGGTTTACAATCAACACACACCCTGTGGGCTGTACATCCGCAGTAAAATACTGGTTTACATAATGGAGTAAAATGAAAATTAACACAATCCTTGAATTACAGGTATACCTGGACAGTACTCCTTATTTAAGTCTTTAAATAATTTGTCATTTATATATATTTTTTCTAGGTACAGTATTATATTTTACAGTGGCTTTGTCCATAAACCAGCACACTGTATCATCTGGCAATAGGATCCTCTTATGTTGACCCGTTTCCTTTCCAGTCCACAAGACAGTATACTGTAGCAGGCAATGGAGCGTTATACTATTCAGCTTCATTGAGAAATCCGATTGGAAAACGACATATTTCTTGCAATTTGTTGGTAGTTGCAAAAATATAACCTCTTGAACTAATTAGAAGAATACTATCCTATTTGACATGAATATGTATTTTTTCAATATAAAGAGTATACACACATAGGTGTTGGAGCTGCCCTCAATGAATGTAACAAAATATAATGTATCTTGAAATGACTGGAGCTGCCTCTCTCGGCAGATGGAATCCTAAGAAAAATATCTAAAGCCAAGTACTACTTGCTTTCTACGTGAGGAATTGCATTTAAAAGAATTGAGAGCCTGCTTCAGATGTCAGCACATTGTGTACGCTTACTGTATTTGATGACCTCTTAGTAACAGAAAAGAAAAAAAAAAGCTATTGTCAGCAGCCTTAAAAGGGGGAGCAGAGACATTAAAGTACTCTAATGCTGTTTAAGTATGGTATTAAAGCAATCACTGTCACTAAACCTGTCTGAACACATGATGACTGCAATTTATTCAGTTTCCTTTTGTAAACAGCTCAAGTGCATTAAGATTTCAGAAGAAAAAAACACTAAATGAGATAAATTAAAACATTAGAGCAAAGTTATAAAATATACCATTTATAGGAAGGAAAGGAGTTGACCCAAAAACCTCTCAGAACACAGAACAGTTCAACAGTTCAACCTGTTTTAACTGCTTGACACACTTAGAATGACAAATAAGAACTCCATTTAGGACTACTAAAAATAGCTACACCAACCACGGTTCAGTCTAATGAGATGAGCCGTTCAAGACAGGAAAAGTGTGACATCGTTATCGTTTTCATTACAAAGAAATCCCAAAGTGCTTTATGCTTAATAAAAACTACAAATTCAGCAGAATATTAACGATTATGAAAAGTTACATGCATTTAGGGAGAGACATGGGCTATATATATATAAGCAATAAGACCTGGCACAGAGGGCATTGCTCATATACCTCCTACACAGCTGTTTCTGTTTCAGTTAATGATTGTGTTTCAACCTACATATTGAATTGATGATCATTAGCACCTGTTTGGTATAATTGTTTAATCATACACCTGACTATATGCCTACAAAATCCCTGACTTTGTGCAAGTGTACCTAGAAGAATTGATGCTGTTTTGAAGGCAAAGGGTTGTCACACCAAATATGGATTTGATTTAGATTTTTCTTCTGTTCACTCACTTTGCATTTAGTTAATTGATAAATATAATCTATTAACATGTCTATTTTTGAAAGCATTCTTACTTTACAGCATTTTTTCACACCTGCCTAAAACTTTTGCACAGTACTGTATATATATACAGATAGGGTTAGATTCTGGTACTGGCATCACCTCTGAGACTTTTCACAGCCTCTCTTCCTCTAAGGGGATTGCATGCAGACTGTACATAGAAGTAGCTCTTTCAGAGGGCAGACTTGCTGACCCAAGGGATTTTTTAATTGTCTCATATCCGACTTCTTGAGCCAACTCTTTTTTTTAAGTGTTTACAGATTGGGTTGTACACATCCCTGATAACATTAACATTAGCAATGTTTTATTTTCAGTTTCAGTATTGCTGTCCTGTTGTGTTTTTTTTTTTTAAATGTAGTCGTTGACAATGATTTTTTACCCCAGTTTTCTCCCCAATTTGGAATCGCCAACTGTGTTTTATTATTAGTCACAGTTCAACACTGCAACCCCCTGGCGACTCGGGAAACGGAGGCTGAAACATGCGTCCTCCAAAACGTGTTCCTGCCAAGCCGTCATTTTTCGCACTGCGGGTCCACAGTGAACCTATAGTGCCACAGATCTGAATGGCACCCTATCAGCCACAGGGGTCACTGGTGCACGGGCAACCGTGGATTGCCCTGCCGACCTAAGCCCTCCCTACCAGGGCGGCACTCGACCAATTGTGGACGCCCTGGGAACCCCGTCACGGTTAGGCAGTGACATAACCTGGATTCGAACCTGCGATCTCCAGGGTATAGGGCGCATCCTGCACTCCACACGGAAGCGCCTTTACTGGATGCGCCATTCAGGAACCCCTTGCTGTCCTGTTTTTAAAAAAAATAAATAAAAATACTAAAATAAAAAATAAACCTGAGGAGCATGTGTTTTATAATAATACATTTTAAATAGGGTAAAACATTCATTTTATATATATATACTGTGTGTATGTATGTGTATCTGATATATATATATATATATATATATATATATATATATATATATATATATATATATATATATATATATATATATATATATATATATATACATATATATATACAGTACTGTGCAAAAGTTTTAGGCAGGTGTGAAAAAATGCTGTAAAGTAAGAATGCTTTCAAAATAGACATGTTAATAGATTATATTTATCAATTAACTAAATGCAAAGTGAGTGAACAGAAGAAAAATCTAAATCAAATCCATATTTGGTGTGACCACCCTTTGCCTTCAAAACAGCATCAATTCTTCTAGGGACACTTGCACAAAGTCAGGGATTTTGTAGGCATATAGTCAGGTGTATGATTAAACAATTATACCAAACAGGTGCTAATGATCATTAATTCAATATGTAGGTTGAAACACAATCATTAATTGAAACAGAAACAGCTGTGTAGGAGGAATAAAACTGGGTGAGGAACAGCCAAACTCAGCTAACAAGGTGAGGTTACTGAAGACAGTTTACTGTCAAAAGTCATACACCATGGCAAGACTGAGCACAGCAACAAGACGCAAGGTAGTTATACTGCATCAGCAAGGTCTCTCCCAGGCAGAAATTTCAAGGCAGACAGGGGTTTCCAGATGCGCTGTCCAAGTTCTTTTGAAGAAGCACAAAGAAACGGGCAACGTTGAGGACCGTAGACGCAGTGGTCGGCCAAGGAAACTTACTGCAGCAGATGAAAGACACATCATACTTACTTCCCTTCGCAATCGGAAGATGTCCAGCAGTGCCATCAGCTCAGAACTGGCAGAAAACAGTGGGACCCTGGTACACCCATCTACTGTCCGGAGAAGTCTGGTCAGAATTGGCCTTCATGGAAGACTTGCGGCCAAAAGCCATACCTCCGACGTGGAAACAAGGCCAAGCGACTCAACTATGCACGAAAACACAGGAACTGGGGTGCAGAAAAATGGCAGCAGGTGCTCTGGACTGATGAGTCAAAATTTGAAATATTTGGCTGTAGCAGAAGGCAGTTTGTTCGCGAAGGGCTGGAGAGAGTACGAATGAGTGTCTGCAGGCAACAGTGAAGCATGGTGGAGGTTCCTTGCAAGTTTGGGGCTGCATTTCTGCAAATGGAGTTGGGGATTTGGTCAGAATTAATGGTCTCCTCAATGCTGAGAAGTACAGGCAGATACTTATCCATCATGCAATACCATCAGGGAGGCATCTGATTGGCCCCATTTATTCTGCAGCATGACAACGACCCCAAACATACAGCAAAAAGTCATTAAGAACTATCTTCAGCGTAAAGAAGAACAAGGAGTCCTGGAAGTGATGGTATGGCCCCACAGAGCCCCTGATCTCAACATCATCGAGTCTGTCTGGGATTACATGAAGAGAGAGAAGCAACTGAGGCTGCCTAAATCCACAGAAGAACTGTGGTTAGTTCTCCAAGATGTTTGGGCCAACCTACCTGCCGAGTTCCTTCAAAACTGTGTGCAAGTGTACCTAGAAGAATTGATGCTTGATGCTGTTTTGAAGGCAAAGGGTGGTCACACCAAATATGGATTTGATTTAGATTTTTTTTCTGTTCACTCACTTTGCATTTAGTTAATTGATAAATATAATCTATTAACATGTCTATTTTTGAAAGCATTCTTACTTTACAGCATTTTTTCACACCTGCCTAAAACTTTTGCACAGTACTGTATATATACACACACACACACACACACACACACACACACACACACACGTACTGTATATAGCCTACTGATCAAATATTTGTGTAAAAACCAAAATGCAGCAGCTGCATTTCGATTCCTCCACCGTTTAGGACAATTGAATAGACCCTGAAAAAGTGTTAAAAAAAGAGAGTATTAATAAGGGAGGGAATGTAGCATCCTTGCTTGGCAGAGAAATAAAAAAGGGAAGGAAGAGTTGGACAGCCTTAAAGAAAAAAAGAAAAAAAACTTACAGGGATCGAGCGACTCAAGTATCGGGCTGTAGAAGAACTGAGGCCAGTGTTTGTGGAGCGGTAGGTGCCGTATTCGTCTAGCTGCCTGCTGGAGGGGTAATGGAGGTGGCCGTTGTGGTTGAGGACACTTTTGCTGGTGCTGCTGGAGTGGGAGTTGCTGGTGGTGGAACAATTGTAATGATTGTTGTTTAGCTTGTGATAATGTCTAGGAGCCGGCTGGGAGCTGCCATTTGAATAACTGGAATGGCTAGTGGGGAAACCCGTCCTAGTAGCGGAAGATGGTGATGAAGAAGAAGAAGAAGTGGACGCTGTCATTTTACTCCCAGCGTCATCGTCAGCAGCATAAATGTTACCTAGGGAACTGGCTAGCCTGGAGTTTATGGAGAAGCTGAATTGGATACAAACATTGTGGAAATAAAAAAAAAATGCACACGTACACAAAAACAAACACAAACACAATGTACATGGCTGGGGTAATTCATGCTGAGATCAGGAAAACAGGTAAGGGCTCAGGTAATGGCAGTAAGTATATTCCCAAAATGACAGGCCTTTGCATGGAAAGGGGCTCAAATCGTCCATCCCAAAGACACCCATACAGGCCTGGCATAGTAGTGTGTGCTTAATATACACATATGCCAAAAATAACTTTACTGTTTGGAGTAGTGCCTGAAAGCACACTTTTAAAATAAGTAAAATTAAACAAGAGAAAAATATATACAGTATGTGCTTTCAAACACGTAGACAAAGCTATTGTATTCACAGTTCAGTGTGGATGTTTCTTAGAAGCCTGTCAAGGAGCAAACCGACATCACCAATACAATGTCCCCAGGGGAAATGCATTATACTAACAATACTTGGACTTAGAATGGGAAACAAATGTATAAGGCTGAAGCTTTATACATTTTTTTTTTTAAATCAGATTGCCCGTCATAAATGATGTTTTTTTCCACCCTTTCAGACATACCAGACATAGTAATTGCACAAAACAGCCTGCTGCATTTCCATAAACCACTTTAATTTAAATAGCTGCACCTTTTCAGGTTGGACCCTGCAGTCGTGCTTCTGCTTATTCTCTTAGCGGTGGCTGAGCTGGAGGCTGGGACTTTTGAAGACTTGAGAGGAGACATGGAACCCTGGGCACTCGTGGAGGTATTGAGTCTGTATGAACAATTAAACATCTGGGTGTGTCAGTAACATAGGAAAATAAACAACTCCCTGCATTACAGGAGTCCGTGTCATGAAAATGTAGATCACCAGGACTTCTTTCCAGCGTGTAGGATAGCATCTCAGAACCACACAGTAGGCTGGATTTTATTAGCTTGTGCTCCAGTCATTCATTTACTATTTTTTATAAAAGGAGAAATAAAACTTAAACTGAACCTTTAAATAAACATGATATTTTCAACTAAAAAGACTGGAGTAGTAAACACTATGTAATTATGGCCTACAGTATTTTGTTTTATCTTTTTTACTTGCAGATGTAGATCTGGAATCCCTTTGTGAAACACTTTACTGATGATGTGCATGTGTTAAAAATATCCAAGATTTAATTGGAGCATGCTCTCTGCTCCTCAAAATAAATCTGTGCTGAAGTGTTGACAGGAAAGAAGGTGACCTGTCTTTGTATTATGAGGTTCTCTGGAAAATTAGCAAGACGCACTCAAAGCAAGAGCAATTTCTACAATCAGCATATTCCACTTGTGATAAAACAATCTACGCTCACAGGCAGACTCTTCATGCTGAGATACACCTGGCTCTTTATATTCATGGTACTAATTAAAAAACAAGTAATCTATTACTCCTTGCTTGTTCGTTAACTGTCTGCATCCCTATTGGTGCTGCCTTGTAACAGTCACTATTCTAATTCCATACAAAATTGAAGGGCTCCAAATTCCCTTCTGAGGAAAAATAAATACTGTTTGGTTTTTTACAAGGATCGTTTAAAAAGGGTTTTCAAGATTTGGAGAGACAATTTGGTAGCTCGTTTTATAGCACTTTTCTGAGGTCAACCCTGTGTGTGAGAACTGAGCATGAAACACTCAAAAGCATTTAAAAATGTAATTAAAATGAATCAGTGCAAAGAAACAGACAATACCTGAAGGGCTGTGAGGGAGACCGAGTATGCATTTTCATCTCGTCTAACCTGAAAGAGGGAGCATTTAAATGTGGTTAAGGCAAAAATTGTATTATCTTTTTTTGTGTCTTTTTATACAATTTAATGTGGTTGCTACATTTAGGGGAGTGCTTTGCTTCTTCAGCTATAACAGATATTAAGAGATCATTTATAACACCCTATCGCTGCAAGTAGTAGCTAGAACATGCCTGTTTTGCACAAAGATTTACTCAAAGACAAAGCAGATGATCTTGGTTTATTTAATGGGTTATACAGTGATTAACACAATTACATAGTAACAGTAATAATTTGAAATAAAATATAAATAAAACTAAAAAAGAAATTAATGTCCATAAGATAAACATTTCAGAAATCTGTCTTTAGTCAAGCCAAGTTCATTCCCTGATCAAGAGATTATCAAAAAATACACACATTCTTTCTCGTCCTGCAGCTACCTCTCTATGTCAAGAATACTTTTTAGTGTACTCTGTACATATTCTCTAATAAAAGCGGTGAAAAATTGAAAAAAAGTTAAAAATCAGAAAAAGGTCTGTCATTCAAGCTGTGCCGTGCAATTGCTTTGTAGTAACAAAGCCAGAGGAGATGAGATTTTAGAAAACACGTTGACATTAACAAAATCTGTTGAACATTCCTTTTGATAAAAAATATCTGGGAAACTGTGTTGAGTTTTCAGATAATGTATAGAGGGTGGTTCAAAAAAGGTCACAAAACCCAACCAATTCAATGAGATTTATGGTGAAAAATATGCACCACAGAGCAGAGGCTATGTAAGCAATAACACACCCGAAACATAGCGATCTCAATATACAAAAGCATGTCTTCAACTGCCTTATAATAGAGCATGAATAAATTAGTAAGATGAGGCCAGTGAGACACTTTATTAGCTTTAGTACAAATTCAGTGCTTCCCTAATAGTTCAATAGCTATTGCCAGACAGAGCCCATTTCTGGTTTTAAATCCACTTAATATGCACACATCATCCCGCTATAGTTCAGGGCACCTTACCTTAGTGCACCAGTTGTGGCCGATCGGGGTTGTCTTCTACTTTTTAAGGCACGAAGTTCGTCTCCTTGGGTCACTGAAACCCTGTCCTCAGCATATTCATTCTATAACGAAACAGGAAGGATTTTATCAGAAGTTAATTTCGGTGCACAGTGTTTCTTATTGTTATAAGTCATTTTGTGCATTTTTTTCTGACTTATTATAAAAATCACCAAAACGAAGGAACTGCTACCGGTACTTAACATAAAGAAACGTGCCCTGAGTGAGACGCAAGATGGAGTTTTGACAAATCCTTAACAGGGATTTCTCATATAATTGTTTTTAACATTAATTTGTTTTAACTATATGCAGCAGCATTCGGCACATACAGGACCAAAAGCTCCAACGGTTTAAAGACGGCTGACTCAGAACTTACTGTAGCTCCGGCAATTGCAGCATCACATGTCTGGAGGTGCCATTCATCACAGCTGCTGAGTGAACTCAACAAAAGCTTATGAAGCAAGTGGCAAAATCAGTGTCTACATATGGCACATACAGCAACAACAACAGCAAGGTGACACAGGCTTAAGAATCAACAGTGTGTAGCAAAAGGAATGCTTTCTTAATCCTAGGATCAAATAGTAAAATAGCAACTGCAAATTGTTTTTATTTCTTTTGACAATTGGATGCACTTGAAACAATATTTACTGTAATCTAGGGCAAACACACCACAGAAAAAGCTGACGGATTAATATTGAAATGAGGCTGCTGCATTTCCCATAATACTATTTGCTTTGTGCTGGGCAAGGTTGCCCCAATGGTTTCTTGAAATTTGTCTTGTGTTTTTGATGTTATCTCCACTTTAAATGGCTGGGCACTTTTGATAACTTGGCGTTTTTTCACATTTCCAATGTGTTTTTGTTTCAGATTTAATACACATAAAAAATTGGGGTCATACATTTACTGGGAGTGAGCACTTCACCTGCAGTTTTCCCACTGTGGACAATATAGGCCTCTAGTGTATGTAGTACCTTCATTTGTAGTGACAACACATTGGAAGGTTAATACAAGTGAATAAAAAGGGCAGAGCAGTTTGAGTAATACGGCTGATTAATTAATTTCATTCTTGGCGACTGAAAGTCGGCTCCCTAAAAATCTATACAATGAATTCCACCACAAACGAAGTTTCGCTTTTCATAATTGTTAATATGAATCCAACAGGGGATCGCATCCTGCTATTCTCCTGAAAAACTTTCCTGGATGAGATCCAGAAGGACTGCTTCTCAATATTAAACTGGTACGTCATTCACGTTCTGTATTCACACAAAGAGCCACCAAGGACCAAGAAAGGAAAGCCCAAGATTTAAAAAACACAATACCACCGCAATTCATCACAACAAAGTGTTTTGTCTAACTAGTGCGTCACAAGGCATCTTAGAACACTGGCAAAGCATGTTCTTTGTTTTTGTTCAATAGCATTTTCAAACCTAGAATAATAATTACAATAATGATGCTAATAATAAATCAAAGTAGCTGGCAGGTTGTTTTTTTTTTGTTTTTTTTAAGACTGCCTTTCAACATTATGCATGCAAATGTGCTTTTGATTTTGAGGACGGTAAAACTCCTTAATGCAAATATCGAAAGGGCACATAAGCTAATTAACATTATAAAATCAAAATCTGCATAAGCACACATTGTTCATATATTAGTCACATGACTGCCAGTTCACTTGCCTGCGTTTAGAAACAAGAAGCTATTCAAAGTGTGCTAAAGCCATAACATTATTTGTAAATGACAGACATTTGTTAAATAAGAGATTGAAATAGTGCTTTATTTCATATGTACATTTTGCTGTTGAGTAGCCTGTTACCTGCTCTGTATAATTCTCTATTTTTGTTTCTGCTTAGATTATTATTTGCCAAACAATTCCCAAAAAAGCCTCTTTTGAAAAGATCCATGAAGCAAAGTGACAAGACAAAGGTTTTACAAAGTTACTAAGCTTTGAAATCATCCTGAGATGTGTACAACAGACACTGAACTGAATTGTTAACATGAAAACAGATGATCAGAATGTGCTGCTGGGGGCAGTGGTGATCTCTCATGCTATAAAAAATGTTGATTTCCAGGAAACAAGGTTTAAAAGTTTATCACCAAAGTACACCGAAAGCCAAGAAATGTCCAATTCATGCCTAAATTCATAGCGCCACTGGTAAAGCATAATTTACGGGTCATGTACTGATGTTTCCAACTAATCTTTTAAAAGCAGCCAAGTTCAGCCAACTGCTAATCCAAGGCACTGAATGGAAGACACTATTATTACTGTAAACATTTTTTATTTTGATTTTGTTTTAAACAAACTATAGGTGTGGCAGCATGAAATAACAACACTACACCAGCGGGTTTGGATGTTTACATTTGAAAGTTATGACTTCTCAACTCAATTGGATAAACAAGAACTGCTTGGGAGAGCTGCCCAAGAAGGGCTCCATTGCAGCTTCATTTCCATTGCTGCTGCAAAAAAACTATACAAACGCTAGTATCCCAGAAGAAACCACATGCGCAAATGCAAAGAAAACCAGTCGCTCCCTTTTACTGCATGAAAAGGTAGGATCAATCGTTAAAAAAAAATTAAAAAAAATACAACTGACCTGTCACGCATCCCTGTTTCTGTTGAATCGATTCCCATCCCTCCACCTTTTTTTCAATTACCCCATGGTCAACCACAGGGGGTCATAACCCTCAAATCCATTTGGATAAGATGACAAGTATTTCATTTTGTACCACACTCACAATCATCATATAAATACCACCGCTTCCAAATTCTGTGTGGTGGGGGTTTGCCCTGAACTAATAAAAGTGTCCTCACCTCTTGCACCCGGTCCATGCTCTGTGTTTTGTAAAGGCTCCCGCTGATGGAGATATCGTCCATGCTGGAGATGATGTGGGAGACCCTGCCCGCATCCAGCTGCCTCTGCTTCTGCTTAGACCTGTGGACGTCGCCCTGGACACTGAGGCTGGCTTGTTTCCTGGGCGAAAAGATTTGAAAAACTTAAGAAAACGTCAGGTAGGCAAACTTACTAAACAGAATTACCTTCATGTACTATAATAGCATGCCAAAGCAATGCAATGAAAAACCAAGACCAAAACATCTTCCGAAGCCACAGCACATAGTCAGTCACAATTTTTTTTCTAAAGGCATGCTGTATATATAATTCACCCTCAAACTTTGTTACGAGATAAATCAAGAGCAAATTATATATATATAAAAAAAAATTCTATTCAACATTTCCCTTCTTGTGGCCAGCACAATATATAAGACTCGTCTCAGCACAACACTGAAGACCTCCCTCCATTAGGACCAGCTCTCTACTAAGACTACTTCACTAGGTCCCTTCGGTAATAGTGGAATACCACTGTGTGTCAAAGTTCTCTTCTCTATCGTATATTAGAAAACAGCTAGAAGAGAGGAAGCAATTTCATTGGCTAACAAGTGTTCCAACCTGTGCAGATATGTCAGCATACGGACAGAGCTTGGAACTTTCAGAAGCATTCTACCTGATTCCATTGACAACCAATTCACTTTGGAAGTGTTGAGGTGGAGGTGGGGTGGTGCCATTTTCTAAGCACAATAACACATTCCAGGGTGTTCAAAAAAGCGGTCCAAATCTGTTTAACAGCATTTGGCTTCACCTCCCAGGTGTGTGGATATTAGACCATATTTGAACATGCCGTCATGTGTTCTTGCTTTGTTATAAACCTCATGGATAGATTGTTCACAGTACTGCAGCCATTATGTGACGATAGATGCCCCTAAAACTGACCAGTCTTGAAAACTCACTTTTAAAACAGTTAAACAAAATCTTACCAAAAAACATTTTAAAAATGTCTTCATAAACAAACAAAGGTTTATAACAACATCAACATCCTGCTCAGTGGCCTCAAGAAACATTTGTGTCGCTGCAGTCAGCAAACTTTCAACTGGCAGTCAAGATAAGTAGTCTGTGTGTCTGAAGCACAGAAATGCTATAAACCTTACTGCGACTATTACTGTTTTGAATAAAAATAACAAACAATGCCGTTTTCCTCTAGAGAGGCTTACATGTCTGAAGGAAATTCCAAAAGGCATGATTAAAGTTTCCCTGAACAGTTTGCGTTTCTAATCACCTACTGCTCTCTTCTCCCTCCTCCCCAAAAGCAAGATGTTTGTCAGCTGTTCTGAATCCCAGCTGGCTGACATAAACCCACACACCCACACATACATATATATCTCCCCTGGTTGCATAACATAAAATAAACTAAACCAGTAATCAGCGTTTAACTAAAACTTCCCATTTTTCAGCCAAATGCCAATATATTTTACACAACCCAAACTCACACCCTAATAAAGATTTATAATGCACATCAATGGCTCCAGGCTAGACTTTCTTTCTCTCAGTATCAAACTAATTTCCATTCATTGAAATCATCACGTACAATCTGCTTTTCCACAAACTGAAGAGAATTACTAAACAGAATGTTTTCCCAGGAGGAACAGTACGTTCTAGTTCAGTAGCAAATGCCCCCGGTCTGACCCTAGTGTGTTTCTACAGTACCTCTGCTAATGACCATGCTGTAATAGAGGATGTTCATAAAGATCACTGGCATTAAAGCAATCAAACAGGTAACAATACATTTAAGAAGCAATACGGCACGTTTACAACAAATATGATGAGATGCATTCATTGACAAAAGAGCACGTTTTTAAATGACCATCAAAAATATATTGTGCAAAAGGAAGCCAATGCATAAAATGAGGCCTGAAATAAAGAACACACACCCTGCTAAAACAGAAGAGTGTTTCTCTCATTCCTTTAACAGGTAGGGGGAACTCCAAAGAGATTTAGTTGCTGTAGATATTTTTAGCGGGTTTTACAGAAACAAACTAGGAAATGTATAAAAACATAATGTGTGTTGGAGGTCTCAATGGTTAAACACACTGCATTTAACAAAGTATGGCTATTTAACAGCAAGTTTAAAATGTACTTACTCCTCTAGAAAGTGCTGCTGTGGTCCAATGATAGACCCGGGTCGACATATCCTGATCCATGCAATGGTCTCTGCAGCTGTGAACTTGTAGTGCTTCATTAGATAGCAAGCTATTAATGTCCCTGTTCTCCCCAAGCCAGCTGGAAGGAAGGGAAACAATACATTTTAAATCTGTTTCCAAAAGCTACAGGACTTCTTTATAAGAAGTGGCGTTAAATTGTTTAAACTGCATTGAATTTACGGGTGGTCAATTATAAATCACCAAACAGAATCCAAAACTCCAATATACTGCTAAATATATACTGGATAAATTTGGGGATACCATCTATGCATATGGAAGTGAGAGGTTTGGAATTGAAAAAAGAAAGGAGAAAATACAAACTATTCCTGTAAAGTCTAGATGGCAGCAGGAGATTGAGCGCTTAGTTACAGAAAGGAGGCAGCTGAGGAAGCAACTCCCAGGACAAGCAGGGAAATGGACGAGATGGGAGAGTGTGGAACAACGCAAGATCGGCTGGTGAGATCTATGGACAATGGAACAGAGCAGGATCAGTTTCCTCATCAGGTCAACATATGATGGTTCTCCCATCACCACAGAACCTTAATCTATGGGTAGGAGAGGATCCCCCATGTCCTTTGTGTTCATCGGCAGCTACATTAAGGCACATTTTGACAGGAGGTAAGGTGGGTCTTAGGCAAGGACGGTTTACTTGGTGCCATGACCAGGTGCTGCGATGTTTGGCCTTAGCATTGGAAGAAAAGCGCAGCATGACCAACATGTTGCCACCAATTCCAGCAATAGACGACACACAAAGAACAACATTCCTCCATCCAGGGGAGCAACCTCCAAGAAAAGGTATTAAAACCAAAACTCGTCTAGGACAACTGGAAGCTGCTAGAGACTGGAAAATGCTGGCATATGTTGTTATTTTCCCACCTGAGATTGCCACCACTGACCTTCGACCTGATATTGTCTTGTGGTCTGGATCAGCACGCCTTGTTCACCTGGTAGAGTTAACAGTGCCATGGGAGGGTGCTGTGGATGTGGCATATAAAAGGAAGAAACTTCGGTATGCTCAACTAGCTGCTGAAGCAGAACAGTGAGGATGGAGAGTCCAGGTTTACCCAGTGGAGGGGGGTTGTGGAGGATTTGTGGCACACTCTACAACCCGGTTTCTCAGAGACATCGGATTCAGTGGTCAAGAGTTGCGACGCATAGTGAAGAACTTATCTGAAGCAGCAGAGAGGAGCAGCAACTAGCTCTGGTTGAGACGAAAAGATTCTGGTTGGGGACGTCAAGCATTGTAGAAAGAAAGCAACGTCGATGTAAAGGAAGGTAAGTAAGCTGGGCTTAGCTGAGTGGGGGACAGAGGGGGGTGATGCTGGGATGCCAGAATCACTGTCGAGCCCTCTTAAGATGTCGTGGGCTAGTTGATGAAACACCAAGGATAGAAGGTGCCCACTTGAAGACCCCAGAGAAGTACTCTACTCAGCTCAGTCCAGACGGTTGTCATGCTGATGCGCCAGGGAGGACGCACTGTGGTTGATCCCTGGAGCCAGCATTGCAGCCGTTGTGTGCGCTGATGCACCAGGGAGACAAAATAGGCTTATCTCTGGAACCAGCATTACACTTTAGCCATCAACACCAGGCAGAAGGATATCTACATCATCAGATGGAAGGAAACGCAGATGGATCACATTGATTTACAGTAAAAGAAGCTATGTCTTAGTTGGTGCTTATCTTGGCGAGAGCGGAGTCCAATATCAGCATGATGTTTTACCACATACTCTCATGTAATGGAAATCATTTTATATAAGCATTTCATGCATACACATGTTTCTGCCCTAGATTCATAGTCATTCTGGGTTCTTTTGAATATGTTCCTATTAGCTTATTATACATTATGCAATGAAGTGGAAAATCATTTTTCCATTAACAGACGTGGGGCCCTATTCTCAAAGCTTTAATTTGTGTTATTTCAAGAATGTTTTTTCACTTTTTTTTTAATGAATAAAATACGTGCCCAAAACGAAGACTGTGGCTTATTTTTTTATTGCAACCTTTTAAAAAAAGCTTTTAATACTTTGTGAACAGCGCTCATACTAAATAGCATCTTATTTTTAATCAAATATCTCCATCAAGTGGACAATTAGTGCAATTACATCTTTTAACAGTATTGGGAAACGAATTGTAATGAACTAAATTATACATTTGTGGCTTCTTTTTTTAACAATAGTCAATAAATGTATTTATATATACAACTCAAAGAGCCAGCTGCCCAACATTTCATTATGTTGTGCAAATCTTTCTCAAGGGTGGTGTGTGTTTGAATCAAGACATTGGAGGTATTTATAGGTTTTTGACGGCATGACAACTACTTCTTATTGTTTATATTTAAATCCATGATTTATTCTTACGTGATGTAATGGTGTTCTATATATTGTGACATCATTTTTACTTCTATCTTTAAATCTGTATTAATTCTAATTAACATTATTTTATATAAACTTATATTTATATTAATCATGCAATGCTGGCTCTGAGGATCAGCCTTGATTTGGCCTCCCCAGCGCATCAGCATGGACAAATTTTGAATGAATTTTGTTTATTTATTTATTTAAATGTTATATATTTATTGAAATTAATTAGTTCATTCTTCTCTCTTGAGTTCCGCTGGCATAGTCGTGTTCAGTCTATTTATCCATTTACTTTCATTTATTCATTCATTTATTCTTCTATATGTCATATTGTCTAATTTTAGCTGTTCCAATACTACAAACTTTGCATAATTTATGTCATGTCCTTGACTGGTGAAGTCCTGTACTATTGGTTCATTCATTTTTTTTATTTCTAGTTAATGAAAGGTGGTTCTGAAATTTTATATAAAGTTGTTCTAGTCTCTCCAACATATTTTATTTCATCACATTTTTCACAGGCTATTCCATAAACATTGCTATTTTTACAGTAGGTATTAGTTTTTAGTGGATCTGTGTTGTTCTTATGTTTAATTATATTTTTACTTTTGTCCATGTATTTACACACTTTACATGTACTAGTGCAAGTATTTGTAGAACCTATTCTGTCAATTATTCTTTTATGTTTACTGTGAACTAAAATATCACCTAAACTAGCTTCTATTTTGAATGCTACTACTGGGGCCTTAAGAAATACTTTTTTCAATTGTTCTGAATTATGTAGAATCCACAAGTGTTTCCAAAATGCATTCCTAATTTAGATCCTATTCCTGTACCATCGTTTTGTTTGTAATTCTTATCAACAAATGTAAAATAACTGGTTTCTAATCTATCTAGTCTATTATCTAGTGCTTTTTTGACAAGCTTCTAAAGTTTCTTTACAAGGGACACTAGGGTACAAGGATTTTACATCCATGCAAAATAAAATTGTATTCTCTGGAAGGTTGTGCTTTAGTGAATTAAGTCTTTTTAAAAATTGTGTTGTATCCTTAACATAGCTTGATAATTTCTCAACGTGTGACCTAAATTGATTTTCTGCTATTTCAGCTATTATGTGTGTTGGATTATCAATCATGCTTTTTAAATTATTTTGATATAATGCCTTTATTGTATAGTCTCTCCGCAATTTCCTTAACCTCTTTTACCGATTTATTGATCTTATTGCTTTTAACGTCCTCATATGTATCCATATTATTTAATTTACATTCTACAGCTTTCATATAGTCATCTGTGTTCATTATCACTATTCCTGAACCTTTATCTGCTGGTCTTATACTTATATCATCATCATTTAACAACTCAGTCATAGCTTGTTCTTCAATATTGGTCAAATTAAGTTTACATTGTTTTTCTTTTAGCCCTACTATTATTTCTTGTTTAACTACTTCAATATACATTTATCTATTCCATCCGGATCACAACTCAAGCATATTAAAAGATGCCATACCTTTACAATGTACTGCGACAGCACCGTCCGTACTTTCACAGATGTGTAAAAACCTTCTCATGATGACATCACTGGGCGTACTCCCGTCAATGAAGAACAGGTCATAGTGGTCAAACCCCGCATCTGTAAAGCGACTGGCATCATAAATCTTCTTGTTGAGCCGGATGATGGTGGTGACGTTTTGCTTTCGGAAGTAGGGAAAGTAGGCTTCAGGAGCATGGAGCGGGTACCCTGTAGAGAGAGAGACAAAGATGAATACACACAACCCATAGGGAGAATTAAAACACAGGTACAAGATCAGCCACACTGTAAGGAACTGCTGAGGTGGTAACTGTTCACAAAACTTCAAGTCTCTTGTTTGAAGACTATTTAATAAGTCTCTGCTGATATATTAAAACAAGTGCAACACACCCTTCCACTCTCACACACCAACACTTAGTCTGGTCTTGGCATCCTCCCCAAAACTGGATCCAAAGCCATAATTTGTTTCAGGATTATCGATTCAGGAGCATATTCATTACTTGAAGCAGTAGGTTGTTACAAATGACATATTTAAAAAGATGTGCTATAAGTCAAGATATATTTATTATTTCACTTTATTTTTTATATGGCCTCAGACTACGATTGAAGGAATACAGTACTTGACCTAATTTATAGTGTAATGCAACAGCGCCGCCTACTGTCATCTCTAGAAATTGCAAAAGTCTGGAATAAAGATTCCACACAGAGAAGCATTAGACATTTATAAAAGTGAGCCAAGACAGACTGTCACTTCTGTGACATTTAACAAAGTGTAGAGGAATTTATAAATTGTGTGCGATGGGTTGGTTCAGGCAGCCAATGTGAAAATATTTTGAAATTGTTATTTATAAACATCAGAGCATGCTATAGCCGAGGGAAATACAGGAAACACCCCTATAAGGAATGGTGCCTCGTGGAATAGCACAGGCTCGGTATATTGAGAGAGATGGTGTTTCTTTTAGCTCCTCATAACATTACCACTACTATTCAACAGCAATCCATCTACAGCATTTACCAAGCAAAGCCAAGCTCAGCTACGAGTCATTCTGATATTAATAATTAAATTCATATAATATAAAATTCAACTTCTTTGGGTGGGGAGGGGGGTTCTAGAAATGAACTTCCTGTGTCACAGGTAATAGACTCCACCTGAACCTTGTAGAAGAGGGTCAGGGAGGACCAGGGCGGGTCCTATTAACTGTAGCACAGCTACCGAATGGGGGAAGCACTTCCATCAAGCATCTAGCATTGTGGTGGGGTAACTGGGTGTCACACGAGTGAAAATAAAAAAAAGTCTGCCTTGTGTGAATGTGCTGGTGATATGTTACAGGTTAGGAGGTCTGAGATATCACAGGTACTGCTGCTTTCTTACCATGTTCAATTTTGCTTTTGGGATGAGGTCCACTAAAAGCCAAGAACTTCCCTGGTACAATCCAGTTGAAATCTCCGTTTTCTACACGCTGCAAAGGAGTAAGAGTAAGAGTAAGAGATACATTTAAATAAAGAAACCAGCAGTGCTGAATCCCATTTAACTAAAGGGGCTGACCTGATTAACTTGCATCCTGCTGTGATTTTATACAGCACCACGGAATAGACCCCGATTGCATTAACTGCTTATTTTTAGTGGTAATCCAGGAATGGTGGTTGATGCAAATCAAAAGGGGATTCCCCAGTGCTGTAAAATGCTCTAATAAAATCCATTCCAACAAGGGCAATATTTTTCAGAATATTAGATACGTTTTTTGCATTTCCCCATGCTTTACCCATGGTAATACTACGCCTTTACCATAGTTTGCCATGTTTTTCAATAAGCTTTAGCATACCACTCTGCTTTACAATGTATACCTATGCTTTATTACACTTTGCTACGCTTTTGCTATGTAAAACTTTTATAAAAGGGAGCATGCTATACATTTCTATTTTGATTCAAACACATGTATTGTCAACAGTTAAAAAGTAAATTCAAATTACATTTCCCCCCTTACATTTAGGTACTTTTATTATTGCTTTTACAAGTGGTTCTTATTGCAATTACTTAACTATTGTGTTAGTTGTATTTTTTGAAACAGTGCTTTGACCGTCAGTGCTATTTGCCTGCCACAGACATATGTAACACAGATACAAATCATCCAAAAAGGCTTTATATTAGTAAGCTACAGCCCCATCTAGAGCACTGCTGTGTATTGCCAGGAACATCATAAAAAGATAAGAGGAAAATGTATTTTGAAACTACTGACTAACTATTAATTGTAGCTGAAACCACAGGCTGCCAATGCTAAGGTGTTAACAGTTTGGAGTTTAAATGTTTTTGAAGTGGTCAACGTTTAAAAGATATGTCAAATCTGAAATACAGAGGTCAGCTGTGGTGTTCATACACGAGGACGTGCACAGTGTAAGCTTTTTTTTAATTTTTTTTATTAACTTTTCTTTTCCATGTACACATAAGTGTTGTACAAACATAGTCTCCTACCTATTAATGTTGTAGTGTTTCATAATGCAGTAACAGCTCTCTAATGGAGGGCAATTCATGAAGGCTTTTTTAAATGGTTACAAAAATACTCCAGTAAGTTGATGTTTAAAATGTTTAATCCTAAAGGAATTCAAATGGAATCCAACGTCCCTTTTAAAAGCACTGCTGTGTGTTTTGGGCTGGCTGTCTTCATTTGACATGGAAAGTTAAAGATACTTACTTCATAATGCTCATATTCATCCACATCAAAAGTTTCAAAATCAAAGAAGCCGTGCTGCAGGGCCTGAAAAACAGGGGACAGGAGGCGCAGGTAAAGTACACGTGTGGTTATTGGCAAAACATGTACAGAACTGAGCCAAAATGAAAAAGAAACCAGTGGCTCTTTAACACGGATTAAACATGCATGCTTTGGTTAAATTAAGAAATGTAACATTCCTGCGGCCAGCACTTTCCAAATCAGATACACAGAAAACGTGTATAAAAGCAGACAATGTCGATGAATAAATATCACATCTGGAAATGAAGCAAATTGAAAAAGCTTACTTTAATATTTGAAATTGAATATGGGTATTTAATAAGGTAAGATCTTAAAAGAATGGCTGCAAATTCACAATTAATTCCACATAAACAACACCTGAATCTCTTAGGCCCTTCCTCTGAGTTCTGAAGTAATTCATTTTGAATTCAGCCCTGTTAATTCATGTGGATTTAATTACACGTATTCATTCCTTGTAACGCATGATGTTGATCACATGTATAAGGCATGCATTCATGCATGAATGCACACTTCACAATCCCCTGGTGAGCGAGGAAGAGGGTATGAATTAGTGAAGAATAAACAGTGAATTAATTAGGAGGGGAAAGGATTTTCATTACGAATCTGCAGCTGTTATTTTAAAGCTTTACCCACAATAAAGATACTAAAAATTTTTTTTTAAAAAGGAGTACTAAAAAGCACTTTCAGATTTTCAATTTCATAAATACGGGTTACTCTACTTTTCATATATTTCCCCCCCCCCGTCAGTGCATCAGCAGGCCGTTTCAATACCAGCAAAACGTGAACTACAAAGTCTGGATAAGAAACAGCCTTTTAAAAGGTCACCTTATTGTTTCAGAGTCTTTAGGAGAACAGAAATTTTATACTACCCTGGAGCTCAGAAATGCATCACTCAGATTCTGAGCTCTTCATCAATAAACACAAGCCTGCTTTAGGTGCATATTTCAAGACAAGTTATTTCCAGGGCTCCTGAAACCTGATCCATTGGCAGCTTTAGAAGTTTAATAAGAAGGCAGGCGGCGAACACACTCTCTCATGAGCCTGACAGGGGCCTATTCACCAAACAGTATGTATTCCGGATCACTTTATATCACAGAGGTGGTAAAAAATTATATTTTTGTAATATAAAAAAAATGTCATTACAAAAAAATAGTAAAACTCTCAATATGAGCAACTATTAACTTAAGTGTGCCTGGACACTCAAGGGTTTTCAAAGTGAAGGTTGCAAAACGTCACAAGCAGACCGGCTGTACATACTGTAGCTACAGTGCAGGCAGTAGGTCCTTTAGCAATACATTTTTGAAACTAAGATTATGAAGAGTACCATTTTGTAAACCCAGCTGTATAAATGGGTTATTGTATGTAAAAATAATGTGATGTCTTGTAACAATTGTAAGTCGCCCTGGATAAGGGCGTCTGCTAAGAAATAAATAATAATAATATTAATAATAATAATTTTTTTGTTGCTTTATAAATCCACAATAACCTTGTTATTCTTTATTAACACTTCACCTTTGCATGCTATTGTAAGCCATTTCCCTGCTAATTGGCCTGAGAGATTTCCCTTTAAAAATCTCTCTCAGATTCTACTCTTAGTTATTTATATATATGACAGGCTCATTAGATAACCCCTGCTCATCCTTCCTGATCAGGCCCCTGATTTACAGTTCACAGATCTTCACTAAACTGAAGTGAACTACAAGGTACATTTATTAGAGCTCTTGGCTTGTTCTTCAGGAGTGTAGGTTGGGAATGCTTAACATCATCCAGGTGGAAAACATTATCTATAAGCCCTGAGCTCAGACACTTGTGTAATGAAGAATAGGTAGGGCCACTCACGTCAAGTGCGATTCGTCGGTAGATCTGATCTACGCTTAAGTGATTCCTTGTAGTTTTCAAATCTTTTTCACTGCCCCTTTACCTTGGGGCCATGCAATGCACTATAAAAACTTCATTCACATTATCGTAATCACAAAACATGAGGTTTTTCCCCCACATATTGCCCATTTAAAAGTACATATTCCAAAGCTATGCTGATTATCATCAGGAATAAGAAAGGCACTTTTAGTTTGTCTTTAAAATGAGAGAGAGAGAGAGAGAGAGAGAGAGAGAGAGAGAGAGAGAGAGAGAGAGAGATTCCTAAACACATCCCTGCAAACGTGTTTTACAAAATACACAGTAAAAATCAGAATGAATAGATGAGGAAGCCACCACTAATTTACCCACCAGACAGCATTAGGAAGATGTGATTATTAAAGTTGAAACCAAGGTTAATTGCTCGAAATAGAGCAGGCCCTCTTGCCATCACAACATATGTTACATGTCATTATCTAATGGTATTTAGCAGGATCACAACAAAGGAAGGTGTGTGACTGTTTAGGAATGCTTCAGAACAACGCCCTGGAGCTTGGAGGCATTTTCACACTTGTTGAACGACATAGCTAAGTCATGATAGCATATCGGCAAACAATTAATGTTAATATCCAGGATTCTAAAAAGAACATTTTTTTTTTTTTTTAAATTTCCACAAATGTCACCTAACATTTCAAAGAGGGGAGTACGATTGCAATCAAATCCCCAAAGCTTCAATTAGTCCAGCACCAGGACTGGGAGATTCACCCTTAAGCTGACCCTAGCTATTTTGGCAGTTTGCCCATGTTGTTTATAATGAGTACACCCATGCATTTCCCCTCCATTACTCAAATATAAAGCAAATAGCTAGAAAAGGCACTGCAAATTACATCCGATTCTGTTCAACCTCCTACCTCTAAATAAGCAACAAAAGAAATCTACAGATAAAATGATACTTAATTACTTGATGGTCAAACACACATTCTTCGCCAGCCAGACTCAAAGCTGGCATCCTAAACATGTTAGTATTCTTACCTTTCTGACTCCTTGTAAACAATCAAGAACTGTTAGGTTGTATGTGCAATTCCCAAAGGAAGCATCCCTGAAAGAGACAGCAACAGAGACGCATGTTAGATACTACGGTGAGCCAAGATGTTCATGTTAAAAGGGGAACCACAACAGGTTTCGAGGATGAGGTACAAAACAAAGCCAATATATGTGGGGATCTATTTTTATAACCTAAAATAGCATATTGAAAATAAATCCCATTTGCAAGGGAGCACTATCCTTAATATACAGCATTATTTCCTCTTCCCCTCATTATACCCGCTTAAAAACAAACAGTGGGAAGATCTGAGCGATATACTCTCAGAACACGTGTGGCATTGCATTCTACCGAGGGCACTGGCCAGGCGCTTCATATTGCTAAACTGGAGGCAAGCTGTCCCACCCTCTTTTACCCACTGGACCAGGGATGTCACAATTCCTTAAACTTGAAAAAATAAAGCAGAGCCTGCAAGATTCTCCAAATAGATTTAACACTGCATGGCTGCCTTTTATATCCCACTTAAAAAATGAGGGAGGGGTAGGGATCTAAGGCATGCTGTAACCTCTCCACAACCTATGTGAACTTCTTTTGACCCATAAACAACTTTTATTTTATTACTTTTTTTATTGTATTTTTCCTAATTTTGTAGGTTTTGTTTCCCCCATCCCCAATATTTTCTTTTCTTTATATTGTGAAATTATGTTTTCATAAATCCATCTTTTGTACCACTTGAAAAATTAATAAAAACAAAACAAAAAATAAATAAATAAATAAAATAAAATAACAATAAAAAAATAAATTAAAAAAAAAAAAAAAAAAAACACAAAACATCACAGTGGCAGATCTTAATACCACCTCCCCAAAATGTATGCCAAACCTTGGTCAATAAAAATCACCCATAAAACACCTGCAGGATGGTATTTACATCAGCGTAGCGTGCCTCTCAGTACCCCATTCTGTGCTCTGGTCAACACCGCATGCCAAATGCTTGTCTTTATTGTTTAGGTTATTGTGCGGATGTACTTCTATGGGATATCCCCAATTATGAGGCGCTCTGAATAAAAATCAAGTGATGAGAGGGCTTCCAATTGTGTCACCACAGACCACAACAGGAAACTACTGTTATTTCATACTCTCACCCCTCTGAAAGAGGTTACAGTCTGAACTAGATTGTAAATATTATCATGGAGTCATTAGCTTCTGTTGAAATGTGTGTTACTTCTCTAAACACCAAGACACAGTCACAGACCCCAGCTGTTTAAATAGCACGTTTATTCAGTAATACAAAACAAAACAAAAAAAAAAAGACTGCTTTCATTCATTTTCCATTCATTGTAACCCATACAGTAAACACAAGCTGGTTTGTATTCCGACTGTTTGGCATTCTGTGGGAGGGAGGATTGATGTACTGTAATTATGAAATGAGTGCACCACTGTAAAAATAAACAGTGACTCACATAACCACAGCTGTTTTTATTTTATTATTATTATTTACCAGTTAAGTGGTGACCAGAAGCCACTTCGTGGAAATGGGTGGAGATGCTGTGGTTGTTTCAGATGATCTAATTAATATTTTAATAAGTATTCAATAAACACGCAAGCATCAATAAAGCAAACAAGCTCAAGTAAGATAACAATCATATGAATATGAACACATTAGTTAAAATACAACTGTGCTGTCTTTACCATCTCCTATTTAAAGAGCTTGTACTAATCATTATGTTCCACTCTAAAATGGAAGGTACCTACGGTTTCTAAAAAGCGCTTAAGGTAAATCAAAGATTATGGCACTGCCATAGCACATCATTTTAAATGATGACACTGCAAACCGACAAAGAATTGTGACAAAGATAACGGAGGGTGTTGGCATTTTATGCAACATTATCATTAAATAATTACACAGACGATACTATAGTTTTTGTTATTTGGTTATTTTATTAAAAGACGCAATAAAAAACGATAGCTTGGATCCCAGTAAGACCTAATAAACAGCATGGAGGTATCATTGCATTTGCTCTCGTCAGTGCTTAAGATGGGAATCAAGAAATGAGGCTTTGGAGACAAGAGTGTACCTACTGTATCCATATTAAATTAGAAATATTTAAAATGAATGCATCATGGGATTTACAGTACTGTCATTGTGTTCTACTCTTGGGGGTATAGTTTTCTTCTGGTTTTATCTACATCAAGTTCCAGGAAACCGCCCATGCTGTGATCTGTCCCACTGGGCACTGTGAAAACATGTCCAGGAAAGGCATGACAGGGTACAGTTGAAACTTTCCTGTTCGGGGAGTAAGATCAGGCTTTCCTGTTTCCTGTATTAGGTAATGTAGGGGCTTGCAACACAGAAGTGAAACAGCAATGATAATCCAGCCTTTCCCTGAAGTAAAGCAACACCCTCCTGGAGTGCTCACGGACACATACATAAAGTAGCATTTCAAGTTGGTAAAAGCATTAAATACAATGAATTCACCCTCTTTCCATTTTAATTTGTCATTAAAGTACAGATTACTGTACAAGAAATATGCTCTATAGAACAGCTTATCCTCCTCCAGGGTACTACAGAATCTAGAATATGAATATTGCACCAAAGGATATATAAAAAGGGTGGTGCAATATTTTGTATTTTTTTTTTTAAATAAATGTTCATGGAGTATAGCTGAATAACCAGTGTGGCTTCAAAGGGGGGCAGGCTGGCTGTTGCCCTCCATCCTTGTGAGTACAACAGACACAGCGTTCCATGCATATCCTGTTTATGGAAAAATGTGTTTTTTAAATTCAACGAAGTTTAAAAATGTTAGGTTATAGACCAGGGACAATCGCACATCCGGAGTATAGATGGGCAGCACAAAAGAAAGGGATGTCCTAGATTTTAACACAGACAGAACAGTACACCTCCAGCTGCACTGAACCAATCACTGTAGAGGTGATTATCAATACACACTGTATCATTCCAGAACATTTTAAAACACCTTGTCATGGTCAACACATGTCAACCTGGCTGACACAGGTTTGAAATAAACTAATACAGTTCCAGTGTAGTCATGCTTCAGCCCAGTGAACAGCTTAGTAATGAAGTCAGTGTCCAAGCTGGGATTCAAACCTTTGGCTCTCACTCCCCAGCCAAAATAGCTCCCACAGGTTACAGGAACTCAGTTTAATCGTTTTGTTTTATATGATGTTTATTCCTCCCGTCCCCCTCCTCCAACTACACCCTTGGAGATGGAGCATCACATTTCAATGTCAAATCTGGAGTCAGCATAACATTAAATTTAGACCCGCGTCACACTTTATGAAGTACACTGCAAATCACAGCAGAACTCTTCCACAATTAAGATGAAACAAGCAATTGTTAAGCCCAGTATTGGCATAGGGAATGCAGAGCTTGTACACATTTCCAGTGGGTGGTTTACTCACGACCTTTACCATGTTACCAAGTGTAATGTTACTTGTGCGACACTCTGGTATGCCAGTACTATCAAGTCAATCTAAGACAGAGTCCTTCAAAATTAAACTAGGAAAGCTCAGTATGCCATAATCAAGAGGTATCACTACTGTAGCTGGCTGGTCCAACACAGCAGTTTAAAACCACACCATTTGTACTCAATTTGTCTTCAGCACAAGGAAAGGGATTTGTAGAGAGAACCATCTACAGTAATGTATTCAGGGCAACTGGGCGTTGGGTATTCTTTCTAGGTAAAAACAGAGGGTGCCCTGCACTTTAGTGTTGCCCACCTACTGTAGTCAGGGGATAAGCTTTTAAAATCTGTAACAATCTGTTTAGCCATCCAAAGAAAATCATCAAAAAAATAAAATAAAGAAAATAGAAAATGCTGATTTCTATACTTTTTATTGCATCTGTAAGTTTAATAAGCAGGCTTTCATCATATTGTATGCATTTATTCAGTTTGCCTTCAGCACCCTTTTATCTTTATGCACTGCACCACTCTGTGGCTCCTACAAATGATAATTACTATTCACAATAAAACAACTGCTTAGCCTTTCCTTTACTATAAAAAAAAAAAATAACTCTTGCTAAATAACTTCACCGAGTAAACATTTCAAGTAAACGAATAATCAATATCCAAAACAGAAAATCTCAGTTGACTCCATAAAATGATGATATATCTATGCCAAAATCAAGGCAGCAGAGAGTCTCGTTTTTAAGGTCCTCTTCTGGCTTGTGGCCAACTAACATTTAACAGTGAAACAGAATCCGTCTTCAATAAACCCGTCTCAGAAACACAAAGCTCATCTTCAAAAACCAACCAGGGGAATCCAGGCAACTACTGTATCTGCATGGTACTGTCTCTTGATGGAGAAGAGCGAAGCACTCAGAATTCATAGGAACAACTTTGTGGATACGCCAGGGGAACTACACAGCTGGGTGTCTGTTTAGGTAAATCTGTGTTACACAAGTGATCAAATTCAGCCTCACACCAGTTGAGCTGGGAGGCAGTGTTAAAGGTAATAATTATGTACAAGATGCTTAGTCAAGCATCCAGCACTCACCAGAAGGGAGTAAAAAGACCTTTAATGCTTGTGGTTACATCTGCTAACTACTAAACTATTTCCAAAAGAGTGCGAGTGTTCGGTAGGAGCCCTGTGCAGTAAATCATAAAGGTATTTTAAAAAAAAAACAAAAAAAAAAACTCACAATTTCTGTTACTCTTTGATTACATTTATTTTCATGTCACTGAACTTTAAAAATATCGCTTAAAACAGCACCCAAAGTTTTATACTAGTTTATGGTAAAAAAAAAAAGTTTGACAAAAATGTGGGCAAACGTTTGCAATTACTTTGAAAAGGGGCTTCAGTCCAGGTTTAACAAAACACTGGAACTAATCAAAACAGTACCAATCACTGTAAGGACCAATACTGTACCAATGCTGAAATCCTGGCCACTTAACAAAAGCTGCAGTAACACCTCTTAAATAGTAATAACAGCAACCTTGCACTTCTCCTAAGGATTCTGAACAGAAGATTACTGAACCTGATTTACACCACAATCCTTAATCTCCCCAAACCCAGATTAGAACACAGATCACAAGAGGCAAAGCACAGCACAGTGTCACTTAAGCCCGTTTCACACTGGCACTTCTACTCGGGTCCTGGCTACCCGGGTCACAATCCTGTGTAGTGTGAAACCACGTACCTGGGTCAGACCTGGGTTAACTCGAGTCCCAGTGACCCACCTCAGGAAGTGGGTTGACACGCTTTGACCCGGGTTGAGTGGACAAAATGCTTGACGGCCGTTCGTGAGCTGACGTAATAACAAACAGCCACGCCTGCAGTGAAAGTTTCACTTCTCAAGAACGTTTGTTTATTCTGTTTCGCCATATTTTTGTTGCTTGAGACACACCATGAGTCAGATTGCAGCAGGGATGAAGAAACATTTTCTCTAATCAACAATTTGGCCGACGGTTCAATCCAGAGAAGCTTGGATGGAAGCGTCTGTAACAAGCTGCTTCCGGGGCATTGATACGTGTGTTGTTTACTTGCGTCTGTCATCCAGGTCATCCCTGCTTTATCAGAAGCAGTGTGAAATCGCATACCCGAGTACACCAGGTCCTGCCTGGGTAGGTTCTGACCTGGGTAGATCATGTCAGTGTGAAAGGGGCTTTAGTCTGTATCACAGATCAAACTGTGTCCAGTTAAGGGCAAGCTGCATGTAAAACACTGCAGTGTAAAACACTTTCTGCAACTTCTACATAGATTTTTGAAAAACTTTTCAATACAAAAAGATGCTCAAGTAAGGATTGCTATAGCTGGTAATATTTTAATCTGCTAATGGATAGTTAAAGAAATAGCCTAAAAAAAAAAGAAAGAAAGACAAAACATCACTGGAGTTTCAACAGTTTCAAAGGGAAAATCAAATGAATGCATTAAAAGTGTGTCGCCTTGTTTTTCTGTGTAAGCATGCAGTACATGTTCATTTCTTCATAATACGCTGCTTATCTACAGTACACTCACTATTCCCAACCAGGCGGGATTAGTGAGACCTGATGCCTGTGCCATACTAAACGTGCCTTGTCTATTCGTTTTAAAAGATTTTTAAATCAACAACCAGTAATAACAAAATAGACAGGACTTGTGAAAATCTTTTACACACTGCCACAGAAATAAGAATGATACTGCAGTTTTGTTTCTACAGCTGCCATCAGCGTGCATTTCATTATGATAGAACAGTTCAGACTAGTTACAGTAGGTAAGGATTAGTCTGCTGCATTTCTATGGGTGTACATAATACTAAATAGTGTAGCACTGAAACCGCTGTAGGTATTTCCCAGTGCTCAATTCTTTCCTAGGATGAGGCTAAAAGAGATAACAAGGTCTATAAAAAAAACAACACCAAGGAAATGGGATCTTCACTAAATGAAATGCTTACAGAGGCTGCTTTGAAGCTTAATAAGCATTGCGGTATTTAATTTATTTAAACCAGGAACATAAATAGACCCTAGAGACAAAACCGCCATAGAAAGCATGTGTGTGAGAGATAAGGAACCACTAAATAAATATAACATCATTGCACCAATATAGCATGTTTCAAGGCTAGGTCCTCTCAAAGAGCTGCACAAGGAAGTCTAAGTATGAATGAATTGTGATCATTTTGAGATAATAAAAGATTTAGTTTGCATTCAATGCTACACAGGATGCAGCACCGACAGGTAGTGGTAGTGTTATAAACTTCACTGTCTGACACTCTGGAATATCTGAATGCAAATCAGGCCGGAAGGAATGACCATTGGGTACTTTAGCAATTGGGTTCTACTTGGGCTACCTTTAAAAGGTAACACCAGGTAGTCATTGATTAGTATCAAATCATGGAAAACCAGAATATGCATTTGAAATCACAAGATTAAAAAAATGTAATCATGAAATACGTACATATGGACGATTCCATAACTCGTTACAAGATAAATACACATGCCCATGGCTTCATGAGGGAGAACAATGGTGAGCATACGATGATAAAGACACAGTGCGACAGTCTCCATTACACTGTGGTCACAGAGTTTCAAGGACCATGCCCTTCACCCTGCCAACACGGTTCTAATTAACGTGAAAACATCAAGTAGGAACAATGCAGAACCTCTTCTAAAAGACGCAAAGTGCGGGCGTTTCATAGTAACTTTATTCACTGAAGAGACAAGAGATTATACTTGTCTTTCTAGATTAAAATCATCAGCCTGGAATTCCAATTAAAATACCTAAAACTGCCAAGTGAAAATGGCCAAGCCCTTGTGGATTAACGCAATTGGGCAGAAAGGCTTTTATATGGTGAAAGGTCACCGAACATAATGATGACTACAGTGTAAATTTTGAATATTTAAAAAGCAATGGGTTTAAATACCCAAGGGCTACAGCTTTACTGCAGCATTTGACAAAGAAACAGCATGCAGATCCAGATTACTTAGGAAATTCCTTGTCAGTAAATGCTTTAAATTCTCATGACCCTAAGCGGTTAAATAAAAAATTACTGAAAAGTCAGCAGTGTAACCAACAGGCTGCGATTTTTTTGCAGTATTGTAAACTGACAAAATAACAGAAATTACATTGCTGCACTTTTATGGAAATGTTATGGAATTTGCATCAAAATCATCATACTTTTTGTCTAATACAATCAATTGGTCCTTTGTGTTTATCACACTCTTAAGACGTGACAAAAGCATAGCAAAATAATATATTATAAAATGGCTGGGGTAAAGAAAGTGCTCCGATTCCTAGTAACAATGTCAATACGGCAGCACGACCACATGGTTTGGAACACAGGCTGGCTAATCACACAATGTAAAAACAAAAAACCCTTTTAATACATTTTAAAGCAACAATGAGCCATTTTATATGATAAATGCTTCCTAGGTGATGGAAGACACACACACACCTGAAGTGGATGATTCTCTCAGTATAACCGCACATGTCTTCTCATGTGTTATTTTTTATTTATTCAATACAATGATCAAAATTCAATTTCTTATAAAGATAAACAGCACTGCAGACCTGTAAGAATAATTACCACACAAGAAACAAACTTCCTCTATTAATACTATCTGCCAAATAAGAAATCCAGTGTTGATATTTTATTGTTGGAATATGAAGTGACAGTTTAGAAGTGGTTAAAATTAAACATTGATCTTTACTTCTTACAATCAAGGCTTTAAGCATTTCTAAATCCTTTTACTGAAGAACATCCTTCTGTTTAATGGTTGTAAATGGATGGCAAGTTTGGACTTGCCCTGACATTTAAACTACGCTTGTGGGTTTTGTGGTGCAGAGGTACATTGTAAAATCACAAAAAGTTGTTCGCAGTTCCTATGTAAATCTTAAAACACAGACTGGCTGCAGTACAACATAATTAAATTTTTGGCCTTTAGTACTTTTTAGTTACTTATGCGAATGTGATTAAGTCAAACACATTAGGATACGGTTCAAAGGGGTTGATTTGATCAACCAAACACCCACAGGTATAACACACTGCTAGAAGTTTTAAATATTTTACAGTACCAGAGAATTACGATTTTTAGGGGCAACCAGGACAGGTAGTTGATGCAATCCAGGGTGACTCCACAGCGCTCTGAAGTTCTCAGCTGGGTTTAGCTTGGTCAAAATCAACTTCATCTGTTCACCTGGCTTAAAAACTGCTACAAGAAAAACTGAATCTTCCTTTAGATTAACAATTTGAGGTTGCTCAACAGTAAAAGGTTTGGAAACCTGGTTCAATTTTAGCAAATAAAACTGCGATTACCTACCCCCACCCTCTAAGCATAAACAGCAGCAAACCTTCCTGAGGCTTGCTTTATCTCTGTGTAACTTAATAATCTTTCCATATCCATTACTTAAAGGGCAAAACCTCTAGGCTTAGTGCAACATCCCAGAGGAGAAAGAAAGCAGGAATCTCTTTCCGAATCAGGTACCAGGAAGGTAAAAGATTACTGTATGTATGTGTTGCACCATACAACTCGAGGCTCAAGTAGCTTTGCTTAAACTGCAGTTTCCATACTCGCAAAGCTTTAGAAAAAAGATGCTATCAAAAAGGTAATTGGAAGCTACTTGCAATATTCTTCAAAGAACATATCTATCTCAAGTTTCCAGCATGCTGGCAAGTTTTAAAACAATTCTCTAGTACAAACAGTTTCAGTCACACAGTGGTAGCACAGTCTTTCAATACATTTCTTACCGAAGTACTGTATGTATATATATATATATAATCAATCACAATATGTTTGTTTTATTTCTGAATGTATTAATTGTTCTTGATTAGCTTCATACAATAAAAAACAAACATTGCAGCATATTAAAATAGCTTTAAGCAGAAAAAGGATAGGACTAGAAGAAATGTTATGTAATCTGTAGTAAACAGATGCAGGGGCACACTGGTATTTTAATGAATGGGTTTAAGAAACAAAACAAAAAATAGACAGACAAGCCACAGCCATTAACAACTATGGCTTTCTAAAATGCTTATAAAATGAAGGCATATAGACATATAGTCTGCAAGCTGCATTTCACAAACTGGATATGAACGTGCCGAATGACCTATAGCTCCATACTCCTACACACTTTGGCAAATCTGCTCAGGGTTTTCTGGGTCACTGAAGCCTGTGGAAGGCAAGATTAAAATTTTAAAAAGGGAGCGATCCTTATTCTCAGCAGCTGAAAACAAAACAAAACAAACAGAGTGGCCTGTTCACGGCAGGGTCACTCAGAATAATGAGGGTGATGGTCCAAGTAAAATGAGACGTTTACAAAAAACAAACAAAAAAAAGCCAAGCATCAAAACAGAAATTGCAATAAATTAATCACCCCCCTTCTCCTGGTCAACAATTTACAACAAAAGGCAATTGTCATAACTGAGACTTCAATTTAAATTGTTATATACAAAAGAGCTCAAACCAGGGCTAAAAATCACCATGATTGTGTGACTTTTGAATCAGTCTGCTTCCTACTTTGTGTTTTTTGTTTTTTTTTAATCCTCCATCTGTAATTCCGACTTTTTAAAGTGTACCTTAATATACAGCATGTTAAACATTCTCTCAACCCAGCAAGTAAAGGACATAGGATTTGAAAATTAGAAATGTCTGTTAACTAGAAGATAAAACAATTACCTAGAAGATAATTACCTAAAAGATAAAACAAATTGCACAAGTATCACTTTCCTGGATGGAAAAGGCAGTCTATGTCCAACCAATATACAAAAGGACTTCATTATTTGTTTTCTGTTTTTTCTATTTTATTATTTTTTTTGTATGTAGAAAAACCATTATGTATAGTAACAAGACCCTGTTCCTTGTACCAAACAGCAAGATCTGGACTGCAACATACAGGTAGTGGACAAAAAAATGGAAACACCTGGGTAAATGAGGGACATCAAGTATATTGAAAGCAAAGGCTTCCACACAGGTGTGGCTCGTGTTAATTAAGCAAATAACATCCCAGCATGCTTAGGGCCATGTATAAAAATGCTGGACAGGCCTGGCAACAGGAGACCCCAGTGACTTTGAAAGAGGGGTGATTGTTGGGGCGCGTTTGGCAGGAGCTTCAGTGACCAAGACAGCTCAACTTGCTGATGTTTCACGAGCAACGGTGTCTAAGGTGATGTTGGCATGGAAAGACATCATCAGCAAAGGGCAACAGTGGGCAGAAGCGCATTCTCCAGGATCGTGATATCGATGCATTAATTCGAAGGAAAAACAGGCGAGCAACTGCAGATCAATTGACTGCAAATTTCAATCTGGGGCGCGAGCAGCCAGTTTCATCAAAAAACGGTCTGCCGAGAACTCCACAGAGTGGGATACTGGAAAAATAAAGAAAGATCGAGAAAAAAATATATAGTAAATTTTTCTAATAAACGTTGCTATTAAATCGTCAATTTGGCAAAAAAATAAATATTGAATAGTCGAAAGCCTACATATAAGATATTACATCTTAATTAAAAAAAAAAAGACAAAAATCTGATATTAACATACTGTATCTGTTACAGAACCAGGTGTGCTTTCACCGTTTAGAATGCTTGGTCACTGACATTCTGAGTGTGAGATATACTCTCTCAGCAAAATTATAGTTGCTGCTAATAGGTTACAATGGGGATGTGACTTCTAATATACATTAAAGAATATATAGCAGTATACATGCACAACAACTTGTGTTAAAATTGCAGTAACTACTGAATAAAGAAAACACTTAGAAACCTGTTCACTGTTCCAGCACAACCCAGTACAAGCATATGCATCAAGCAAGGCTTTGCTCTTTTGAATCCCCACCTGTCCTTCACACACTCTCATTTGTGTTGACGTACTTGCTGTTCTTGACATACAGTACTGAAACAGGCACTTTGCTTTTATACTTCTGGCACAATAGAAAATAACCATTATTATATTACATTGTCAATTCAACAAACATGTCAGTACAGTACAGGAAAGCAGCAATCTAGTCCATAAAATAGGAACAAAACTACAGTACAGTACTTTATGTATTAAAATGTTGTTGTTTTTTTGTTAGTAAAAGTGTAATCTGATGCTTACAGTGCATCTTTCAAACAATCCGATTAGGACTCATACTGTACAGTCCCACCATCCGAAGACAAATTCTGCATTAAATTCCTTCTTAAAAAAAGGTCCAGTGAAGGGCATGATGCCTGTAATTGCAAAATCAAAGCAGCTGCACATTTTTAATAACCTGCTTATTTAATCTCTGGACACAGTGTTTTCACAAGCTGTGTACTCTGGAAGCAATTTAAAAAAAAATCAACAGATACTGCTTTGCAGAAGAAAGAGGGAGACAGAGAGAGAACTAAGTGATGGGCGATATATATAATAGACCGCGACGGTTAAGAGTCCCAAGCCAAAGGCGAGGGTGGTATCGAAAGTCAAGGTCAATGATCACACGGTAGAGCCATCATCGAGAGGGCACTATCACTATTAGAAAATGATAAAAATAAATAAATAAATAAAACACAACATCTTAAAATGTAGATTTACCTTGAACTACTGATTCTTCGGGTACCTTTCCGTTGAGTAAAGACGTTCTAAGAAAATAGTCCCGAACATTTTTTAAATAAAAAAAAAAAAAGGATGGCATACATATGAGAAAAAATAAATAAATTTGTATTTAGTAAATTAGTTTAATATTTATTAAACATACATTAATGTGGACAGGTATATCGCAACTGTACTAGTATCGTACCGATACAAGTGTGAACAGGGCTTATAATGCCTCCAAACTCACCATGTTCAGGAGAGAAAGCCAAAGCCTTTCTCTCCTGAAAAAAAAATTTATATATATTATATATATATATATATATATAAAGTCTCTCTCTCCCTCTGTCTCTCTCTCTCTCTGTCTCTCTCTCTCTCTCTCTGTCTCTGTCTCTCTCTCTGTCTCTCTCTCTCTCTCTCATTTAGAGGGATATTTATCATGCCACAATGGTCGAGTGACATCACTGCAGGCCCATGCAACCTTAGCTAAACCCGGATTACACAAGGAAATGTAGCCTGGATGTGTCCTGTTGCCCAGAAACCACAAAACATGTTTCCTGGAGTTGACTTACTGATCATGTGACTAGGCAAAATGGATGTGGGTTAGACCGTGGAAAAACATAAATTGTTTGTATTGTTAAGCATGCAGACAGACCATGTTTGTACAACATATGATCACAGTAGCATCACTCAATGCATTTCAGACAGTATACCGAGGGGCATTTATTGGTTATTTGAGAAATCCCCAAAGAAGTTTCATTACTTATTTTGCGGCTCACCTGAATGGCAGATACGACGCGTTGGATCCGGAGACCAGCGCTCTGTAGGCTTCCTCTGGAGTCTTTTTTAAATATATAACCTGAAAATATGAAAGATATGCTTTAAAATGACAAACACAAAGCAAGGAATGATTTGCAAAGGAAATACACATTTTAAAATTCAGATCCTACAGCTCAGAGGTCGCGCATACTGCAACCACACTACAGTGTTACAGGGGAATCCCTATATTACGGTAGTATAGAGAGCAGGTCACAACAGAAGACATAAGGCACTGGTCATATAGTTAAAACCAGAGAAGGCACTGTGTGTGAGACAAACTACTTCCTCTCTATTACAAAACTTCAACTTCATCTCATATTCACTCCTCATACACTCATTGGGCCTGGAGTTGGATCTTTAAAATTATATATATATATATATATATATATATATATATATATATATATATATATATATATATATATATATATATATATATATATATATATATATATATATACAGTACTGTGCAAAAGTTTTAGGCAGGTGTGAAAAATGCTGTAAAGTAAGAATGCTTTCAAAAATAGACATGTTAATAGATTATATTTATCAATTAACTAAATGCAAAGTGAGTGAACAGAAGAAAAATCTAAATCAAATCCATATTTGGTGTGACCAACCTTTGCCTTCAAAACAGCATCAAGCATCAATTCTTCTAGGTACACTTGCACACAGTTTTTGAAGGAACTCGGCAGGTAGGTTGGCCCAAACATCTTGGAGAACTAACCACAGTTCTTCTGTGGATTTAGGCAGCCTCAGTTGCTTCTCTCTCTTCATGTAATCCCAGACAGACTTCGATGATGTTGAGATCAGGGCTCTGTGGGGCCATACCACCACTTCCAGGACTCCTTGTTCTTCTTTACGCTGAAGATAGTTCTTAATGACTTTCCCTGTATGTTTGGGGTCGTTGTCATGCTGCATAATAAATTTGGGGCCAATCAGATGCCTCCCTGATGGTATTGCATGATGGATAAGTATCTGCCTGTACTTCTCAGCATTGAGGAGACCATTAATTCTGACCAAATCCCCAACTCCATTTGCAGAAATGCAGCCCCAAATTTGCAAGGAACCTCCACCATGCTTCACTGTTGCCTGCAGACACTCATTCGGTATCGCTCTCCAGCCCTTCGCTAACAAACTGCCTTCTGCTACAGCCAAATATTTCAAATTTTGACTCATCAGTCCAGAACACCTGCTGCCATTTTTCTGCACCCCAGTTCCTGTGTTTTCGTGCATAGTTGAGTCGCTTGGCCTTGTTTCCACGCCGGAGGTATGGCTTTTGGCGCAAGTCTTCCATGAAGGCCACTTCTGACCAGACTTCTCCGACAGTAGATGGGTGTACCAGGGTCCCACTGTTTTCTGCCAGTTCTGAGCTGATGGCACTGCTGGACATCTTCCGATTAGAAGGGAAGTAAGCATGATGTGTCTTTCATCTGCTGCAGTAAGTTTCCTTGGCCGACCACTGCGTCTACAGTCCTCAACGTTGCCCGTTTCTTTGTGCTTCTTCAAAAGAGCTTGGACAGCACATCTGGAAACCCCTGTCTGCCTTGAAATTTCTGCCTGGGAGAGACCTTGCTTTTGCAGTATAACTACCTTGTGTCTTGTTGCTGTGCTCAGTCTTACCATGGTGTATGACTTTTGACAGTAAACTGTCTTCAGCAATCTCACCTTGTTAGCTGAGTTTGGCTGTTCCTCACCCAGTTTTATTCCTCCTACACAGCTGTTTCTGTTTCAGTTAATGATTGTGTTTCAACCTACATATTGAATTGATGATCATTAGCACCTGTTTGGTATAAATGTTTAATCATACACCTGACTATATGCCTACAAAATCCCTGACTTTGTGCAAGTGTACCTAGAAGAATTGATGCTGTTTTGAAGGCAAAGGGTTGTCACACCAAATATGGATTTGATTTAGATTTTTCTTCTGTTCACTCACTTTGCATTTAGTTAATTGATAAATATAATCTATTAACATGTCTATTTTTGAAAGCATTCTTACTTTACAGCATTTTTCACACCTGCCTAAAACTTTTGCACAGTACTGATATATATATATATATATATATATATATATATATATATATATATATATATATATATATATATATATATATATCACACACACACACACTACACCCTCGATATAACGCCCTTCATTATAATGAACCTGGCCCCTGGACCCCAATTAAAAAAGGTCATATAAACACACACTGTCAACATCCCCGTCTGTACGCACGGGATGCCACCTTAATAAAAAGCATGCAATGTATAACTATGTCTCCGAAAAAAACACACAACACTTGACGATCTGATGAACTTTTCATGTCGGGATGATTGGGAATAAAAACTCAGCATGGGATTCTTGCATGTTGGATTAAGATTTGGTGCACTTTGAAACAATTTGTATCCGATTGATTTTGAATATACACTACCGTTCAAAAGTTTGGGGTCACTTAGAAATTTCCTTGTTTTCGAAAGAAAAGCAAAATTTTTTGTCCATTAAAATAACATCAAATTGATCAGAAATACAGTGTAGACATTGTTAATGTTGTAAATGACTATTGTAGATGGAAACGGCTGATTTGTAATGGAATATCTACATAGGCGTACAGAGGCCCATTATCAGCAACCATCAGTCCTGTGTTCCAATGGCACGTTGTGTTTGCTAATCCAAGTTTATCATTTTAAAAGGCTAATTGATCATTAGAAAACCCTTCTGCAATTATGTTAGCACAGCTGAAAACTGTTGTGCTGATTAAAGAAGCAATAAAACTGGCCTTCTTTAGACTAGTTGAGTATCTGGAGCATCAGCAATTGTGGGTTCGATTACAGGCTCAAAATGGCCAGAAACAAAGAACTTTCTTCTGAAACTCGTCAGTCTATTCTTGTTCTGAGAAATGAAGGCTATTCCATGCAAGAAATTGCCAAGAAACTGAAGATCTCGCACAACGCTGTGTACTACTCCCTTCACAGAACAGCGCAAACTGGCTCTAACCAGAATAGAAAGAGGAGTGGGAGGCCCGTGCACAACTGAGCAAGAGGACAAATACATTTGAGTGTCTAGTTTGAGAAACAGATGCCTCACAGGTCCTCAACTGGCAGCTTCATTAAATAGTACCCAAAACACCAGTCTCAACGTCAACAGTGAAGAGGCGACTCGGGATGCTGGCCTTCTAGGCAGAGTTGCAAAGAAAAGCCATATCTCAGACTGGCCAATAAAAAGAAAAGATTAAGATGGGCAAAAGAACACAGACACTGGACAGAGGAAGATTGGAAAAAAGTGTTATGGACAGATCGAATCTAAGTTTGAGGTGTTCGGATCACAAAAGAAGAACATTCGTGAGATGCAGACCAAATGAAAAGATGCTGGAGGAGTGCTTGACGCCATCTGTCAAGCATGGTGGAGGCAATGTGATGGTCTGGGGTGCTTTGGTGGTGGTAAAGTGGGGAGATTTGTACAGGGTAAAAGGGATCTTGAAGAAGGAAGGCTATCACTCCATTTTGCAACGCCATGCCATACCCTGTGGACGGGCGCTTGATTGGAGCCAATTTCCTCCTACAACAGGACAATGACCCAAAGCACAGCTCCAAACTATGCAAGAACTATTTAGGGAAGAAGCAGTCAGCTGGTATTCTGTCTATAATGGAGTGGCCAGCACAGTCACCGGATCTCAACCCTATTGAACTGTTGTGGGAGCAGCTTGACCGTATGGTGCGTAAGAAGTGCCCATCAAGCCAATCCAACTTGTGGGAGGTGCTTCAGGAAGCATGGGGTGAAATCTTTCAGATTACCTCAACAAATTGACAACTAGAATGCCAAAGGTCTGCAAGGCTGTAATTGCTGCAAATGGAGGATTCTTTGACGAAAGCAAAGTTTGAAGGACACAATTATTATTCCAATTAAAAATCATTATTTCTAACCTTGTCAATGACTATATTTCCTATTCATTTTTCTATATTTCCTATTCAAACTCATTTCATGTATGTTTTCATGGAAAACAAGGAAATTTCTAAGTGACCCCAAACTTTTGAACGGTAGTGTATGTTCAGCTTCAATTCAGGATTTGTGCTTTTTGTACTGCATTTTAATTCTTTAACAAATAGGATAAAGCAAAGGCAGAATACTGCATACATGAGATGAACAGGTACATGCAATTCTACTTGTAATCTCATTAACTTACTCCAACAGTTTTTCCTTCATTTTGATTGTCCTTTCGCTATACCGAACCCCTCGAGGGTGTACTGTATATATTTTTTTTTAAATCATGCTGTGCACCAGTGATCAATAACATGTTTCCTACAGTAAGCAACTTTAGCAGGATTGTACAGCAACAGCCAAAACAATACCAATAATGTTACTGTATATGATAAGTCGTGACATACCGCAAGTCCTTGGTGTTCCTTGACACAAATGCTGCAAATCAATCAATCAAAGGTAATGAGATGAACGTCACTATTACGCTCATACTGTATCTCCATGTTATTTTAAGCTGTATCAGCAGCTATGGGCCTTTTTCAGAGCTAAGCTTCACAAAGAACATTCCATTTATAGATTATTTATTTATTTATTTGGCAGTCGCCTTTATCCAAGGCGACATACTGTAGATAATATGCACTGCATGGCAGAAAGAGATTGGCAGCTGGAAATGTACCATCCTTTCAATGCCATCTAAAATCACCAAGTCCTGTGTGATCTACAAGGTTTTGAAAAGGTCGTATCTGTATATATATAAGCCGTAAGATAACATTTCCTTTTGCCCTCATTCATCACAATATAAAAGGCATGGTGTTGATAACAAATCTTATGTGATCATAAAATATGCACGTTAATAACAGATATTAATAGGTTACAATGACCTTTGTCCAAAGCATACGTATAGGCTTGTAAATGGCCATGTATATTTTAAGTTAGTGAATTCATGTGGAAAAAAAAACAACATTTACAAATAAAAAGGGGAGTTTACTACAGTACTTAGTGGCGTGCCAGTTTGCAGACACTGCAAAAAAACCTGACAAGTGGTTCTCAAGATATAGCCTTCTTCTGCCCAACGGATCACAAGCCAGAACTTGTGCAGGCGAGTCAGTCACCATGCAAACTGTACACAGGTTACGCATCCTACCCATGGGGGATAAATCAATCATTTTTACAAATATTATTATTATTATTATTTTTTTTTTTAAAGATGAAGGTTCAAGTGCATATCAAACCTAAACATACAGTAGATGTACTGTCAAAGTTTTATAAAAAAAATAAATAAAAAAAAAATCAGTTAACTGCTGCACTCCTGTTTCATCACCTTCCTTAAAGTCAATGCAAAACGCATCAAACCGTGCAGAAAGAATGTTCTTACTCAGAAAGAGAGCTTTGTTATTTCTGTCCCGGTCATAAATTATTTATGCCAGCAATACTGGATCCTGCTGAACAGTGCTGGATTCAATTCTGTTCACGGATTTCAATGGAGCTGTACAGATTGCCCACCCTGCACATGAATGAATGAAATGCAGAATCTGCTGCCAGCTGTTCAATAAAACTTGAATAATCCCTTTCTAAAACCATGGGAATTTGTATTGAAAGCCCAAACAAATACTGTAGTCTATTGACTCCTGCATCTGTAATGAAATGTGAGGCCAGAGACGTCCCTGAGTGTATACAGAAACTCGGACACGCAATCAATAAATCAGATTCCTACAATCAGCAAGGTTAGAGCAAGGGGGATTCCTATATCAACACCAGGGAAGTGATTGGTTTTAGCTAAGTCTGAACTTGCATTTTGCCTTATTTTTCATTTTATACTGTACATTGCTACATTTTAGGATCTATATTACCCTATATATGTATCTCTACACACACACACACACACACACACACATTTCTGCACTTTATGACGTATACCAGAAATACTGTATCTAATATAATTTTATTTAATCTTTAATAGGAAAGAATGCAATACATGTGCTTATTAATTTATATTTTCCTCTTTTACTTGCATACATTCAGTTTAACAGAACTTTGGCAAAGTGAAATTATATTTCCTGTATATCCAGCAATTCATTCTGTGGATATTGTGCTGCATTACTCAGTTTAAAATAATGTAAAATGTTCTGAACCTCTTAGCATGCAGCATTACTCATTTGATGGTGGTCTATAGACAAGGCAGTTTTACAGGAGTTAAACCCCCCCTCAGCTAATGCCAAACTGACCTACTGTAGCAAGACTATGAATACAAAATACCATAGAGAGTACTTCAATTTGTATTCAGAGGACGTAGAATAGTAATCTTTGTACCTTTTCTAGGTCAAATGCCAGTGCGATTACTATTATTTTTATTATGCAGAAGGAATTTTAAATTAAGTTTCTCATGTTTAAAATTGAGAAACAAGTACAGTGCATGTGCATAAAGTACAAATCTGTTTATTGCATGTATTTTTTTTTTTAAATGGGAAAAATAAAACGGTATGCACAAATAAAAGGGGGTTTAATACAGCACTTCCTGCCGTGCCAGGCTGCGGAACCTGCACTAGACAAGAGATTACATTTACATGCTTTCACTTAATGCCTTTTCCTAGTAGCCAACAAATCCTGCCTCTCCATTTGCTGATGGCAATATCATGTTGCTGCAAAGCTAAATGTGGCTTTCAAAAGCATTTTACACATGGTACAGTGTGTAATATATACAGGGTGATTAGAAAGTAAGTTATCCACATCAATGCATGGTGTGTTTATGATGAACAACTGTCACTTTCTCCACTTCAGTAACACCTTATATAAATAATGTGTTTACACAGAGAGGGCTTAAAACAGAAACCTATCCTTTCATAGAAACAATGGCAATTCAGGAACACCTACAGTAAGCCATTTCTTAACAAGGCCTGAAATAAATTATATATACTTATGCCTTAATCAATCAACTCAAGTTGATTCATGTACAGTACTGCGATTGAACTTAGCAACACAGTCAAACAGGGGTGGATACAGAATTATTATTGCATAGCAGTTATCACAACACTACACACTGGCAATTACATTGGTGCCAACATGCCACTGTATAAGAGACACTGTACAATATACTGTACTAATGGATCTGTGAAGATGTTTTGAGTAAACCAATGGTATTATAATGGCATCCCAATGTTATTTTTCAGTAAGGGTATGGCCATTATAATTGAGCACCCCAAGAACCTGTAAGTTTGTAATGGACACTGATTGTGCACGGGTACTGTTGCATTGCACAGGTCAAGTAGATCCAAACAAATACTACCTTATTCCCCCTTTTAAAACCATATTTGACATCTGTTTAATTACATTTTGCAGGTCACAAGAGGATAGCCTGAAAGTAAGCAAAGTCATCAAATTAAAAAATTAAAAAATCGGGCAAGTTTTCACCCAACTGTTACTGCACTGATGAGCTTCTGGTTCTCCATACAGTAATTCGCACCTTTTCAAAGACTCAAAGCCACTAAATCATCACTCACTCATAAATACATGTGTGATTTGAACCACAATGAGTTTTAGCGGTATAAGCACAAGGACAAAAATAAAGTTGCGACAGCTATAAAATACAAAGATTTTACAGATTCTATTAAAGCGTTTTTTCCAGTTTATGGAAAGTGGACTATGAGAAGCTATAAAAGCTGTTTTGTAATATCTGCAAAATCCAAACATTTCACACAGTGGGCCAGCGCAGGTAAACAGACACTTAAGTAAATACACCCATCTTCTTACATGGGTGGAATCACCAGATAAGAACGCACTAACAATCCAACCTTGAGAATTTCTTGCAGCTTGGAACAATCCAAAACAAATCCTAATAGAAACCTAGAAGGCCTTGTTAAATGGTTAATGTGAAAATGAATGTGCCAACTTCATTGTAATGGAAGTCATCTTTCACCACATTTCCAGTTACAGGATTCGCTTGGTGCTACAAAATGTATAGCTCGATTACATTTTGCAACGCTTATGTAAATATGCTTTTTACATTCAAATCACATGAAACCTTCTAATCTTTCAGCGCCATCTACTGATTGGAATTTAATGTGCTGCTGTATCCGCAAATAAAGGAATGGTGTGGCCCCATCCTTACCTTTCCCTACTGTACAAACCCAAAAAAGAAAGAAACACAGTACGAAAATCATGAATTTCATCCCTGAGTGGTTATGTTTTCAAGAACATCAAGAACTATTACACATTCTCTTTAGAACTATTAGACATTCTCTTTAGAACTATTAGACATTCTCTTGACATCAACTCATTCATGCACTCCCAAGTGACAAAAAAAAAGTTAGTCAGAAAAGGAGAACAGAAGAGCAGGGTAGACATATTACATATTAATTCTTATGTAAGCGGTTAAATTATATGTAGCACAAATTAAGAAATGCTGTTCAGGACTATACAGTTATGTTACAGTTCGCAAAATCCACTGATACTGCATGTAGGACTTGGCACACAGGGATTTGAGATGCTTCAGTAGTATAAATTATAAAAGATTAGCTTTTGTTTATCTGCACACTGTACTAATGTACTGTAGCATCTTCTAACCTGAAAACCAGAGTACTTGCAATTGGTAAGATGCTGCTCTTCAGAAGTGGTTGTCATGCAACATTAATCCAATGATCATTTCTATTCAAAGGCAAATTTAAGAAGCAACACAAGATCTGCACAGTACAATCAAGGTGATACAATTGAAAAGGCAATGAGACGTACTTACAGCATAGGCACCAATTAAAACTGCAGCGTTCACTCTTTTGCGCTGGTCGAAGCTGGTGTAATGGACAATCCTCTTTCTTGACAATGTAAAAGACTTAAAAAGAACAAAACACAAAATAAAAGTTAGACCGTTAAAATGCAGATCATACATTGCAAATCATACAGAAATGTTCAAAACAATACAAAAGTATTTTTTAAAAGCACTGAGGGACACAATTGTGTGTTTGGGTGGGGTTTTTTTTAGCATTTGTATTAGAGAACAATGCAGTCATTAAGAGAAAATGGGCCACCATGAGAAGATACAAAACACATCTCTTAAATGGGAAGCCCCTGAACAGCTGGATGAGCCAGTGCTAGGAGTTTTACAAACTACATCCTCTACTGTTCTTCAAAAAATAGAAGTTTGCAGCAATTAACTAAATAACTACTGTAGTTACCATACAAGAAACAGTTGTTGGGTTGGTTATCTAGGAGAGGTTACATGCCCATTATCTGTACCAGCACAGTTACAAATAGTAATATACCACAACACAGGAAATTAAGATTAAAGATGATTCATCATTTGAGTGTACAGCATACCTATCTGACAGAAAAATCAAATAAATCATCAAGACCAAGCAAGTCTGTATTAAATGTTTGACAGCAAGCTAATGTAAAGCATTTAAAAATTAATCTTTGTCATATCCCCGAGGCATGTTAAGAATCCATTCAATTAAAAAGACTTTCGGCCCTGTAAATTGCACAGAATAAAACCTCCTATTCTCCTACATCTTATTTGTGTGCTCAATTTTATCATTGGTTCCCCTTTCATGAGGATATTTTAGTTTTTGTTTTAAGTAAAACAGATACAAATGCTTTACTGTTTGCTTGTAGTTAATCATTTCCTTTGCTGCAGGTCACGTGATTGGATCACAGTTAGAACATTTGACCTGCAGTACAGGAAATGATTAGCTACAGCAACAGCAACTTGTAATACTACAGCATTGCATTTGATGCATCTGTTGATTTCTTTCACCAAAACCATGTTATCTGCAAAGTACACCATTTTACCATTTGTCATCATCACCAAAATTGATGCCATATGATAAAAAAAAAAAAAAATACAAAACAAACATGAAGAGCTTCAACTGTTTAGAGTTTGAAATTATTTTGGAACATTGTATTACAAGCGGCTATATGTATTTATACCGCCCAGGTGACCGAGCAGTGTGAAATTCATAAAAATTCAATAGTTTCGGTCAGGCTTAAATGACTTTTTAGGGTATCAGTGTGTGTCTAGTTAGCTTCCACTATTCAGCACAAAGACTAAAATCAATCGTCTCTGGAGAGCTGTAATAGCAGTCTTTCAAGAGCATTTCACAAAACGGACAAAAATGTATAGTTTTGCTCTCCCACAACCTCTTATTACAATTCAAGCAATTCATTTGAAAAGTGCTCTTGCCTGTTAGTGGAACGAGTTGCATTCCAATCACACTTATTAGCTCTCAAATCATCTTTAGAAATACATACAAAAATGACCCACGTTACAGTTGACAAATTGACAGTAGACATAAACGACAAGTGAAAAGTTAATTTGAAAAGTTCATACACCTGTGCAGGTTGGCTATAAATGGTTGGGGGTTACCATGACGTGATTGAAGAGTTGAAGAAGCTGAAGGCAGATAAACTGCATATCTTGGTTACGGAGAATGGTGAGGTGGAATAAAAAAGATAAAACATGGTAGGTATGAAGTCATGTGTGCAAACAAGAAATCGGAGGCAGGTGGAAAGCGCTTTATATGGAGCAGACAAAAAAAAAAGACCACACAAACACAGAGTTTCATTGTTCCAATGGTTTGGGGGAAACTGCCAAGTCAGTTTAAAGCTACAAACAGATTAATTTCCAATCTACAAGATAAACAGTGGCAATACTTAATACTAAATCTTAACAATGGCTTTTGCAAAAGTGGAACATGCATGATCTCGGTTTTAAAGCGTACTGTTTAATCTTGTTTTGTTTTTTTTGTCGGCTTTCTATTCGGGTTCTCAAGCAAAACGTGGACCCTTATGCACTGATCATTTTCACTAGCATCTCCTTTAAACAGACTCTTCGGCTATGTCCACACTACATAATCGATCTCGAGAACTGTGCCTGAAAATGTTCCAATTAATCCAAATTTGAAGTACCATTTCATGTTTAGGTCGGGCTCAATGTGTACAGTCCAAACACTATTCAAATATTTTGGTTACAGTTCAGTTCCTTGCAGCGCAATGGAGCTCATGCAGCGGTGAGGTGTTATTGCAAAGCTTGATTCTTGCATACAAGTAGGCATTTTATCACAAATGTGTGCATTTCATTTTGAAGTTCTCCATGAAGGGTTTAATCGCTCCAGATATCAGTAAGTGTCTTGATTTCAGCATCTTACCACATCGCTCCTCAATCGACCATAAGCCACAAAATTGTATACAGTGAAGCTGCATTGATCGTCGTTCTCAAATCCTTCAGGCGCCTGTTCGGAGTATTTCCAACGTCCAAGGGCCAAACATATCAAAGAGCATTGTGGGATATTGAAGGACGCACAAAAAATGTTGTTCGGTATTACACTGTCCACACTTCTGGCAAACCACACTAACTGATGCAATCCAATTTAGAACCGGTCTCGAGTTTGATTCTTGAGTAAGGTATTAAAATACTATGCAGATTCTAACCGTATATAGCAGTTTAAAAGCAACCAATACAGTTTAAATGCATAGTGTAGTCTTTCCTAAATACATGTTGTTGTACAATAGCTACTATCTGTAAAACCTTTTCAGGTTTATCTAGTTCCATCCCTACAGACAGATTCACATTACTAAATAATGGAAAACCTGGAATAGGAAAGATAACTTCTCCTTTCACGGTTCATTAGAACAAGGTCAAAGCCAGTCAAATATTATTTAATTTTCCCACTTAACCCTCTTTTGTATACTGTATGAACAATCCAGTTTCCGGCATGCATGTTTTAACAATAGTTGCTAATCCAAAGCGAAGGATATGCATCACTAGGACCAAGATGCTTTGTTCCTCTCTCTTCCTGTATGCATGCTACAGTACGGCTTGTCAAAGAAGTTCTATGTAATGTATTTCTTTAATTCAGTCTCCCTCCCCTCTAGCACAGACAGGCAAGAGCATTTCTGCAGTTTACAACAAGACTGACGTTCTTTAAAAATGCACTGTTAAGCATGTCAAAGGCTGGGTCACAGAAGATGCAGCGGGATGTAGCACAATAGGTTTTATGTCTTACACATTTGCAAAATCCAGACAAATAGTTTGATATTTAATTGCTAATGATTAACTTCAGGCCTGCGTGCAATAGAGCAGTTAATGCTACAATTGAAATAGTGTTTCTTAACACCTTAAAAGGGTGTCATTGTGGTCATTTAGGAGGAATCTATACAATTGTAAGGGGTGAGCAAACCTCTCATGTTAAAAATGCCAATTTCAAAACTATTTTAACACATGCGTACACAGAGCACCTTATTTAACATTGCTAGTTGCTCAAATGTAGCTTTGAATAAAGAGATCTCTGTTCAGTTGAAAAATAACAAATATATTATTATTATTATTATTTATTTATTTATTTATTTATTTATTTTTAGCAGACGCCCTTATCCAGGGCGACTTACAATTGTTATAAGATATCACATTATTTTTACGTACAATTACCCATTTATACATTTGGGTTTTTACTGGAGCAATCTAGGTAAAGTACCTTGCTCAAGGGTACAGCAGCAGTGTCCCCACCTGGGATTGAACCCACGACCCTCTGTCAAGAGTCCAGAGCCCGAACCACTACTCCACACTGCTGCCCCATCTATATTACTTCATTTACATTATCTGGACAAAGATGCTACAGACGACAAATTTAGTAATTTAAAACAATTCTCAGTTTAATGCCACTTCCAAATGTATGATCTTTTTGTATTCCAACAAATTAAAAAGTAATACTGTGTGTAGTTCTAATAAAACAAATATTGATTCCGTGCCAACTGCAGAATGTGCAACTAATCCAATCCACAGATGATATAAAATATACATGACTAATCAATCAAGGGGCATCAGAAATCTTCCCACCAAGATGCTCAGTGTGCACAAAGCTCAAAGCCTGGCAGCCAAGCAGTAGCCGTGGAACAGAGTGCAAAATAGATATTTGATGAACTAAATAGAAAACAATTTGGTTTCCAAGATACACATTACAGTATGTCAAGTCAATTCACCCGAAACATTTCAAACATGAGCTGCTGCATATTAAAGAACCTTTGTAATTCAGTTGTATTCCTAATAACATAACAGACATCTCCGAAAGAGACACATAGACAAACAATACAACTAAATTCACAATAGATGTTCACATTAAGACTGGGAGGAGGTACTCTCCTGGCATGGAACAAAAATGTTTCATGAAATTCAGACGAGTGGTTCCCAGGACACAATAACCAAGCCTTTTTGTAATGACATTCAGGGCGATACATTCTGACCAGTCTTCATAAGCCATAGAGGCCAGGACTCCTGTGCAATCAACTCACTGCAACAGAATCTGATGTCCTCAAGAAAAGTGGGACATCTGTACCTCAAACACCACTGCACTGGTGCATCCAACCCGATCTCAATAGATGCAAGTAGAAACTGCTTGCTTCCTTAGCGAGTTGCAATTCATTCTCATATCAATTAAATACATTCATTCCTCATTTGCTCAGTTTGTGGTTTTTTTGTTTTTTTTCTGAAGCTCTAACATTTGCAGGTCAAGGCCAAGGCAGACATCTTTAATCGCAGGACAATATGTAAAAATGCCATGCAACAATAACTGCTGCATGTGTGCATTTAGTACACAAGCGCATTGCAAAAGCGAGATCTACAAACAGAAGCACAATTATCGCGTTTGCTTAGTTCTGGTTGAGTAAAGCGTTGTTTGCATGAGCCCCCACTGCAAGCAAGCTTTAGTAAATCATAACAGTCATAAAGCAGCTTAAAGCAACACATTTGGTGTGAAAACCAATAAGCTATCAGTCATTGCGGCTGCTGCTTATTTTATTAAGCAGCTTCTGACATGCCAACCAAAAGCAGGGGCATTCACAAGCATTCACTGCACTCCATATAGCAACCTCCAATACAAAAAAAACAATGCATAGGCAATAGGATTTTCTGTATGTTGGTCACAAATGAAAAAATCAAAAATAAACAATACTTTATGTCTTTACCTTCAGCATTCTTAATACAGTACAAGCCAAGGAACTATACATCTTCTGTTTAAATACAAGAAAAGACAAAATACATACAGTAGGTTGTACAGTAAACTTATACATCTAAAAAGAATCAACGGAACATCAGAAACCTAGTATGTGGCCACGTTACCTAAATTAACCCTCGGCTATCCAAAATCAGGATGCAACAGGGCATGCAAAGTTCTTCTTGCTCACTTTGTTTGCTGTGTCCCCTTAAAGTTTTTCTTTTTTTTTTCTCAACAAATACACCCCCTCTCTCCTGGCATGTTTGCTGAGCTTGTCAGGTACAACACCACACTGCTCCAAGCAGCAGCAGAAGTGAGCTTATCCAACTCAAGATGGGAAGAAAACTTGTGTTGTTAAAGCTACCTTTGGGCAGTATAAACAACGTGTAGTATTGTGGTCTGTAGTATTAACAGGATTACACGACAGGCAAAACCATTGAAGAACACGGTAGCAGACAAAGAAATAACATTTCAAATGATGCTGGGACACTGTCTTTCTCGAAAGTATTAAATAATAATAATAATAATAATAATAATAATAATAATAATCATAATCATAATCATAATCATAAACTAAGTATGGAATAATGGTGCACCAGCAAGTTTGCTACAACTGAGCATTTCTGTAAATTGATTTACAGTATAAAATATCTGCATCTGCACAGATAACTGCACTAAAATGCTCTTGTGTGCACAAACAGCTGCATGCACAGAGAATACTGAGATGACCCTTAAAATCTGAGTCACACTAGACAGCAACCTAATCCTGTCCTCTCACCCTGAAGCCAGAAAAGAAGCTTTCATAATCCCCAGACAAAAACTAGAAATGATCCAGCTTCCCAATTCAATCGCATGACAACTGCTGGCAAAAAACACACCCCAATTTAACAATCCTCAAAACGAACTGACTGATTGTTATCGCCACGCTGAGGTTCAGCTGGGTAAACTGGGTCTCATACGATCAGCATGTGGATTAACCAGTTCTGCTTCTGGCCTGCAGCGTTTATTTAAAAAAAAAAAAAAGGGTCACTGATGAATTGTGAGTATTAGAATCTTACAACAAACCCCTGATCAGATACACTTTGAAAACCCAATGCAATCTGATCTAATTAGGATCATCTGGATTACTACTGTAACATTGCTGATATGACATGTCACATGTGCAAAACAAGAAAACCTCCAATAATAATTATAATACAACCCCAACATATCCTTAAATATAGACAGTAATGCACATTTTTCACAGAATAACACTGTACACAACAGGACAGATTATTCACATCAGACTGTTCCTAAAACCATAACGATGGTTTCAATGTGTTCAGACAGCAGTGTGTTCAACAACAATTTTACAACAAAGAGCATGTTGTGGCAAGTTTATTTCATTTTGTTGTATTTTCGTGAACTTACTTTGAGTTTCTTGTTGAGTTTACAGCAGTATCTGTACAACATTGCCAAGTTGAGGGGTCCAAAGTCTGCATAAAAGCTGAAACAAAATCCAACACTCAGTAAGAATGGAGATGGTTGATCTTTTTCACTGCTGAATGGTTAACTGGTTTCACTTGGCCATTGCTCACCAAGACTAGAAAGTCTTGTTTTTATTAAGGTCCCGTTTATTAAAGGAGTAAGTAGCTTCAAATTACAATTTCCAACTTAGAAGCTGTTCTGTTCTAGTTGCCAGCATCTGTAACCCTGGCTCAATCTAGCTGTGCACTAGATGGCGCTGACTCATACTTTCTAAAGACCCTTTTTTTGGTGGATCTAGTCTAGGAAACAGATGTCTATGACAGGCAACAACAGAAGAGCAGCTCCAAAAACTAAAGTCAAAGCAACTTAACACAGAAAATAAAAACGCTACATTTGAGTAAATGCAATAGGAAACACTCCTAATGGTTGCAAACATTAAAACAAGTACTTTTATAAGACAAATATATTACTAAACAGTTTCTAAATACAGAGTTTCCTTTACAAACTATAATCCAATTGGATCCCAAAGTATAATAACACAATACTTTCACATTCGGAAGACTACATTTAAGACTCCTTCAAAAAAAGATCTATGAGACAAATAACTGAAGCAGTTATATTCAGGAAGCTGTCCGGGTTTATTTGATTGGGATTTTAAACCAGAAGAAGTCAAGTGCTTAGCGAAATATCAATTTTGCAAAAGTACTGTACAGTTCAAATTTGTGAGACAGGTACAAGTTTTGAGGGGGATCAAATTGCCAACTTACTTTTCATACACAAATTCGTCATCTGTGCAGAGATAATGCGTGTTTACTGTGCTTTTTGGCTTGTTTCTTAGGGTTGCAAAATACAATCGATCTGGAAATAAGAAAACGTGTTAAAATACAAAACCAGTACTATAGATACTTACAATACATGCACAATATTATAGAAACTTATTTTCCAGGTTCATCTTCAAAAACGCAAATCAGCAAGAAATACTGTACAAGTCAATAACATTCATTCCATATGTACATATCCCAATCTGTGACAGTTCGACTGTCTACAAACAGGGAAAGGATACATTTGACATATTTCTCAAAGTAAAAAAGATCAAATAACTTCTGCAGAAAGTTGTTTGCTGTGTAAATCACATTGTAATTTACATGGGATTCCAACCAAATTCCAAGGCTTTGATTTGTACTTTTTTTCAGTGACATCAGTAGCTTACCGCACCTATAAACAGGGCAGGCCTGTATTGTCACTTTTATTAGGATCAATTTGTCTTTACATTGACTTACACTTGCATAATATTCCCATGGGTTGCAAATGTTTATTTTAACACACTAGCTACCAACGTAAGTGTAGACTGAAGTAGTGTCAGAATCATTATCATCCGATCACTGCCTTGAACTTTGTATTTTAAAATAATGGACATAAACATAACAAATGGTGAATCTAGTATAGGCTACTTTGTTTATAGGCAGTAAATGCATGCAACTATCACCAACTTATTAAAATATGAAATTTTAATCTGTAGTAGCATTCTTTATTACCCCTCTACTATTACAATATGGGAACAAACACAACGTGTTATGGTGTCCATAAATAACTACGCGAACTGTTAGTGGCGTACCATGTTTTCTTTTGGATCAAAAGTGGACCCAGTGTTTAAGACCGGAGCCCCCAGCAACCAATGCATTTATTATAGATACGACGCGCAGACACCCCCTCCTCCTCCTCCTCCTCCTCCTCCTCCTCCTCCCCCTAGTAACAACTAAGTGTGGCGTCTCTGGACAGTTATTTAAATACATCACTGCATCTACTACTACAGACGACCGAGACACAGTCTGTCTTACCTTTAATAAATTCTGAAGCCCCGATAAGTTCATTATCATCTGCCATTTTAAACAAAGTCGAAAGAATGGTGGAATGTGTAATGCGATCAAGATTCATCGACACTCGCAAGTGACAGAGCACAACCAAAAAAAAAGAAAAAATAAGATATTCCCGGTGGCCACACACCAAGACACAACTTCTTAGCAAGAGTTCTGCAGATTTGCTCGTAGTAGAATCACTGAAACGTCATTACACGTTCCAAAACAAGTTCCAGTTCTTCAGTCAAACACTCAGAAATGTCCCAAAGTGAAAGAGAGCGCAGATTGTAAAGTAGTTCCTATAAGTAGATGTGTACGCGTCCTCCGGAGACTTTCGCTTCTGTGTGTGAGACAAATCTTCGGCACAAATCAGCTCTCCTCCATGGCTGCAAACACAAATTACTCCAAGCAACATCTTAAAGCGATATCACATGGTTACCAAGCACCAATCACCACACAAACAGACGTTGCTAAGGCTTGGTCTCCGCCGGCCAATCACGACACGGTGAAAACATTGAGCAGAAAGCACTGCTGCACCAGCATGAACTTCGGGAGTTTGGGTTTCCGCAAGTAATTTTACACCTTTTGAAAGCAAGCTAAACTTAAGTTGAGCCCAAATATTAATGAAGAAAACGGTTTATTGTATTACGAGTCTCAAAAGAGTACGCAGAGGTTTTAATCTATCCTGAGACAAAAATGCTCCAATTTTGTATTTATTATTATTATTATTATTATTATTATTATTATTATTATTATTATTATTATTATTATTATTATTATTTATTTCTTAGCAGACGCCCTTATCCAGGACGACTTACAGTCGTAAACAAAAATACATATTTATGTATTTGTTTGTTTGTTTGTTTGTTTGTTTGATTGTTTGCTTGGTTCTTTATTTATGTATTTGTTTATTTATGTAGTTATGTGTTTGTTTATTTTTTCATTCATTATACTTCTGCAAACAAATACTGAAATAAGCAGGACGTCCCTGTTTCTGCAGTAATAACTATCCTTCGGGAATGCAAACAGGGCCTGGTTGCTGGTAAATTAGACTGTACAGATGGGAGACAATTAAATGATCGCAAATTAATTATTCAATTGTCTTTTTTTTCAATATCTATAAACAATAACATGATTTGAAACAGGGATCTAACCAAGTGATTAATATTTCTTACTTACAATACTTATCGATATTGTATAACATAATATATGTTGTAAACTTCAGATTATATTTAAACATCGCTAATAAAAAAAGAACCTCTTCAGGCCAAAAAGCAGCTTCTCTCTATAATCCTCTGGTAATAGCGAAATAACCTTTGTCAAATAAGTTTACTAAGCTGATTTATGTATTTATTTATTTCTGTGTAAAAACATAACTTTATAGTTCTAGTTTCAAGTTAAAGAGATGTTTGGAAAAATAAATTGATTATTATTTGTTTATTTAGCAGATGCCTTTATCCAAGGCGACTTACAGAGACTAGGGTGTGTGAACTATGCATCAGCTGCAGAGTCACTTACAATTACGTCTCACCCGAAAGACGGAGCACAAGGAGGTGAAGTGACTTGCTCAGGGTCACACAATGAGTCAGTGGCTGAGGTGGGGTTTGAACCGGGGACCTCCTGGTTACAAGCCCTTTTCTTTAACCACTGGACCACACAGCCTCCTATTGATAGTTGTATACCATTAAAATAATTGTATTGTTCTCAGAAAATGTGCCTTTGCCTTTGCATATGTTTCCACTCTGTGTTGGGTGCAGTCCTGTCACTGTGCTGCAAGCTTACATTACCAGAGGTGTCAACCGGGGTCATAACCTGTACTGTGAGTGACAGTCCAGCCTCCTTTCTGCATTGCTGGAGGGGGTGAAACTGAAGGAAGGTCACCTTTATCTGACCCAAGGTCAGAACAGTGCTAGACTGCACACAGAATAGGTTTGCTTGAACAGTGCTAGACTGCACACAGAATAGGCTTGCTTGAACAGTGCTAGACTGCACACAGAATAGGCTTGCTTGAACAGTGCTAGACTGCACACAGAATAGGTTGCTGGCTCCACATTTGAGTGATAATATGTCATTGGAATAACACTGCTGCTGGATGTGACAGCACAGGATTCAGAACTGATTCAGAACCTCAATGATCATCTAGATTGTATTGGTCCTGCCACCTCAGTATTACTATTTGCTGTCTTGCCCTTGACGTAAACAGTTCACACCTTTCGGGTTTTTCAATGCTGAGTTTCCACCAGCCCGCTGCCATGCATTACGCATCACACGAAGTTACGTAGAGACATTAGTGAACAACTGGTTGCCACAACTTTTTTGTCTTCTCTTAACTCGTGTTTGCACCACCAGCCTTATTTGTGCTGAAGACCTTTATACAGCAAATCTGTATTGAGGTGCTTTGAGTTAATTTCACAATTAACAGTTTCTCTGTTTTAATTCATAAACCCCAACACGTTAAACAATGCTCAGGGGAGTTACAGTTAAACACGACGAAAACACAGATGCTGGCGAGAATATGACTACTCAGATGAATACTACGGTATATTAATTTAAGGCAGGGCTAAGGAAAGGTCACGTGTGCGTGACGAATTATTACCATTTTGCTAATTTGCATACGTTTTGCTTCGTCTTTTCATTTATGGCAGTTCTGACAGCTTGCGTGAAGAAGATGCCAGCACCCAGACTGAGTGAAAGGAACGTTTGCATCCATGTATTTTTTAAACTTCATTCCGTTTAGAAAAACGTCCTTGATCACACATGTAACAGCAGAGGAAGTTGAATTGATCACAACGAGCGAGCATATCCCGTATATGCAAAAAAATACCACTGCAGCAAGCAGGTCTCAAAAATTCTGCTACTATGTCAACACGAAATGTGCTGCATAGCCTAAAAAGTGGTAAAAAATGATGGACTGAATGGGCCAACACCGATTAAAACACAGAGTAACTATGAGGTACACAGATATAGAGAACATTTCTGAATGTTTTAAGCTATACAATTGAAAGGTCACCATATTACCTTTTTCTGTATGCCATCGAAGGCTAAAGAACGCAGACGACTTTATATATATATATATATATATATATATATATATATATATATATATATATATATATATATATATAAAGGTGTTTCCTAAGATTTTTATGCAAAAAATAATGAGGTATGTCTTTGCTAAAGTTCACAAAACAAAATTCAATGTACAGTCATCTTTTTTAGACAAAAAAAATTGGTTAACAACAAATATGTAAATAGATGTTGGTCTTGTTAAAATACGTTACCCTGAAATTTGACCTTTGACCTTTTTTGGTCTCAGAATGCATATAAAATGGCCCAATTTTAATTAATTGTTATTAATTTACTTTACACAACTTAAATAATAAATAGTGAGAAAACAAACAAAAAAAATCAATCTGTGTTATTTTTAACCCTTAACTGTCTCAGTTAGTGGTACGCAGTGGTACAGAGGAGTCATCTATTCGGCTGATGATAAAATGTGTTTGAAAGCTATAGGAAAGCACACTAAGCTGATCAAAAGGATAACAAGCTGGCTGTGCAGAGATTCTTGGGCAGATACGATTTCTGAGCATCGATATTTAAATAAAATGACGAACATCCCCAACTCCCCTCGCCCCAGGCCAACCCTAATGGAGGCACATTTACAGTATTGGTTTTCATCGGATTTTAGCTTAAGTCTGAGTTGTTAATGTAAATTATTATGCAATACAAAATCACGTTAACCGACTACTTTTAAACACCTTGCCCCCAGCATTAATTCTGTGGACACCCATTCTAGCACTCCAACAATTAATACATATAGTAACCTATAGCAAAACTGTTTAGCAAGTGTCACCCTTATATTTGTTTCTCTAGTAATAATGTTTTTTTTCAAATGAGACCTGTTTTGCATTGTTATACCTTTTTATTAGTTTCTACCTTGTTTACTATATAGTAATTTACTCTAAAAATAAAATGAGCAGCATTTGTGAATGCCGTAGTAAACAAACTGTTAAGAGTTTCCTGTCAAATAAAGCGTGATAATAAGAAATGGTCAGTCCGTTGCTATCAAACCCTACCTGCTAGTATCACAGACATCCATACGCGGTGCAAGGCTGCAGCTTGACCAGCGGCCGGCACGTAACAAGACATGCTGGCATTCTGGTTGTCATTCTTCCAGGTAGAAATGTTTGACATGTCTTGATGGGAAAAGGATGTGCAGGGACTGGTGTTTAATCATGAGAGCACACAAACTTCATGTCTGCTTTTATCTTCATTCTTCCAACACCCAATAAATAATGTCCAGTCCAACTGCTAAACAACGCAAAGCACAATGTTCTAGCAATGCAATGTTTAAAGTTCTGCTGCTTAATAAAACAAAAACAAGAATCACCATTCACCCGGGGAAGGGAAACTAACCCGTGATGTACTTGAAGTCAGGTTCAGTGAAGTCATGTTACAGCATGAGGCTGGCCTCCTCAGCTGAGTATAGTTGCCAGTACAAACCCGTGATGTACTTGAAGTCAGGTTCAGTGAAGTCATGTTACAGCATGAGGCTGGCCTCCTCAGCTGAGTATAGTTGCCAGTACAAACCCGTGATGTACTTGAAGTCAGGTTCAGTGAAGTCATGTTACAGCATGAGGCTGGCCTCCTCAGCTGAGTATAGTTGCCAGTACAAACCCGTGATGTACTTGAAGTCAGGTTCAGTGAAGTCATGTTACAGCATGAGGCTGGCCTCCTCAGCTGAGTATAGTTGCCAGTGGTGTGAATTACAAGGGTTTTGTTCAGTAAAGCTACAGTGTCTCACAATGAAGTCTGCTTTAAAATCAAAATGTATTTTTAGCAGGGCAAGGCACACGCTACAAACACTTCATCTTCTATAGTTTCACCTGTTGTGTATTTTACTTTAACAGACTCTGCTTACAGTCCAGTTTCTTTACATTTCTCAAAAGAAATTTAATTTTCAGGTTAGTTGCAGGAGTGATAATAAGTGGGCTTGACGGAACATACATTGTTTAAACGATATGGATTATTGTGACACATGCAGTTTATAAACTGTTAACAACTCTTGTTCAATGTGTACTACATTATCCTATTTATAAACTAAATGAAAAATGTATAATAAAATAAAACCAAATTTCATTTGACAAATATTACTACAGTAACATCTATAAAGTGCCTTTAAATAAATCTAGCCCTATTTAGTAGATATTTCTTAATGGGTTATAAACTAAAACCATGTGTGACCTAATAAAATAATGGTGCAAACAGAGTTTTGACAGTAGACCACACCAAATTCTCACGTATTACTAGTCTTAACTGTTCAACCAAAGAGTTTAGTGTGAGTGTGTGAATTTGATATGGACATGATGACATCATGGAAATCTTGCTCTCAACTTCCCTGTTATGAAAGAGGTTGGCTGCACCAGCTACACTTCACAGACACACTTCCAGTCAAGAATATTGCACTGTCTCTCCGCCATTGCAAGTATTGAAAACCAATTATCTTCAATCTTATTAGCATCTGCAATGTCATCGTTGCCCCTTTTTATTATTGTACTGAAGATCAAATTTGTCATTTGCTCATTTTGTTTTGTTTTACCTTTCATCAGGATGTGCAGGCTTTTTAAATGAAATGCTTGAGAACATCTAAACTGTAGCTTCCTGGTAACCACTTCCTGTGCTGTTGGTCACATGCTTTGATTGCAGAGAGGTATCAGGAAGCAGCCACCATTTTTAATCTATAAAATGAAACTGCCTCGTTTGTTTTCCTTTTATCCAGTGATAATGTTAGTAGTGCTATAGATATGGTTAGAACATTCATTTATTGTGGTTATTTTTCCAGAAATTAGCCCTCAGATGTAATGCAATTGTTACCTGTTCTCTTCATAATGTCAATAGTACTCAAATATTATGCCACCCTTTGTGAGCAAAGGTAAGTTTGTGGATTCTGGCCCTCTTTACCTGTCAGATAAAGCTGTGTTTCCACGGTCACAAACTCATTCTGAACTGGTCCAAAGATTGCCCTCCCCTCCCTCTGCAAGCAAGTTCATTCAGGTATGAACAAGAATGGTTAGTAAGGCATTCTCAGGGCCGGTTGAGTGAGCATACATGGTTCAAAACAGGAAATGATGTCAAGGGTCAAAATCCAATTTTTGGAAAAGATGAGTGATTAGTAAATATTTACAAAAAATAGAGCAGGATTATTTTTTTATCATTTAATATTATTTTTTTTAATGTATATTATTATTATTTATTATTTATTTCTTAGCAGACGCCCTTATCCAGGGCGACTTACAATTGTTACAAGATATCACATTATTTTTTTACATACAATTACCCATTTATACAGTCTAGGTAAAGTACCTTGCTCAAGGGTACAGCAGCAGTGTCTCCCACCTGGGATTGAACCCACGACCCTCCGGTCAAGATATTTTATTATGTTACATATTACTTATATGTTTAAGTAAAATTTATGTTTAAGCACCTAAGAATAGCACAGTTTACTTCTGCTGTTAGCACAATCAGTTTGTGAACCATACATTTAAAAACATTTTATTAAAAAATATAACAAACACAATTTTTTGCCTCTGACATGTTCCCTTTTTCACCTTTCGTATGAACAAACTGCTTGAGGGTTATGACCTGCTAGAAATCTCCAGCGGACATCATGAACCGGATTATAATTTGGTATCCCTGTGTGTCTGTAAGTGCAACCCATTTCAACAATATCTCTTATCCCGTTCCTTACCTCCAACTGAAAATGCACAGTATAATCACATTCAAACTCCACAAGTCTTAAGGACCATAAAACCGTACTGTGAAAGTTGTGTGTATTCAAGGGGTTTTACCATTTTTACAGCAATAATAAAGAATATGACAATGAGGCAGTCTTTAATAGGGTAGATGAAGGAGACAGAGTGTGACTCATCTATCACATCTGTGGGCTTGTTTTCCAGCCAGATATCCTTGACTGACCCATTCAGAGTCTCAGTTTTTTGAACAGGAGAACAATGCCTCGCATGAACAGGAATGCTTTCAAACTCTCAAACAGGGTCAGAGAGAGAAATCTGGATGCATTTCATGGGATTTCTGAATTTAGTATATCTCCCTCACATCGGATGTCCGCACTCATAAAAGAAGCAAGTTCAAATAATTATTGCCTTGGAAGGCATGTGTATTTAATTGTATTGTTATTCTCCCATGTTGTATATTCAGTGTACAAAGTCAAAGTTGGTGGTAGGGTTTGTTAAGAATGTTTAAAATATGCAATATTCATGCACAGAAAGAAAATAAAAATAAAAAAATTAACAAGGTTTGCATGAAAAGTGATGTCACCCAGTGAAAGGCAGTCCAAGAAAAATACATAAATGATTATACTATATATATATATATATATATATATATATATATATATATATATATATATATATATATATATATATATATATTGTAGTGTATTGGTCTTGTATACAATGGGACCTTTCTTCATAGTGTTGATTCAAATTTGAATTTCAAACAATTAGTGGATACTTTGTTAAGAAGATGCAAATACAGTATGTGTACAATAAACATCTAAACAGCAAGGTTCAAAATTATAAAAAAAAAAAACATGCCATCTCAAAAAAGTTGACAGTGGTACATTTGACTATTCATTCAAGACTATACACTATACATATAATATCTATTTATCACAAATTACGTCTCAGCACAAACATTACCCAGGGATGGAGAATGCAGGTATCTGTCCATTTCTATCTTGCCAGTGAGGGATCCATTTGTATTGGTTATTACAAACTGGACTGAAAAACAGGGGTAACATTGATTAAAAAAAGAAAACAAAACATCTTAAAGTGCCAGTTTCAATGATAAAATTGACTTACTGCAATTGAACTTGAGTTCTGAGAAATTGACAGAAACATGCAGTAACTTCACAGCTTTTCCAACTGTACATCAACCACCCACCCCTTCCCAGGTGGCATGCCCATTATAGACTGATAAAGAGCAGGGAAGGTTTAAAATAACTCAGCAGGCTGACGGGGCAGAGGAAGACAGACAGCAACAGAACTACCACGAGAGGAAACTAAACAACTACAACAATGAGCTGTGACCTTGACAGACAGCGACTGAGTTACCTCATTTCCCTGTGCAGACACAGCTTGTCCAGGTGGCATGTCTAGAAAAGGCCTATGTGTATAAAGTGTATGGTATTACTGTTCTCAACAGAGACTTGTTGGCTCAGGCTGTCAGTTGAAATGGAAATAAACAATGTTTTAAAGCCCATGCTCTTAGCTGTTATTAGCATTACAATAGCCTTATCATTTCAGTGTTTAATTTTGACATGGATTAAGCCAGGCTGATACTGCCCCCTATACAATCCACTTCTTCCTGTTGTATTAGCACTCTTCAAACTCCCAGTCTATTGATTGGTGGGGGGGGGGGTGGGGGGGGGAGCGTAGGAGGAATCATATAATTATCAGAATGCAACACGTATTCCTGTATAACATCCATCACTAAAACGTGCAGATGGGTAAAGCAAAGAATAATACAAAGTGGGATCAATCCTACTTTAAACTGTGTTTATATATACTACATTATCAATGTATCAATTAAGCACAAGCTGTACACTTGTTACAAAGTATATAAAATAAGTATTCAAGTAGTTTGTGACTAATGGTAAACATGTCAAATGCACTCACGTGCCTCGTGTATAATGCATTTCCTGTATATGGCACGCCACAATGCTTCTAAAATGTGTAACAGGGTGTGTGTTATATATTAACAGTAATGGTACCCATAATACCTCCTGCCCAGGAAGTGCTTGACTTGAGATAAAATGAAATTCAGAAAAAGTAAAATATAAGCAGCAAATTGAACTTGTGAGGAGGTTGTAGTGCAGTGGTTCTTAATCCTGAGCCTCCTGGAAAATGAGATCTCTGGTACTACACTAGGTACACTGCTACCTCTGTTTGCTCTTCATTTCATTTGGAGAGTGACATTGTCCACGGTTCCACTTATATTACAACCGTTTGTAATAGAACACCGTATGCAGAAAGCTGCTGTCTGGAACAAAACGTTTGTAACTTGGCTAATACAAGGTCACCAAAAAGAGTTGTTTCTCAAAAAATGGGAAAAGTGGTCAATAGTGGCCTTTGACGCCGCGCCACAAGAAAAAAAATGGCATCCAGCCACAGCATCACAGATTTCTCTGGATGAATCAAGAGTTTAATGAAGCCGCTCCCCTTGGGTTGAAAAAGTGACCGCATGACCAATTGTCCACTGCCTCTCACATTTTCAACTCTGGGCAACAGTATCAACTCCAGTCAATATTTGTATATTATTGAATTTAACTATTGTTTATTGTATTAAACTATAGATAACAGCACAACTATACAACAGTAATTTTTCGGTAACACTGCCTTACACAGTTGACCTCCGAGTTTTGCCAGGGGTTTTGTGCAGTATTGTATGGCAGGCTGAGTCACACTAGACTGTCTGGGTCAAACCCAGCATTACATTTTATATCTCTCCATTTGCGACAACACTTTCTTCACTAAGCAATCCCACAGATTAGCAGATAGATATAGGTCAGGGTTTCGAAAGGGGGGGGGGAGGGTAGTGAATAGAGGTCATGGACACCCTTACAATATATATTATGACAGTCAGAGATATGTTTTGCATCTTATGTTGGCTCTAACTGGATTATAAGTAATACAGCAATACTGTACTGGACATGTACTCCTGTTGATTAAGTGACCAAAAGCTCCTCCGGTCTAGCTACTGAAATAGAAAATGTATTTCTGCATTTTATATAATTCTTTCCATGTAAATCGGGTATGATTTTGAAGCTCAATGGGAAAAGCAAATGTTCAGAGAAAACTAGCAAGAAAGAGGAAGCAGTAATGTAGATACATCATGTTTAGGTACAATACTTCAGTTCTTTTTTAACTGTAGTTACTAATACTAGAGGGTACAGGTATTTTTGACTGTAATATAGCATGAACTCTTTCAACACTGCAGATCTGCACACAAGTCTAGGAAATAAAATTGACTTAAAACTGCAGACCAATAGGAAAGATACAGTAAATCTATTAAAAACTAGATTCTGTCAAAAAATAAAAAAATAAAAAACTCACAGATTTGTGGTCAATAAAGTTTCATTGCAATTCTGTTAGCTCTTCTCTGAGATATCATCCTCCTAAAGGTATAATAATAATAATATCTTTATTTTTATATAGCGCCTTTCATAGTGGACCACCATCACAAAGCTCTTTACAGAGGTAGGCTGTGAACTGTGCATACTGATAACAACCAGTATTCTGTTGTTCTTCAGAGTACTTTTGGTATAGCTGTCTAAACATCTGTGCCCATTCATTTATGATAATTAGAAAGTGTTTACAGGAAAAGTCTATTGGACTGGAAAGCAGTACCTAACTTGAGCTAAACCGTACTAAGCATCAGTGCTGTAAAGAAAGTGAGAACTGAGCTAGTCATCTGACATAGAGCTTTTGTAAAACCCAGACAATTTGTCAGTAAACATCTTTAAAATGAAATGACCTGGAATATAGACCAACACAAATATGACTGCCAAGTACATTTATCTGTGCAAACAATTGTGGTAACTAAGCAAGAGATTTTATTAACTTACCATTTCACTTCCCACAGTGCCCTGAGGTGACCAGTCATATCACACTCCTTACAGTACTGGATGAATACAGACTTTCTGAGGAGAGACTGTAGGTAACACCCCCCCTTTAGTTTTAGTGCATGAAAATATGGACTGGCAGAAGGAATGCTTGTTGAAGTGTGTAAAAACACTATATCAGGTAAAATAGAGGTTTGAAAAATGTAACAGATGGTCTAACCTGCTTTAAAACAACTGGAAAATGTTTCATGAAATGCAACCTTTACTTAATAATCAACATTGCTTTTTATAAAGTCAGTAAAGTTGTTTTTTTTTGTTGTTGTTATGCTAAAACATTTCACAAGCTATAACTTCAGCTATCATTATTATGATGCAACAACCTTGTATAATAATTAAATAATATGTGGCACTGTACATTACCTTTCAGATTAGCCCTCAATAGTATTTAAGGTGTGGAGCCAGCTGTGAATCACACTGATTAAAATCAGTTTGACTGTGAGCTTTGGTATATTGAGCTGTTCTGCACATTAAACTGTTTACATATAAAACAGAATGAAACTCAAACAAGGATGAAGCACAAGGCCTCGGTTATGCAATGCTAAATGCTACTGTCAACACACTTAAGGTCTAAAGTCCTTTCTCACACCCTCTTAATGTTGTTAACCAAAAGGCACCTTATTACACTTTCCTGTAACTTTATAATCAGTAATTAAAGTGTTCCATTCATCCAAACACCTAACCCTAAAATCTCATCTTAATTATATTCAGATCCAGTACATTTTTGTTTGACAGGCGAGAATTATAGTTTGCAAATAACAAACTGTATGAAAACCCAAACGGCGAAACCCCCAAACTAGCGCTTGTCGCTGCTGTTCGTCATTAGTCAACCCGCCGCTGGTATTGTTCAGACCTGAAGATCATGTTAAAACAGGGCTAGGCACAGGTCAGCATGCAGTTATCAACACCAACAAGAAGGCACGAAACCAACAACCATATGTATGGAAGCTACTGGAAATCAAGATCAGTACATTAGGTCTATAAACAAAAATATTGTCCCACTTCCTTAATCAGTAGATCCGGTACCTTTTTGTTTACAAATGAACCCGTTCGTAAGCCATCAGAAAATCCATCAGAAGAATCCCTCCATCAGTATTTAATAAAATTCAAATGAACCCGTTCGTAAGCCATCAGAAAATCCATCAGAAGAATCCCTACATCAGTATTTAATAAACTTACTGTGGCTGTTTGTCTGCTGCATGTGTACAGTCTTTAATTATAAATGGAAAATGCAGTGAACTGTTGAATATGACATGAATTGGCTTTGTGTAAACGAAGTACTATGTAAACACTAAGACGAACACATGTTTCACCTGCATATTTTTAACAATGGTTAAACTTTTAGGAAAAGTTCTAAACATTTCATTATTTTTAGTTCAAATGTTATCCAAGTGTTAAAATTCCTCAATTATTGTAAGTATTTTTTAGCCAATAGGTAGTATTTAACCACTCAGGATTTATTTTAGTCTAGTTTGACAATATCTTTCTCTAAATATCTGTGCAGAAGAAAATATGGGAGGGTGTATTTCTGTAAAACAAATGTATTTGACTGTAATCCATTAAATAGGATCTACTGAATTGTATGCCCTATATTTCCTCTTTATATATGTCAGTGCAACAATCGGTTTTATAAAGACAACTATATAGTAATAAAGCAAAAAGACTTAATAGCATGGATTATGGTATGAATCATACGATTAGAGGGGTAATGAAGATCGTTGAATGCTTTCCTAATGCATTGCAACTGAAGCACTGCTTTAGTGACTCAATGTAATTTCCAACAACAAACTGGGAGATAGGAGTAAAGCAAGTGACATGGATTACAGGTTTACCAAATTGAAAATTAGCAGACCTAATCTTTGTAGGACAGAACTTTTTCTGCAATGAATACTAGACAAATCCTTTCTGACACAGGCGTTGGGAAATAAGTTTTCTTTAAAAATAAATAAATTGCTACAAAGAGCAAATGTGACATCATATGTGTTTGTAGTATTTTCTTCAAGATGAATGAACAGTGGAATGGAAAGTACACACTTGCCAATAAACAGTAAATTGAATTATTTATGGTTCCTCAGCCTATAATGTTGATGAACTTATTTATAGCAGCCTTGCCCTACACTATGCCCTAGTCACGTCAAAAAAGACGCAGCCATCCATAATTTACCAGGACTGTCCTCAGATGAATGTGTCCAGTTATATTTGCTGTTAAATGATTCGTGTAGTCGCAGTACAAATGGGCAGCTGTATTTGGCTGACCACACCTGCATGCCTGTCTAAAGGAAGTGTTGTAACAAAAACCCTCATACAATGAACACGATTCAAAGCATAATTTTATTGCAAGGCGAACACCTGAGCAACTTACACACAGCAGTCCACTATTCCGTGTTGATGTGTGTGGAAAAGATCAGTGAACAAAAACAGGTTTACTATACAACTGCAGCTGCTTGCACTTTAATCCATTTCATGCAAACAGACAAGGCAGGAAATAAGGATCTACTAAATTACATTTTTTATTTTATTTATATTTTTAAACAACCTAAACGTCTACTTTAGTCCATTTCCAAAAGGACTTTGGAAGAAAGCTTTGTCGCAACTCAAAGTATTATTGTAGTATTCTAGAAATGATCTACAAATTTGCATTGGTCATCCCAATTCCTTGGCACTCAATTATGTGGGTGTCTTCATTAGAGTCCTGATCCTCTGCCTTTGTAACTGTAAATTTAGCCTAAGAAAGGGGAAAAAAAAATCTTATGAGCACTACTACAACAAGAGGAAAGAAAACCATTTTCTTTCAATGCCAACTTTTTACTAAAAGTTTGTGAAAACTCCATCCTCCCATTTGAATTAATCAAGCCAACCTATTTTGGGTTTGTCCAGTGGACTGAACATTTTACTACAACAGTGATGATGGGCCATGGAATCAGGATTTATCAATAATCCAAACAGCTGTAGAGATACAAACTGCCAACATGCAGATTAAATAGGGGTATTTGTGGATCAAGATCACAGAAACCAATATTCAGAAGTGCACGCAAGCTTCTTTATTGTATTTGTGCCTTTAAAAAGTATGTGAAAAACATAGGGTCAAGGACTATATTTGAGCTGATATTATCCTACAACTGAATATTCACATGCAGTCAAGAGTTTCTGGCAACTCTGAGCTTGAGTGGGTGAAAATCAGCTTGTTTCTTATACCGCACCCTGTACTATATCGAATAACAATAACAATAATAAATAATAATAATAATAATAATAATAATAATAATAATAATAATAATAATAATAATAATAAAAATAATAAAAATAATAAAACAGTATGGCAAACCTCAATCTTTTCCATCGCATACAAAGACATTTCAAATGGCGGAATCATATCTATCAGGGTCTACTATATACATTTTCCCCTGAATAGATCCTGATTGCAATTCAAATGACAGTGAAAGGAATCCTCAGCCAGGCACGCTCCTCCACATACTCACCTTTGTTAACTGTTCTGCAACGTGAATGGCAGTCTGGGTGTGGAGTGTTAGAGGACCTGTCCTTATTCTTGACGTGCCATTTGCTAATGCCATGAAGATAATCATCTGTTCGTGGAAAGAAAATAAAAACATTGCATAGCATTAAGATATTGTACATGCAAACAAAGCAGTAAAATGATATAACATTAAACGATTTATCCATCCAGATATTTTAACGATGAATAAATAGTGTTGAACTATGGAGACAAAGAACATCTTATTGTGCACACCCTTCTAGGTTTGAGCAAATTAATCTGGACACTGATTTTGGTATTGCTGTAATACATAATGCATTTTGAAAGCCCTAATGTCCAGTATAGTTGAAGCAATAATGTACAACACAACATTAGCTTGGTCGTGAATTCAATAGATCTCTTACTTGGTCCTGCATGTATTCATCTACACATCCGTTGTGTCTTGTATTCCTCAGTAACATCTCAGCCGCTTCGCACCCAACCTTATCAGCATAGACACCTGAGAAGAAAAACAAAGCAATTATTTTCTTTTACTTTATATTAAAAAAATATATGCAGGGGCACAGAACAATAGGAGTCTGGTAGTTGAAAAAGGGAAGTTTAAATAGAAAAAAGTTAAATTCACACACAATACTGCCCTCTACAGGCAAAAGATTTCCTTGAAACCCAATAAATGTATAGGCACTGTGGCCCAACTGTTGCACTTCCTTACTCCTGAACAATAGCATGGCATAACAGTAATGTTAGCTATTTGGAGAAACCCTAAAAGGTGTAGTAAGGTGTTAATCCATTTTCTACTGCTTCCACACTCTTATTTGCCCATCTGCTTTAGTTCAGCTTTCAGCCTTAGATTCAAGATCACCTTTTACAGTTTTAACGCCTCCAGGACCAGGCGTTTTTTGGCTGTAGTTGACTCCCTTCCTATAAAAGTTCACTAAAAATCTATTTTTTACAGTAGCATCTTGCAAATGGTGTCCTTTTTTCAGAACACTCTGGGGAACATTTTAAAGTACTTCAGAAACCATATAAACTTTGCTTTTTTTTCCCAACAATATTTTGTTTTTTTTGTTTGTTTGTTTTAAGCAATTTTTATTATGTATTCTGCTTAGAGATAAAAAAAAAAATCGTTATTCTATGACCCGAGGAACCTTACAATACTTCCTAAAAGTTTTGTTGAAAAACATTGATGTTTGGGCAAATTACAAGTCATTGTTTCACCTGAGTGAAAGCAAATCGGCTAAAAATGTTTAAAGGGACATCACATGATCGAAAATAAAACCCAAAAACTAGAAGCCCTATTTATAAGCAATAATGGACACTACTCAATTTATTTTCTCAAAATAAATATTTATAAATAAAAGTTACTCGTTTCATTATTATCAGTAATATGGAAAAAAAATGTACCGCATACATTTAGTTCATGAAATATTATACGCTTATAGTCACTCGTTTCTTGATATTTATAAATGTTGTAAAAACATACATATTAAAACACGAGACAGAATAAATGTTCTAATATAATTATAAGTCAAATACATCAGATTTACAGTGTTTCCCCTTTTTATTCACTCTAAACAAGTTTCTGTGATGTTTTGTTTCTGCTTTTGGATGTTCCTGGCTGCTGTAAACTGTCTCCGCCTTTTAGATACTAAACGCCCCGCTCAGTGACGTCACAGGAATAAAAAAAAAAACTAATCAGGAAGTGAACATCAGTCCTTCCCCTATCCACCGATGTGTGTTTCAAGCCTGTACTGTTAAAGTACAGTGGCCCTGTAAGTCATCAAAACAAAGTGCTTTTTATCGTGTTTACACGATCACGGTCCTCGAAGCCCATTTCAGTATGATCGTGTTAACATGATCCCGGTCCTTAAAGGGTTAATACTTCACATAACCAGATTACTGCAAATCCAAATGAGAAAGGGTGCAAAACAGGATTAAAAAACTGCTTATAAAAAAAACTCACCCTTTTTCCCTAGTGCAGAAGCAGCAAAAACACAGCCTGTGGAAGACTCTGCAATGAGGCTAGAATGAGGGTGGGGAAAGAGAAACATGTTCTGGTTACTGAAACTATTTTTGAAATAGGTAAATAGGAAATTAAATATTTTTCTCATCTCATGCTTGTAGGTGAGGCATAAGTAGCTCTAAAGCGTAGTGGCTACTAATAGTTTTATATAATATAAATAAGATGTATAACTTCAAACCACAGATGAATCCTGTCTTTATGGTACAGTACACCCTCGCTATAATATAAACTGTTGGAGTAAGTTAATGAGATGAGATTGTGAATAAAAGTAGAATTACATGTACCTGATCGTGTCATGTATGAAGTTTTCTGCCTTTGCTTTATCTTATTCGTTAAATTAAAATGCAGTACAAAAGGCAAAAATCCCAAATTGAAGCTGAACTTTCCAAATCAATCTGACACAAATTGTTTCAAAGTGCACAAAATCTAAATCCAACATGCAAGAATCCCAAACTGAGCTTTTATTCCAAATCAACCTGAAATGAAAAGTTCATCAGATCCTCAATTTCTTTGTTGTTGTTTTTTCTTTAATCAATTCTGCATTGCCGCATGATTGCTGAACAAGAAAAAAACAGAGTGCTTTTTGACAACCTATATTCACAAAAGAGAGATGACTCCATTTTTCAAACGATCAATATTTCCAGCTTTGTTGCACATAATTATTTTCATTTCAGATGCATAGTTACACAATGTGTATTATTTATGAACACAACAGTTTACTTCACTGCGGAGGTGGCATCCCGTGCGTACAGACCGAGATGTTGACAGTGTGCATTTATATTATCCAGGGGTCAGGTTCGTTATAGCCGAAGGTTTGTTATAATGAAGGCTGTTCTAGCGAGGGTGTACTGTATAAGGTTTCCCGCGAGCTGCACTTGGGCAAAAGGATCAAAAAGCACCAGCTGAACTGTTCTGTCACCCCAAAAAGTAAGGAATATGGTGGTCTTTTACCAGACAGTTATTCCACATAATTTAGCACGGTCTGCCCCTCTGAATTAACCTCAGAATTATCATCAAAGGCATAAACAAGGCAACCCTGTCTTACCTCTCACAGGGTTATAAAATTACTTAACCAATGTATTATTTAACTGACCATGAGGAATGTGTGCAACCAGGCTCCCGCTTAATGTGCTCTGAACAGATTGCACTTATCACAGCAGGAGTAAGTATAAGGACAGGGACTTGTTTGCTTAAACAGCTGTCTCCTGATCATTTAAAAAATAATATCCCATAATTGAGGGTAGTTCTGCAACCCAGGCGTGCAGGTCTAGCGTGAGTTTCAGTATGAACAACATGACTGGCCTTTGTTTGTTGCAGAATATCGTTTTGCTCTTTGCTGCTTTTTTTTTTTTTTTTTTTTTTAAACCTACCAAGCACAATCTTCTAAAAGATAAACTACTTCCTCCGTGTACCCAAAAATTTCCTGTGCTGAAGGTCATTTCACTGGATGTTAGACTTTGGGGATCATTGTCTTTACTGTTGTACAGCTAGAGGGAAATGCTGAGGAAGCTTGTTGAATTTCATACGGCCTGGAGACTCACCTAGTTCAAATGTAAAGGCTGTGATTTCAAGCATCACTTGAGTTGATTCTGGGTCTGGACTCTGTGATTATTAAAATATTAGGATTTACTACTCACATGATTCCATTCCCATTCCCAAAAGACTCGTCTTTCTTCTCCCTTACAGACTGGATATTAATGTAAAGGTCTTTGATCTCTTTCCTGATGTATCGAACAGCTGCTGCCGACATGTCTTTTGCAAGCTAAACGATTAAAAGAACAAGTACTTATCATTTGGAAAGCGTGGGTTCCCAGTATCTAAACATATACTTAACGTATTTTAAGCAGATGGGTAAGTCAAAAAAAACAATGATGCATCCACACACAAAAAAAAGCATCCAATATGAAAAACAAAACAAAAACAATTAATTCCACATAGACATTTGTAAAATGTGTTTATTTGATATTGTACAAAAAATACACATTTACTATATCCTTATAATCAGGGGTTCACATAACTGGTACACAGGTACTCATGAGCACTAATACAAAAAAAAAAAAGCACTTCCATATTGGTTTTAAGATGCAATTGCGTACCGCAAGTACATTAACAGGAAAGCATTTCATATATAGGCAGCGAGGGTGCTCACACTTACAAGGTCAACCATATTATCTTGCTGCAATCCATACCTGCCTAACCTCATGATTTTCTATTGAGTCTCAAGGTCTCTGGGATCTGTCAACAATCTCTGGGTAACTGAGTTTATTAATCGCTGACCAGAATTAAATACCAGTCCCCATATTTCACTTAAGGCCGGAGGGTTCCAATTCACTAAAAAGTCCATTCCAGCTAGTGCTCTCATTGGCTGCTTCAAGGTTTTATTAAAAAAAAAAAAAAAAAAAAAAAAAAAAAAGAGTGATCGGTGGAATCACTCCAGTTCATAACAATCATTTTGTTTTAATGGACACTTGAAACAACCAATGATAGCAGGGATCTCGATTGAGCTGTCCATTCAGAGAAGAGGGATGTAGTTACAGGGAGTGGCATAGTGAAAGCTTGCCAATGGTTTGCTTCCCAAACTGTGCACGGATGAGAGAAGGTGTCAATGTTTGATAGCCACTGCATTTAAACGGGAGTGAAAAAACAACACACGTCTACTTTCGCATTTTATTTCAAATAATATTTTCCCCCCTTAGCTATATCCTTCTATACACACTGCTAATGAGCTAACGTGTTCAACAACACTAATAAAGTAAAGAAGCGTTTTGTTTTTTGCTTTTGAATAACTAGGGCTGGAATTTGAAGGTAGCTATTGGAATGCGTGATGATTTGTTAAACTGTAATATCTGCACTCCTACTTAAAGATTCATAAACTAATGTCGTTGCCTCCGACACTGCCATTAAGCAGTGCTGCTTGCGAGTGTGGGTTTTCACATGTCAACATTTGAAAAAACAAATCTCAATCCCACCTATCAGCCTTACCCTTTTCTGTCCTGATGCATATTAATGTGCAAGATGACCACTGAAACCTTTGATCCTAAACCCTGCATAACACTTCTCTAGATACATGCAAGACACACAGCCTCCATATACCTCCAGATTCTGATGGTCAGCTTGTGCTAAAGAACATCCTAAGCAAGCTTCATCATGAACGGTCTGTATGTACGGCCGCCTCACTCGTACAGCATATCCCAGTCACTGGGGATAGTCACCCCCTAGCAGAGGAGACTCACGCCCCCTCATCATATTACATTTTATATTAATAGCCTATGTTTAAATTACTGTGAATATTGCTGTTTATAAAAGGATTGAAGTCATGTACTCACAAAGCAAAAGCAACACAATGTGTTTTTAGTCCTACCCTTGTTTGGACGGACCACCTTCTTAGGGGTTAAGGGAGTCCTTCAGTGTCTATGTCCATTCAGTCCTACATACGCAGTGCCAAATTATTTGAGACCAAAATACTCACTCCAAGCACTGAGCCAAGAATAAGGCTAGTAGTGCAATAACCCAGAGAAAGCCCATCAAGCCTAGCCTGTTGATCATGGGATCAGTGTCACATGTGTGCCCAGCACAACCCTGACTCCTTACCTTGTGAGGCAATACCCCTGCAACAAACGCTCTTCCATAGATCTTAGTGATGGTGCCACGCTCTGTTAGGGTAACGGGAGTAAGCTGTTTCACTGGGTTTGTTTTCACAATAATTTCTCCACCTCCCTTGGGATAGTAACCTCTGTGATAAAACAAATATGAAAGCATGGAACACATCCTAATTCTGCAGTGAGGCTTTCCGTAGCGTCAGTACTGTACAGTCTCAGTTCATATATTATATAGCTTATCTAGCTAGGATAGCAACACCAATAATATACCTGCAGTAACAGTCCCTGGCCTCTACAACTCAATTCAATGATGGCTTCTTTTATTGCAAATTCAGGACATTATAATAGACATGTTCCTTAAAAGTTAGAGCATGCTTACTGCTGTCATAACACTTACCTCATCTTCAAGTCACAGTCAAAATTTACACCAAATCTTTCCACCATTGGCTTGAACACCTAAGAGACAAAGGCAATGCCATTCATTTAACAAGGTTCATCTCTCACTACATGTGGCACAGAATATGCTACATTACCTGCACATTTCTTGAACGAAACAGTAGTGTGAACCACCATGTAAGAATCTAAAACATCCCACAGCTCTGTGCAATCATGAAAATAATTACTAAATTAAATTAACCTGATCAGAAAGATTTACAAGGTTTCTACAGTTATTTTATTCCTCTGAGAACTTGACTTTGTAATTGTTTCAAAACAGGACATCTAACATTAATGGTACATCTACTGTAGTCTGCATTCACTTCCTGTGCTACAAGTACTTTATATATTCCGAAACTCAAGATTCCTAAGTGCAGCACAGAACACAAGCAGTTTTTATAGTTAATTGTTAGCTTTTCTGCTGCTACAGTGACGATAATAAGCCATTTGGTAACTCAATTTTAATTTTACGACAACACAAAAAGACCAACTTCCTGTCAAATGTTTGTCCAGTTTCTTTTTGGGTTACCCGAAACAAAAATAAGCAGCATCCTAATTATATTATTTACATATAGAACAAAAATGCAAGATATACTCCCAAGAAGTGGTAACCAGTTCTGCAGGGACGACCAGCACATCCATAGCCCTTACCGTTAAGGTGTAATCTATCTGGGGTGCCATCTCAGCATTAGTTCCTCCTTTCAAACACAGCACAGAAGGAGAGTCTGCAAACAGCACACACGGCAGGGATACTTGCATAAGCAGAACTACACTCCTAAGAAAAAACAGCAATTTGCATTTATAAAGTGTTTAACATTAAGAATATTCTTAACCGTTGTTAACTTTGCATACGTGAAAGACAGGTTTTAGCCCTGGTGAAGAGTGTGTGTGTAATATATACACACACACACATACTGTGCAAGACTAATAATTTGTTCATGTTAAATGTGTTTAAACAGCTGAAATTATCTTTGATGAACAACTGAACTGAACCCGACAAAACCACAGTCAAAATGAAACAGGCTTCTGTGGGAGACTCCAGTTCATTGGCCTAGGTGTTGAAAGTGGTTTTGGTTGTTTTCACAATGCAAATCACAAGTCATGTAACTTGTTATTGGTGTTGTCATTTAATGAATAAAGACCTCACAGTAGTTAGCCACCAAGACTTGCTTTGCTATTTAAACAGAATTTTTTAAACATTAGAAATGAAAAATAATGACTACTACTGCTAAATGAAAAGAGTTTCATCATCTATTGGAGGCAACAACAACGCCCTTTATAAAGCATTCGAGAAATAAAGCAAAAATGTGTTCTTGATTCCAGAAAAAAAAACCCCAACAAAACAAGAGTTTCCAGGGCACAAGCAGAAGCATGCGCTGCAAAATATTCTAGATGTAAGCTTTTTTTATTCACTCATGTCAAACAAAGTGTTGTTGGCCAAATGGATTGACAGATCAAAACAAGTATACAATACCCATCACCATATGCAGGTCAAAATACAATAGATCTCATGGTCCTGATGTGAAAAGACAATACATTATTTATGATGGTCTATTTTGTTATAACTTGAGTTAGGAAGGGGGGGGGGGTATGTATTCACATCAACTTTAAATCACGTGTGTTCATTTTTTTAAGAACTATTTGGTAGGATAGCTATGTATATTCATTTTAATCATGTAAGGAAGTAGTATTATTCAATTCACAATAAACAATTTCACACCTGCTTGGTTGCCAGTATATAAAGAATTTTATAACAAACATAATTGTTGATAATTAAGGTATGAGTTTGGTCACATATTAGGAATTCTGCTTGGAATCCTATGTAACTTGCTGTACACTGTCCATGTCGATAGTATAGCTTCTCAGGTTCAGTGTTGGGTTATGCATTTGGTGTCCTCTGCAGCTATTATCTTCCTCCAGTCAGTGGTCATTTGCTTACGACCAATCAGAAGTGGTCTTCTAGGGCGTCTGTCATTGCTTGAAGACCAGTGACACTTATCCTGTAACCGAGTTTTTTCGACGAAATAAACTTTTACAAAACGTGGCTCCTTATGCACTGATAGCATCAGTCTGTCATACCGCATGTATGTGGACTTAAGCATGGAAGGTATTTGAGACTGTGTTATCGATCGTGTTATTGTTACTTCCGTGTCGTATTTGCATTGTTTTTGTAAAACAGGTGAGCCTTACCCAGCAGTTTTGGTGTCTGCTGTGTAGTCTCCTCCCTTGATTTTACCAGTTGTTAAGGTTACTTCCGTGGATCCCACTTCTCCCCCTTCAAGCTGACCGGTGCACAGATCTCGGACCAACTCAAGTCCTGAGAGATGTTGAGGCCTAAAACAAAATCAATCAAATCCATTTACCTGAACACCGCATAGTGTACATTAATTACAGCACACTTGTCAACTAATTAGAAAACTAGTAAGATCTTATGAATGTTACATTTACATGGTTAGCCTATGAAAAGTCAGATATTATGGCAAACTCTTGATGATGTTGTTTAAGTTTGACTTGCAGATAAAAACATTTTTAGAAGAAAAAAAAATGTTTCGGAAAATATTTCAGTTTGTGCTCCGCTGCTTAAAAAAACAAAATCAAAAACACAATACAGTATAACCAAAACGTTTGATCGACATATCTGTGCGTATATGAGAACTGTAAACATCTTAATAAAAAAATGAAAACGGTTGAAAATGGGTTTTGTTTTCAACATACCATGTGCGTGGGAGTTAACAAAGGACCAGATGGGTAAACAAAATCAATGAATGTAGTATAGGCTATATTGTACAATTTAAAAAAAAAAAAATCATACACGTTTTTGTCTCTGAACTTGACAAACCAGCTTTCATCCCACTGTGGTTGCAAACTGTGATATATAGTGGGTAGAACAGCAGGTAAATCTACATTTAAGAAAGTTGGCCTTTCGTCTTTGTCGTCTCATTCACACCGCCCTGCGGTTTCTCCGTTTAGACAAACAGATGTACATTCATTCCAACCTTGGTATATGAATGATGTTGTTTATAGCTATACAATATCCGGATAACATCACTACCCGTACGTAAACAGACAATTAGATATTGTCAAATGGTTTATGAAATAGTCATACATGGGCAAACGTTACCTCAAACCGGGGGTACTCCTTCCAGCCCTGACGTTGTTGATTTTGATAGATGCGCCTTGGACGCAACTTAATGCTGCCGACACACGAAGGATCTGCCCCCCCTAAACATGAGATTATTTTATAAACCGTTAATTGAAATTAACAAAACAGACTTTTTAATATATACATATTTTTTATTTTTTATTTCTGTGCAATACTTACCCCCTCCATTATGCTTCCATCAATTTCAAACGTTGTTGCGGCCATTTTCTAAAAAAAAAAAAAAAAAGAAAAAATTGTCCAATGAACTTTAAACAGATTTTTCCAAACGCAGTTCAGAACTCTTTTGCTGTGATGATTCAAGACACAGAACTATATAGTCAGTCACTCACTCAGTGAGTCAGGCGCGAGTTGATCGCCGGGTTGCAGAATCAATGAAACAATGCCTTCTGCTTGCACACATGTATTGTTTGGGCCTCCTCCTTCCACGGTTTTGCTCTTTGCCTCGAAATGATATAGAAAAACGTTGCGACTTTACCCTACTTCTTTGTGTAGTTTTACTTTCTTGTGCAAGTTATTCACTTTTGTTCGCAGTAGACAGCTACTCAGATCCGCATCAGAGGTAGTTAAATGGACTGCGCCATATTAATATAACGAGACATGCGCACTAGAGCAGAGCGAGTTCCGGCTCCTGCACAAAGAAATGTTTGACTGAGTAGTGCTAGCAGTATAGTACAGTTCTTCAGTTTAATCAGAGATTGTGCTTGCGTTGCCACTGGCACTTCATAACAACCAGGGGAAACCCCCGTCTTCACGTGAACTATATACAATGTGTTGTTGTTTTCCCTTAAAGCTGCAGACTCCCATAACAATGTTAAATTCTTCCATAATTTAGCCTCAAATCTGGTTCCATTTTATTATATCCCCAAAGGGTTTTAGCAAATAGGGACACGTTTTTTCCACCTGTGTTAATCTGTGAGACAAATAAATGAGTGCTACCTGTTTTGTTGCAGCTCAGGAAGAAATGTAGCTACTGATTTCACTCTTGCCCCTTTGAGCGAGATGGAATTAATCTGAGAATGCACTACTGGGGGAAATATATTTGAAGGTGTAACAGAGCTTATTACTGTAGTATAGAGGCTTGCCTATTTGCCTTGCAGAATGCAAGAAGTGGCTTATGTGTTTTATAATTATGAACATGTGTTTTTTAACAATTCATAATCTGTTTAACTTCCTAGTGCCACCAACAACTAAAGCTACCTTTAGGGTCTGTAAACTAAATGAATGTTAACGAGTGTCCAAGAACGGTTAAACTACAATGGAATTGAAGGATGTAGGAAACACCTTATATGATTTATATATATAAAGACATTGTATCTTGGCTTCTATATTCTCATCACTGGTAATGCATTTAAAAGAAAGCAAGTCTGCTGTTAATTACAAAAAAGTTGGCGTCTTTGGTCAGTTCACCTAGAGAGAAAAATGGACTCCACCTGTCATATACCAAGCAGCTTCTTCCCTTAATGACTGACATGCTTTGCAGCCAATTACATACTTTGACCCCAAAGACACCAGGAAGTGACAATACCTGAAAGTAAAACATACAAACAAGGGCTTCTGTTAACCTTTGCTGGTACCAGATATCATTTTATAACAGAAGTGCGCTGTGGTTTTTGAGACCGACAAGGCACACTGAAATCCAAGAACTCCAAAACCTCCTGTATTACAAAGGGCACAATATCAGACTGCAATTCTAAACCTTGCCTTAAAAACTTAAACACTCAGTATTTTTTTCTAAAAGCTTTTAAGCTTTTTAAAATATTTAAACTAGTTGAAAGAGATGTATTACTCACAAGCCACATAGCCAATAAATTTGGTACAAACCAGGTGTCCCATTGATATGCCATGGCTATTAACTGGAAATGCATGATACATGTGCCCCAACATGTTATCATATCAAACATAGTTAAATAATAAACTTTGAATATTAACCTCTAAACAATCTCAATTCCTTGTCTTGTTCAAAACACACCTCATGCAAGAATACCAGTTTTTACAGGAGAGATGACCACTCCTATAGTTGCATAATTTACAACATGTGCATTAAGGCAGAAGATATCACCTGTTCATTAAATATTTAAAAGCCTACTGTCAATAACATATTAATATCTGTACAGCATGTGTTTTACAGTGTAAGCTTCAATATTATAATAGTTGTATAAATATAGCACCACATAGCCCTGTTGCTCATAGTTATTCTAATTAGCAACAGTAGTGAATGCTGCTTTTGTGTAGAATTGTTCACTGTGGCAAACAACATTAATTGCTAATGTTGTAAATTATACAACTATAGAGGCAGTACTGAAATTATTATAAACTCTAGCTAGATTACCAGCTCAGCATCAATGGCTGGAATTTTCATCAAGGATTTATCAGCCACGCAAAGCGCATCTAGTTTATGATACTGAAACAAAAGGCTCTTGCGTTCCCTGCCCACCAACTATCGCTTTGTGATTGGTCTTTGAGTAAGGGGCGTCTATCTGTCGTCAGTTCCGGATTAAGATGGCGGCAGTGACTGTACTGAGGTGTTCAGGCAGGTTTATGGGACGCTTGGTAAGGTTAAATAGAAAACAGAGTTTTGTATGATCGTAGCGGAGATAGCGGGAAATCGCGTCAAAGACACGGCGCATAGTCATAAAATGCATGAGGTTAATAATGTACATGCAGACCAGAGTTCTTCTTACTCAGTTGAGTAACACTAGTTGTAGAGGTTAAGTAGTCATTCATACCTGTGTAAAAAGCAAAATGCAAGGTATGTGACTGTACAAAATCAAATATAAAAAATGTAATACATATATATATATATATATAGAGAGAGAGAGAGAGAGAGAGAGAGAGAGAGAGAGAGGCTGGCTCAAGAAGACGACAGGAGACTGGTGTGATTGGACATTACGCCTTCAGCTGATTTGTTTTGTTGTGAATACTCATTGCACCGCAAATATGCATTGTTTAAAAATCAGTAAACACGTAGGCGTGTTAAATGCTTCATTTGCGATGCCCTTGGTTTGCACCAGGCACCTCATACTGTGTGTACAAAGTGGAAGGCCACAACGTATTTGTCGATTTTATAAACTTCCTTTGCATAACTCGGTCATTGCAAAATAATAGTGGGCAGGATTGTATTATGCGTTAAACCAGATAGATACACATAGTTGTAGGAAGTTATTCATTCTGCTCCTGAGAGAACACCAACATTGTAGTAGTGTGTTTTCTAAAGAACCCATCAGTGTTAAAGTGCTTAGAGTTTTATATTGTAGTTTGTAACCCTTCAAATTAGATATAGGTTTTGTCAAGCAGATTTTGACATTAAAAAAAAAAAAATTCATCCTGTACATCTGCATTATCTCCATATTGTACACATGTACCAAGTCAATTTATATATGGTGTTTATTAACATAGACTTGCATACTGTACCTATTATTTGCATTTCAATTTATCTTCCTGTTTTAAAGACTATAAAAGTAATCTGTTGTTTTTTTTTTCCATCTGCAGATCTGTGCACCCCAATATAGATCCTGCACTAGAGGTCGGTTCATTAGATCTGACTACATCCTAAATAAACCCTCTCTAAAGATCGGCCAGCAGAGAAGGTTTTTCAGAAACACCCCTGGTAAGCGGCTTTCCATTTGAAGTGACTTTGTTCTGTTTTTTCAGAAATATTCAGAACATTAAAAACAACCATTACAAATACATCAAAGACAGTCTGTGCAACAGTTCATAACACTTTGTCTAACTGCATGCATTAGAATTCTTCATATACCTTTGATAGGATTATTGTACTTGGCTTTATTCACAATATCTTGGTTTAACTATCCTAAATTTAGCAGCAGTTATGCTTACAGTGCAATCTTTCCTTTCCTTTGCTAGGGGTGTTACTGTATTGTCTGTTTAATCTCCTGAACATTTCAACTTTAGTATTACATTTAAACCTCTAAACTTAAACATATCGGGGATGTGTGTATATAACACTTTGTACAGCATTCAGTTGCATAGGGAAAAGATTTGGAAGGTATATTGAATATGAAATAAACATGGCTATTTTGTGCACTTATTACTACTATGTATAACACTAAAGCTTAGACATGTATTTGACCTGCATATTTTGGACAAAGATTAAAGTTCTAGGCAAAATTCAAAACGTTTAACTTTTTGCAGTTGCTGCCGGACAGGTTCTGCAGTTTAAGCTGTCAGATATTGGAGAAGGGATTACAGAGGTAACTGTAAAGGAATGGTAAGCTGAAATATTCTGTTTAAAAATACAAAAAACGGAACCAATGTGACTGTAGGGGAACACAAAGTATAATATTAATATTTGTTATCATTTTAATAAAAGCTTTTGTGTCCATGTACATGTTTTGGTTTTTGAACTCACAAAATATGTCATTCCTTTTGGTGAATAAGGAAAAACAGCAAAACTCTTACCTGTTCAATATAAAGACACTTAGGTTAGGGATTCCACTAAAGGAAATGTGCAGTTTGGCCTTGGGTTGTACAGTATTTTAGCCACTAGGTGGGGCTATAACCATAAATAATGGAGTGAGTCTAATTCGTTTTGAACAATTAGATTGTTTTTTCTTTCTTTGGTAATTGTTGGTTAATTCAGGTTTCATTGTTTTTAAATATGTTATCTAGGAAAATACTTTAGCACAATTCAAGTATTCTTTTGTTTTGAATAATCTTAAAATGTGTAATTAGCACTATATTAAAGACATCTCTCAGGAGTGAAATAAACATTGCTCCCCATCCACTGACCTGATAAGTACTTCTCAACTGTAGAATGTTAGTTATCAAGCCTTGTACATTGGTTTCCATTTCACAGTATCCAGTCATTTATGTTATGGTAAAAATATGCTGTCATTTTTTCTGATCTGTGTTTGTTTGAATATTCTTCCCAGCACCGAGTTGAATGCCTTGGCCTGTAATACTCTCTCTTCCCCTTGCTACACACAGGTATGTGAAAGAAGGAGACACGGTCTCTCAGTTCGACAGCATTTGTGAAGTTCAGAGTGACAAAGCATCTGTTACCATCACCAGCCGCTACGACGGTGTCATCAGCAAACTGTATTACAATGTAGACGATACAGCCATTGTGGGCAAGCCTCTCGTGGATATAGAAACGGAGGCTGTGAAAGGTAAGAGTCACATACTGCAGTGAAGTCATTTCAGGCTGTGAAAGGTAAGTCACATACTGCTGTGAAGGCATTTCAGGCAAGACCTTATTCAGTGTGTGCAGTAAAAGAGCACGTTGGTGCTTTATTTGCTGGTTAAGTCATTTTTTGCCAATTTTTTCATGTTTATTATTATTATTATTTTTTACACACGGTCATAAGATGTTCAGCAGTACTCGAAATGCTAAAATAAATATAATAAATAATAGTTTTAATAGTTATGGATGATTAGTAATACAAGATTTTTTTTTTTTTTTTTAAATACACTTCTCAATTTTGTGTGTGTGCTTTGTAAGTCCATTGTAGATCTTCTGTCATTTGTTTTTTTGAATTTGCTGCCCTGGAGTTCTTTCCTTGGCTTCCTCATGTGGGTCACTCTACAGTTAATGATTGTTTTATTATCAGTATATTTAGGTCAACGATAACTAGGGTCTGAAATGTTAAATCTGGAGCTTGTCACACCTGTGTTTGTTTTGCAAGTCCATGAGGTGATGTCCACATGCCACGAACTTACCAAAGCAACAAATATCTAGCTTAACAGACCCTGTAAAACCAGTTTTTTTCAGGGCTTTCATTTTTGATATACCATAATGACATTAGTGTTTTTGATATTAGTGTAATGCTCGAGCATTTTTTTTGTCAAAATATGTATTGTAACTCAACAGTACTTGCACACTTAAGTTGTACCTTCTTTCCTTTGCTGTCTTCCACAACGAAATCCCTATGGTCACGGGCACATTCTTCTGGGGTTTTTGTGTGTAGGCATTTTTGTACATTTTGCCACAATTCTGTTTTAAATCCTCTGTATCTTAACTGTAATACAGCTTTAAATCCCGCTTGCAAGCCTCCATCCTGATTGTAATCTTGTTTTAAATGTCGCAAGCGGAGTCTCCAATAGAAATGTAGGAATGTGCTGTCACTCAGTAGTTGGGGCGGGTTTAAAGTATTCAGAATGAATCAATGATAGATACAAGTCAGGAAGGCGGGACATTGCCCAGCAGCACTGGGAAATGTATTTATTATTATTTTTGTAGTATGTTTTATTTTTTGTTAATGGGAAAAGGGTAAAGTAAACGTGAATAGATTAGATTAACCATTTCCACAGTTTTTCCAGTGTTTTCCGGTGTTGGCTATCCACTGGTTTTAATTTCTTTTGTATCAGGGGTGTTTTATTGGGTTTTATCGGTTAAAACCGAAAATCAGAAGCCCTAACTATAATATCGCAGCACGTTGCTGAAACGCACGCTGGCTTTAAGAACAGAGTGCTCTGAATGTCAAGTGGGGAGAGAAGAAGAATAGAGACCCGCCCCTCCCTTGCTCTCACCTAGCTTCTCTGTCTGGAGCTCCCTCAGCTTTAATTGCCCCCCTCCCCCATTATCTTTCCCTTTCCACTCATTTGGCTGGACTTTCGAAGCACAGACCAGCCCAGTGTGAGCTTGTTCCGCATCATTGTTTAAAAACAAGACCCCTTCATAGTTCAGTGACTGTTATTTTTTTATGAGCTAACCTGCTGGGAAGCAGCTAAATACTGTGCAGCAAATTGAAAGAAATCCAAAGACATTCTAAACAGAATACATTAAAATACAATTATTTTTCAAATGTCTGTATACAATGTTTAAATAAAACATCTGATTACTTCCCTCTCTTCAACTGTATTTGAACAGATTGGTGCAGAAAGTGCATTGCATGAATTAGACCAATAAAATCAACCGCTAAGAAACTAAATGGCAAAGAACTTCTCAAAACTGTTGCACAAAATAAAAACTAATGAAATATAACAGCCTCATAAATCTCATTAATTACAGTGGTGTGAGTAACATAAGGGGAACTGTCCCGTTTTAGTTAATTTTAGGGGGACAGGATGAACGGGCAAATGCATCCTCCAAGATCCAAGGAAGAAGCCTGTTTTAACAATGCATTTCTGTATTCTTTGAAGAGGGGATTAGGTTGTTGAGTTGCCAGCTGATCTTGAAGTCTGTGTTCAAAAGCTTGAGCTCAGCAGGGGAGCAGAGACCTAGGCCACAAGAGGAAACTTCTACCTGCAACCTAACAAAGAGCCATTATTGGAGTGTTTATTAAATACCCCACGGGAAGTCTGTAATGCGCTCTGTAGAATTCCATTCAGTGACCCTCCGTCAATAATTAAAAGAGCCGTCCGCAGCGTACTGGAACAAAACTGCTTCCCAGACATGTCCAGGAAAGCTGAAATAGCATGAGATCGTGAACTTAGTGAGAAACGAAAACCAAGCGCCCTGGTCATGCTGGCGAGGTTCATGTTGGCTCAAAAGATGGAGGTTCAACACACAACACTACAAAGTTAATAAAATAGCTGGCCACTGGTTTTGTAATACAATACCGTTCACAAAAAAAATGGTTCCTGTTTCACTTTGGCGAGAAGACATTGTCAAGCTCTTCATACCAATTTACTCCATTTTTGGTTTAAGAAAAGCAAAAGTTTTAAATCTTATCAAACTTTGATGCCTTTAATTAACTTGTAAAGTTAATTAAAGGCATCAAAGGTGTGCCTACAATGTTTGTTACTTTCCTCATAACATTAACAAAAATTTGTAAATCCCACAGCCTTTAAGGACCTTAACATTAATTAAGAGGGCTTTGTTTCCATTGTCAGTAAGCCTAATACTGTACATGAGAAGGTTGTTATGCCCAAGTACAATGTTTACCTTTATTTGTTCTTTTTTGAAGGAGAATTGTAAGCGTTCCTGTACGAGCTGACGGTGTGTCCTCTCTTTGTGCAGTCGGTGCCCTGGAGGAGGATGTGCTGGAGGCCCCAGCAGTGTCCCACGATGAACACACACACCAGGAGATCAAGGGACAGAAAACGATGGCCACCCCTGCTGTGCGCAGACTCGCCATGGAGAATAACGTAGGTTCAGACCTGACTGCCAGGGTTATTGCCATTCAATTTATTTGTTTATCCAGAATACACAAAGCTATATCTTACAGTGGCTGAATAACAAAACTATTAAAATGGGGGTACCAAACGTTCTAAGGTCCTTTTCTAAGGAAAATCTGTGTTTTTTTTTAAACAAATGTTCTTTAGTATTTTAAAGAATAGAGAAAACCAGAGAACATGCGTTATATAGGATATTTAACGGGTAAGAAATTAAATATAAGGTACATGTATATGATGTAAAGGTTGATGCAATGCAGAATAAAACAGCCGGGTTTTCTTGATATTTACAGAAAGAGAGAAGAAATCAGTACCCTGACTAAGCAGGAACTTCAATATATGGTTAAACTTGTAAAAAGCTCAAAGAGCTACATTTTAGCAATAACTGCTCCAGTCCCACCATAAAACTGAAATCGCTGTATAGCGCTTGGAGTTGCTAGGCTGCAGCAATGAATCATGATGGATAGTGATGCTGCTTTTCAGCTGCACGGCAGCAGTGTCCTTTTACTGGTGGTAGTGAATCCTTTGTCTTGTGTGCGAAACAGATGGCTTTTAAAAAAAATGTATAAAAAGATCATTAGTTAGCAGGGTAACAGGGTTGCTATGGATGCTGGAGAGATCGTAAACTGGATGATTCTAAGCTACATGGCTGAACCAGGCAATAATCCCAGGAGTGTTATTCAGGGAACGCAATTTCAGAAGTGTTTCCATCAATATTTTTTTATTTGTATTTTGGAGAGCCTTTGTCATGTGCTTTGCCAACATTGTAGCAGACAATACAAAGTATAACAACACTTTTTTATATATGGTACAAAATGATTTGGTGTCCATTCACAGTGTCTATTTCAATAAATATAGAGCCATTCTATTTGTCTATCTGCAAGTGTTCTTCTGCTGTACCATTCATAACAAAAGTATACTTTATTTTTATGTTATTTTGTTTAAGTGGGAATTTACGTTGATGGTTCTATTTTAATAACTGTAACGTCATGAACAATTGAGGGTTCATTCTTCTGTGATACTTGAACAGATCAAGCTGAGTGAAGTTGTGGGCACTGGGAGAGATGGCCGGATTCTTAAAGAAGACATTCTCAACTACCTGTCCAAGCAGACTGGGGCTATTCTACCTCTCTCTCCAACCCCAGAGATCGTCCCACCGCCACCACAGGCTAGGACTACTCCCCCGCAGCCGAAAGACAAGTCACTCCCTGTGACTAAACCTGCTGTCACCAAACCTGTGTTTACAGGCAAAGATAGGACAGAGCCACTGAAAGGTAAATCATAATAGTGAAGGGAAGATCACAGACAATATACTAACCTGATATACTGATATGGGTTCCTACACTGGAACTATTTGATTAGTTATCCTAGAATAGTCTTTCTGTAAAATTACTAACTGGTAAAAGTGAAGTTTTAATTTGTCAAGTTATCAAACCCCCTCTCTGAGCACTGCTTGGGGTTAGTGGAGCAGCCACCTGTTGAACGGCCTGCAAAATCATTTTGAAGTGTTTTTCAGGGTTTCCAAAACTGGGACTTCTTAAGTAATTGCACTGCTCTTATCAATGCACCCAAACTAGTTCTACATTTGTGAGAGAAATGCATGCTTGGCATCCCTGTGTCCTCAGTGCAGTCATTCCATTGCAGGCTTCCACAAGGCGATGGTAAAAACCATGTCTGCTGCCTTAAAGATCCCTCACTTTGGCTACTGTGATGAGATCGATCTGACCCAGCTGGCTCAGCTGCGAGAAGAGCTAAAATCCATGGCTGAATCGAGGGGAGTGCGACTCAGTTACATGCCCTTCTTTATTAAGGTAAAGCTGCCGTTTCGAGGTTTGTCATGGGAGAGCTGGTTTGATCAGTCATGTTCTACATATGCAGTACAGCCCATGTATATTGCTAATTGCAGTAACACCCTTGTATAAATCATTCTACACTCTTTAAACTGTTTTTGTTGGTGCAGCCTAACAGTGCAGTGGACTAATTACATTTAACAACTCAAGTAAAATGTATAAAATAATAATTGTTTCCAACAGGCTGCTTCCCTGGGACTGCTGCACTATCCGATCCTCAATGCTTCCCTGGATGACAGCTGTCAAAACATCACCTATAAAGTAAATGAGTACAGTTCTTATTTGGTCTATGATTTCATTTTTTATTGTAAAACAAATATTTGGCACCATGCAATTCATTTATTTTATTTTTTTTAAATACATGCAGTAAATACATGGCAAGGCAAACACAGACTCGAAGCTTTACAAGGCAAAGGCACCATTCAGCTCTGCAGCTTTAATATGGTACCCTTTCAAAGAGGTTTCATCTTGCTCTGATTTGAAGAGCCTTTGAAACGACCCTGACACAACAAACGATTACTGTGAGATTCATTTTTTTATTTTTTGGTACCAGGCTTCTCACAACATCGGTCTTGCTATGGACACACAGCAGGGTCTGATCGTCCCCAATGTGAGGAACGTTCAGATGCTGAGTATTTTCGACATCGCTGCCGAGCTGAATCGCCTGCAAACTTTGGGAGCAACAGGACAGCTGGGAACCAATGAGCTGACTGGGGGAACATTCACCATTTCCAATATTGGATCAGTAAGAGGGTTCACAGCTTCTTTCTAAGATTGAAAACTCAGGAGTAGGATTGATTTTTTTTTTTTTTTTTTTTTTTTTTTTAAACATCATTTTTTGTATTGTTTTTTATTGGTTATCGTATATGCTAATAAATCAATTTGGTGACAGGTGTGTTATAAATGTATTCAATAATCAGGTATGGTGAGTTATTCAAAATAAATGAAAACCAGACTGCAATTTTGTGATCATTCAAGTTGTTTTCAATCCATTTAGGGTTGTAAAGACCTAGTTACACAGTCCACAAAGATAACAAGATAGATTCATATACCTGGAGACAATATACTGTTAATACACTGACTGTTGTCTTCCTAGATCGGTGGAACGTACGCTAAACCTGTCATTCTACCTCCTGAGGTGGCAATCGGAGCTCTGGGAAAGATACAGGTTTGTTTCAAATATGAAAATGTAATTCAGTGCTTATTAAGTTATTATGCATTCTCCTTAGAGGGTGCTTTTATATAAGTGTTAATAATTCTGCTTCAACTTGTGAAATGCAGCTACTTATTAGTTTCCAAATGATAGAGGTGAATACATTTAACACACGTTTGCTTTGTTTGTGTCCGTTTCCAGGCCCTGCCCAGATTCAATGCTAAAGGTGAAGTCGTAAAAGCTCACATCATGAATGTCAGCTGGTCAGCTGATCACAGGATTATTGACGGAGCCACAATGTGCCGTTTCTCCAATTTATGGAAGTCCTACTTGGAGAATCCAGCCTCTATGCTCATGGATCTGAAGTGAAAGCCAACAGAACTCTCAGTAACAATTCCCTCCTCTTTGTAACAATGGATAAACTGTTACCAGATTAATGTATACTACGTTTCTGCCCTCTGCTATTCCACTTGTATTAATACAGTCTAGTATACAAACACACGGTTCCGCTAAAAATATTCTAACTGACTAAGAACTAACATGTAGTGACAGTCTTCTTTGAGTGTTACTGATGGTACTACAGTCATGCTTACTGTACAGTTATGAGCTGTTGCTTTTTCTTTTCTGTGTTTTCGATCACAAAGGATGATCAAAGCTGGTGTATTTAGTATTTATGTGGTTCAGGATAGATGGGATCATATATGTGGTTTTACAGAAGACAATGGGTGTATAGTACAGTTAAAAGGCGTAATTCTGAATTTCAGAAATGGGAAGATCATGTAAGTACCTAGATTGTAATTCAACATTTTAACAGATTCTTGTTGTAATCTTAATGAAAAGGTTTCAATAAAGTTTTAGCGTGTGAAAGACTTGTCCTGCTCCTCATTTTTTTTTACCATTAGACTATTTAAACAGAAATCCCCAGCACGGGCAGCAATGAGACTGACATGGTATAAAATTGTACCATTGTGATTATTTGCTTCAGGGCCACCGCGCAATTAAGTCCACAGTCCTCATTTGCTCCTATTGACAGCAAATTAAAGCCTGCTTCAATATTCAGGCAAGTATAAGGCCACCATCAGCAGTTCCAAATGTACCAAAGTGTTCAATTACCTCTCGAATAATAGTTAAAAATAAAAAAATAAAAAAACGTAACCATCTGAAACCTGGATGCAAGAGTGTTACTCCTTTGCACATTTGATTTAAAAAAACAAAACAAAAAAACCCTATAAAACAGTAAATTAGAAAACTAAAAGAAACAACATCTTCAAGATAATTGACAAATGTTTTGATTACGTACTATCGGCAGTAAGGCTACATTTTTGTTGCCCTTTGACTGGGCTTATAGCTAGATTTCATGGTAATATAGAAAAAAAAAACTTGGAAATGTCCTGTCTTGCAATTGTGGACCATCGAATCGTGCAAATGAGTGTGAGTGGCTTACACCCATCGTCACACCATTGAGGAAACCTCAAATGTCATTGAATTATTTATTTATTTTTTTTACATTGCCCTTACTAAGTGGCACCATGAGGTATTTATTGGAATGGCACAGGCTAGTATTGATGATATTAATCTAACCCAGAGGAATGCAAAGTTGTTCTGTTAGTAGAAATCATTCTTTATGTGCCAAAACATGTATAGAATACAAACCTAAATACTGATGACAGAAAAACTCTGCATATGGGAGTGAGATTAGGCAAATGCAAACCATTGTAAGTGTGACAATCTGGTACCACAAAGAAAAGTCATTTAGCTCCAAAGTCTATTGTTGCTATTGACCTTCAAAAGCTTGAATGACGCTGACCTTTTCGTTACCTAAGATGTTAATAGCTTATTAAATGCCCCAGGTCAGTTCTTTAGTTACCAACGTGGAGGGTTGATTGCTGTTATACATTTAGAACAGAGCATCTTTGATGTGAGTTAATATCAAATTTAAGAGTGATTGACAGCCAGCTGTGCAAAAATAATGAAAAGCCTTCTTTCACCCCATTGGTGGGAGGGGGGTCTGGAAGTATGCTACTGACGTCACTGGAACGATGGCAGGAGCGTTCCCTTTCTAATCTGAAAAACAAGTGTTACAATACATCACTGGCTAAGTGTAGCCTAACCTACGCAACAAGCAGTCTGGGGAGTACAAATAACCTGTAATTGTAGAACGGGGGACGTTTCTTGTTATTTAAACGGAAAGTGGTAAGTAATGTCATGTATTAAATAAACGTTCCCATTCTTTACTGAAGATTTACTCGTTTTAACTGTTTGCCACTTGAATGTGCAAACCTTACTAAATGTTTTTTTTGACAATTGAAAGACAGTGAACGATTTCTAAATTGGACTGATTTATATATAAAATTGAAATAATATGTGTGTGGTGTGGTGGGGGGTTTGCATTGAAAAAAACGGACTTTTCTTGATTTAGGTGACACAACTTGTAGTGCAGACAGAGGAATTCATAATGGAACTATTTTGTGGGATTGCAAATGCTTGGGATACACGGGCGACAACAAATTGAATGTAATCTGTGCGGAAAGGACCCTATACCTTCACCGATTATTTTCTATATACATACCTGCCAGGTTGCACCGAGAAGGAACTTGCAATGGAAATGGAAAAACAAAGAAAACCGGCTAGCTGTGATGCAGAGAAAGCCTTGTGCAGTACAGCAGGCACGGGGACAAAACCGAGAGACCCCCAGAGGCTCTGCACAGCAAACCTTGCGAAAAGGGAGCGCCACAGGAAAAGAGGTAAGGATACCTGGACGGCCAAGTCGAGGGAGCTCAGCGGCCAGAACATGCGCTCCATCAATTCCAAAAGCATCGCAGCAAATAAGTCGTTATTCAAAAACCCTGTGGATAACTGCTACCAGCCGCAGCCAGAGAAAACGTTTTCAGCGGAAGAAGCTCGTCTGGTGATGAAAGCAGTTGTAGAGGAGCGACTAAGGAATGCGGAGTACGATGGAAACGCGTGCTCAGCGCTGGCACGGGAGCTCGCAGACTGTGTTAAACACGCGGTGAAGGACCTGCTGTTTTTCGAGAGATATAAAATAATCTGTTTCGTGGTTTTGGGACCGGTCAAGCAGTCGGACTTGTGTTGCTGTAGTCGGAGCGTGTGGTGTCCGTCTGCAGACACATACGCAGAATACTGTTTCAAAAACCACTCGCTTTTTGCCCTCTGCGTTCTCTACGCCGTGTATTCTGAATAAATAACTTAATCTTCAGTGCTGCAATGTTTCAACGGTAAATTAAACAAATCTTTGTAATTATCTGGGTCTCTTAATTCGTACGCTACCCCGAAGTGAAGATGCTAGCTATTTGCTTCCCTCTTCTGGATTCATTAAGACCAAGACACCGATAAGTTTGCCAATCTTAAAAATTGCCAGACGACAGTTTTGAATAAAATAAAAAATAGTATTATTGTTACTTATGTCATCTACTCATCCGAGAGAAGCTGCCGCTGGATTTCAGAACATTTACAGCATCACTCTGGATTTCATCAACCTATTTGAATTTATTGTGGTCTTGTGGTTCGAAATTACACCTCTTTCTTTTTTTAACTCCAGTTAAAAAATGGAAAACGAAACAACAGTGTAACTTGAAAATACTTGAAACTGGCTTAAGCCTCTGTCTTCCTGTCTGTAACACCCAGAAAAAAAACCAAGTCAAAAGATACATATAAAAGCAATGAGAACGTTTTTATTGGACAGCACGGTTAAAAGTAGCAACAGCACATTGTTAAAATATAGGCTACAAGTGGTCAATTATACTTTCCACCATAATTAAGATTTATCAAAACGCCACAGTGCAAACTACAATACTGCAATAACTGCAATAACTACACGCTTCAAATAACATTTTAATATGTCAAATATGTCAACAACAGTAAAAGCGACCAAATATTTATGTAGCTACGGTATTTAATTAAACAAAGAACTCTCTTTCCCGCCTAGCCAAAATAAATAAATCAATTCCACAACAAAACACAGTGAACATGGAACAAAAATGTATCCCCAGTGAATACGTTTTGTCACACTGTTATGATTTTAACTAGATTGCATAGGTTACTTAAAAACTTTGTCATAGCTCAAATCTAAAAAAAACCCACATAGGCCGATATTTAAATTAGAACAAGGTTGTATTACTAAATTTAGGATTTAATCAACTTATTTGATTGCTGACAACTGTGTCCGAGACAGACACAGGCCCCATGTGATCGCTTCTATTCCCAGCCTGTCACAAGTTAAAATTAGACGCACTCCCGTCTTGTCCCGTCCCACCTCAAGTCATGTTAGCAGTGGCATACGTGATAATGCAGGCGCATTAATTTGACATTGAGAAGCAAAGCAACACCTTGAATGGCTATGTTTCAATTCCCCCTCATTTTTTAAAGAAGCGATAATTTAGGTAAGAAAGCTGTTTCTTTTGGTGTGTGGAAGTGTACTGTATAATGGCTTGAAGGAGATTGAAGTCAGATCCACAAATCCAGCGACACACTCCTGGGGGGGTCAAGGACAGCTGACAGCGGGAGAGCAGTGAATACTATTGCAGAACAAGTCTTTGTAGATCCGTGCTTTTTTAAATATAGTTTTATTTATGAAATCTCCATAGGCTTAGAAAATGTTATGGGAAAGTGTAAATAATATTAATAAACGCAAGGATGTGGCATGTGCATGTTTAACATTACTGTATGTTTTCATTTTGCAAAAATCCAGTCCTTTTAAAAGTTTATCATGGCCATTTTACACGGTATGTAGACTTTCGCCATGCTTAGAAGTGCATTTACCATAGTTTACCCTGGTTTGCCATGTTTTTAAATATGCGTTACCATATCTCTCTGTACTTTACCATGCGTTCACTGTGCTTCATTACACTTTGCTATGCATTTACTATGGGGAATTTTTATTTGGGCAAAAATCGTCTTTGAGTTATTAAAATACACTGCAATGACATGGGGCACAGAGCTTTAACACGAGTTATTTATTATTCAGGGCGCATATCACACTTCGACAAACATTCTTTAAATAACTCGCGTTAACGCTTTAGATTATGACTCAAATACGTTCATTGTATTATCGTGTTGCATGCATATACCACGGTTAATAAACACTTTGTAGGATTTCTTTGGTAGTCTACTACTGCACTTCAAGCATTCTTCTCTTGTTTACCGCATTTGCCCTCCAAGCATCAGGGATTATGTTGTAAAAAGGTGTGATGCACGATCTTCAGCCTGCCTGAGAGTGTGTGTGTCTGTTCGGAACCATGGCGGGGGTAGCGGTGTGTTCGGGAGCGGTAGCCTCCGCCAAAGCGCTATGGGAAGTCAGGATACGGAAGCATAAAGAAGATTTAGCGAAAGATAGAGCGCTGCATGACAGAGGGTCGGTGGGCAGGTAAGTCACGTGCAATTCTAATCTATTTTATTAAAAATTTACACTTTTTAAATCTACGTTTTTGATTTTTTTTATGGATTATATACAGTATATACACTTTATTAGTTTTTCTTTTAAATACAATACATATTTTATTATCTTTTAATATAACAAAAAAAACTCCAGAAAATCATGTACAAGAAAAAAACAACAACAAAAACAAAGCAAAAACAAAACAAACAAACAAAACAAAAAACCAGACGTGATTTAGTTGGTGCCAGTAAGATAACAAGTACAAAGTGTCCAACATCTATGTATCTGGGCCTTTTTTCTCTTCTTTTTTCCTTGACCCTGTCCTTTTTTCCCTCCTCCTATCCAGTAAGACAATGATTATTTTTAACATCCAATTGAAACTTGTTAAGAAATGACGACTCCTCAGCCTCCCTTAAAACAACACTCAACCTTTCTAGGGGAAGGACTAAAAATCTCTCTGTACCACTGATTAACAGTTGGTGAGTTGTCTCGAATCCAATATATCAGAATACATTTTCTAGCCACAAATAACAGTTTCTTATTGAGTTTCAGTTGGGTGGGGCTTAACATAGTCAATTTAGTTGGCATGTCTAGAATAAAAAGCCAGGGATCTTAGTCCAGCCTACAATCAATTCCTGCTGGATCCAAAAGCAGGTTATCAGTGAGCATGTCCAGAAGCAAAGAACATAAGTTCCAGTACACAACCTTTGTGTGCAGGAAATGTCTAATCCATAGAAAGCCATACAAGTGTTTACTTGAAATATCATATTTTGTTTGTGTGTTGAAATGACATTGTTATGTCCCCATCATATACATTAGAGGGATCAGCCCAGAGGAGAATCCTCTTCTGCCAACAAATGTAATAATTTCCCTCCACACCCCAGTAGTGTTGTAAATGAGAGGATTACTCTTTAATTCAGGTGTCACTTGATTTGCACCCCTGGTTAACACACTAATCAGCGAAAACGGTGAACAACACCATACATCTGTGCCAACCCAAGTGGACTCCGGATCACCACAGATCCACTGCAAAATGATGCGCGCATGACCAGCCCAGTTATATAAAGACATATTTGACAAAGCCAAACCCCTTTTCTCCTCTGGTAATTGTAGCTTTTTAATCAGATTATATATTTCTGTTGTTAAATAAACCCACAACAGCATAGAACAGGATTCACAAATATTTTATTAATCCATAAACACATTTTAATTGGTTTTTAAATTGTGTTGTACATAATGGTGTACTTTCTTTTAACACTGAACCTATGTAACACCATTTGTACAATAATGAATATACCATTATAGATAAAGTACCTTATAAAGGTTTACCTCAATGAAAGTACTCTCTAATTTCAGTTTCTATGCTTTCCCATGCTTGTATTACGTATCTACGCATACCTGTCAAGTCTCTCGATATAGAGCTTGATTCACCGGTGAGACTCAAGAAACTCCTGGTAATTTAGATTGCCAATTGTAATGCATTATTACCTTAAGTAAATGTTCTCTAAATGTGTTCTAACATACAGAATAGAACACAGTGTACCCTAGCACCCATGATCTTCTAGAAGAAACAAATATTGTCATCTAACATAATTGATGCTGGTTTTACACAAAGTGTGACATGTACTTCCGTCAGCCTTCCCTAGATGGCAGCAGCAACAAACTTTCTCTAGTGGATTGCCACTGCTAACGGAAGTTATGTAAATCCAAATTAATGAATGGTTATAGTAAGATGGCAGAATGGCCAACATATTAGAAAAAAAAACACAAGTACTCAAATTTGAAGTTGAATACAGATCAAAAATTGTATCAGTAAGCATGAGGAAAATGCTTTGTTTCATCTGTCCCCAACATTTTCATATCAAACACTGTGATGGCAACAGCACAAAGGTTTTACTAAGCATTTACATATCACAGGAAACACAGTCTTCTTTTTCATGTCTATAGAGGGTTTTTAAAACCATAACGCTTTCTACACTGCAGACCTGTAATACAGGTCTGAAAAAGATAGGTCCACTGAGAACTGCAAACCGCTTTTCCAGTATAAGAGGGAAGACGTGAAGGCCACTGGGATACGTTTCTTTTGTGAAAAGTCACCAGGATGTGATGACTGACACAGAATGATACACAAAATGATTCTAAACAAGATGAATATAATAGTTAAGATAGCTGTGGCATTTCATACCCTTACCAAGTTGATCTTAAAGGGACCAGTACAAATGAAAGTTTTATTTGTATTTAAATACAATATTGGGTATTTAAGGGTTAAAATCACCATTTAAGCGTGCACTAAGTTCAGGGCTCTACTATGGTAATTGTTGACGGATGTAGAGAACACTGATGCCTTGATATAAGGTTTATAGCAAGTCCCCTGTTTAAGATGGGGGGATAGCAATTATAAGAGAGGGTTCAAAGACAAAGACAATGAACAGGCATACAAACAGATATGGGACAGAGGACAAAGGCAACAGTGTCTTCTGTCAGGCAAGTTGGGGGAATGGTAAGGGTTTGTTCTCTGTGAATATGTGCTGAGGGGAAAGATTTGCATGTTTATAACCAGTGTAAAACTAGTAATGTTACTGTGTTTCAAGTGTTTGACTGCAGACTGCCTGTTTCCAGCACCTACATTCAGTCATTCATAAAAAAATAAGTATTACAGCTTACTTTCTGTTTTACCGTGTGTTATTTAGCAACCAATAAACAACAAAAGGTGTTAACTGTTTTTATGCTCGGGCCATTTTTAAAGGTTTAAGAGTGGGTGAAATGAATTGGCAGCTATATAACAATATTTTAAAAGGACATTTAGCTCCAGTATTAATATGTGCATGTGCCAATTGGTGAATGTGTGTTGAAGGGATATTAATTCAACAAGTGCCCCCTAATACACGTCTCATTTCATGTGCTGCTAGGCTGGCGAATGCGTGGGAAGACAGGATAGCCCTAGCGAAGCTGAAAGAGAAGGTTGTAACTGAGGAGGGGAGGATTGTTTTAAGGATCGAGAAGGAAGAATGGAAGGTACAGTCCATCAGAGTTTCATTTTACTGTACATAAAAAAAAACACTGCCTGAAATGTATTTAGAGGCGAAAAGGGGCGGTTTCGTATTTGCTTCAATAATAGAATTTATAAATGACTGTATCAAAAAGATATCAGGCAAAGGAAAGTGCATTAATGAGGTCTGTAATAAATACGTTTCTACTCTCTCCTTTGTGTATATGGTAATCTGATGGGGTACCAGGTTAATTAACTCCTAAGAGATGTCTTTACTGTAACTGTAATTCAATTGCAAACCTTTTCAGCTAATTCAGAATGACTATTCAAATACTGATTTGATGAAGAAAAACCTGTTCACCCTTATAAAAGTTTCCCACAGTAAAAGCATAGCAAAGTGAAATAAAGCATAGTGAAAGCATGGTAAGGCATAGGTATGCTTTGTAAAGCCCAGTTAGGTATGGTAAAGCATATTAAAAAAAACAAAAAACAAGACAAACCATGATAAACTATGGTAAATGCATAGTACAACCATAGGAAAACTGCAAAATTATTGTGCAAACTTACTGTAGTAAACTTTTATAAAGGCATCCCAGCACTGTTATATACTTATATCATGTTGGTATTATCCTTTAATTCAGACATGTGTTGTTTTTCTCTTAATACAGGTAGTGTACAACTATTACAGCTGAGGGTGTGTTAAAAATAGTCCTATCCATTCAAATTTGAATACTAACATTATATCTATCTTTATCCATAACTCCTTCATTACAGCATTGTGCTTTTTATTTTCTATCTTTGTTGCTTCATTGCGCTTGGTGCATATTCATATTTTCACATTTTCAAGCAACACCCAGGGAAGATGCCTTTCTCCTCCGATGTTTACAGAAGTGCTAATGTTCCCAAGGTGTAGTTTGAGACCTCTGTATTTAACCTCTCGAAGGATACTGTAACACTGTTTTCTTTTACAGTCTCTGCCCTCTGCCCTGGTACACATGACTAACTTGCAGGAATGGCAGCTCCACAGAACGGGACTGCTGAAAATCCCCAGATTTGTAGGGAAATTTGACAACCTCCTTGTGCTGGATCTGTCAAGAAACAACATCACTGAGATTCCCAAGGAAATAGGTCAGATACTAAACCTTTTTAAATACATATACACTGAATTAAATCCACAGCCTGGCCACTTTATTGGGCCCTGTCTACCTGATTGGATTTGGCATTGTCTTGGTGTAAGGCATGTTCTCCCGGTAGGTAGGTCCCTTGATTAAACATGGTTTCAGATCAAATCATAGAATAACGCTGTTCCATGGCCACCACAACAGCTGGATCACATCCAGTTGAGCATGTCTGGGATGAACAGCACGTCTGTAATCACAGCCCTCTACCTACCTAATTGCACCAGTTGGATTTTGACAACAGGGGCCTAAAGGTTTGATTTCATCAATTTATACCCAGCCAGCATAAACTACTTCTGGATAACCAGTTCTGTAAAACGTTCCAATAAAATCCAGCCAGGTTCTATCCCTGTAGGGTATAGGCTGATCAAATCCACTCCTAAGACCATTAAAAGGAGGTCTCTGAAAAAAGGAAAATCACCTATAATCTCTACCGAACTTGGCTAGACAGCAACATTCATTACCTTGTGCTTTATGCAACTATACAGGCCAGTTGACCAAACTGAGAGAACTGCTAATCAGCTACAACAAAGTGAGAAGAGTCCCGGAGGAGCTGAGCGACTGTGAGAGCCTGGAGAAACTGGAGCTTGCCGTTAACAGGGACCTGAGCGACCTCCCTCCCCAGGTATGAATCTCCAGAACTGGTTACTACTGATAGGAAAGGCCCCTGTCATACAACGGCCAGGCCCAGGTCACAACCTACATTGTCATGGTGTGCCATTGTCATTTTCTTCTGCTTGGTATATGCATACAATTTTTTTTTTACTCCTTAAGTTAAGCAGACTGAAAAACCTTTACCACCTGGATCTGTCACTAAACCAGTTTACTACAGTCCCAGACACAGTCCTCAGCATGCCAGCACTGGAATGGTTGGATATGGGAGCTAACAAAATCCAAAAGCTACCTGAAGACATTCACAGGTGCTTTTTATGTTTGTGTCTGAATTTTAATGTAACTCGTGAGTCATGCAGCAGTATGTCAGTCAAAACAGCAGACTTTAGACTGTGATAGAGGGACGATATGCCACTTACAACATTTCTAATTTAAATGAAACTCATTATCCCTTAACTGAAAATAACAGATGTATTAGAACTTTCATTAACTGGATTTCAGTTAGAAAGCCTGCAGCTACAGTCAAAGCACCTTAACACAGACTTACCTAAAAAATGAAATACAATATTTGAGTTATTGCAATAAGAACCACTCAGCATTATCACAATCATAATAAAATATATATATATATATATATATACAGTACTGTGCAAAAGTTTTAGGCAGGTGTGAAAAAATGCTGTAAAGTAAGAATGCTTTCAAAAATAGACATGTTACTAGATTATATTTATCAATTAACTAAATGCAAAGTGAGTGAACAGAAGAAAAATCTAAATCAAATCCATATTTGGTGTGACCACCCTTTGCCTTCAAAACAGCATCAATTCTTCTAGGTACACTTGCACAAAGTCAGGGATTTTGTAGGCATATAGTCAGGTGTATGATTAAACAACTATACCAAACAGGTGCTAATGATCATCAATTCAATATGTAGGTTGAAACACAATCATTAACTGAAACAGAAACAGCTGTGTAGGAGGAATAAAACTGGGTGAGGAACAGCCAAACTCAGCTAACAAGGTGAGGTTGCTGAAGACAGTTTACTGTCAAAAGTCATACACCATGGCAAGACTGAGCACAGCAACAAGACCCAAGGTAGTTATACTGTATCAGCAAGGTCTCTCCCAGGCAGAAATTTCAAGGCAGACAGGGGTTTCCAGATGTGCTGTCCAAGCTCTTTTGAAGAAGCACAAAGAAACGGCAACGTTGAGGACCGTAGACGCAGTGGTCGGCCAAGGAAACTTACTGCAGCAGATGAAAGACACATCATGCTTACTTCCCTTCACAATCGGAAGATGTCCAGCAGTGCCATCAGCTCAGAACTGGCAGAAAACAGTGGGACCCTGGTACACCCATCTACTGTCCGAGAAGTCTGGTCAGAAGTGGCCTTCATGGAAGACTTGCGGCCAAAAGCCATACCTCCGGCGTGGAAACAAGGCCAAGCGACTCAACTATGCACAAAAACAGGAACTGGGGTGCAGAAAAATGGCAGCAGGTGCTCTGGACTGATGAGTCAAAATTTGAAATATTTGGCTGTAGCAGAAGGCAGTTTGTTAAGCGAAGGGCAGGAGGCGTACCGAATGAGTGTCTGCAGGCAACAGTGAAGCATGGTGGAGGTTCCTTGCAAGTTTGGGGCTGCATTTCTGCAAATGGAGTTGGGGATTTGGTCAGAATTAATGGTCTCCTCAATGCTGAGAAGTACAGGCAGATACTTATCCATCATGCAATACCATCAGGGAGGCATCTGATTGGCCCCAAATTTATTCTGCAGCATGACAACGACCCCAAACATACAGCGAAAGTCATTAAGAACTATCTTCAGCGTAAAGAAGAACAAGGAGTCCTGGAAGTGATGGTATGGCCCCACAGAGCCCTGATCTCAACATCATCGAGTCTGTCTGGGATTACATGAAGAGAGAGAAGCAACTCAGGCTGCCTAAATCCACAGAAGAACTGTGGTTAGTTCTCCAAGATGTTTGGGCCAACTTACCTGCCGAGTTCCTTCAAAAACTGTGTGCAAGTGTACCTAGAAGAATTGATGCTTGATGCTGTTTTGAAGGCAAAGGGTGGTCACACCAAATATGGATTTGATGTAGATTTTTCTTCTGTTCACTCACTTTGCATTTAGTTAATTGATAAATATAATCTATTAACATGTCTATTTTTGAAAGCATTCTTACTTTACAGCATTTTTTCACACCTGCCTAAAACTTTTGCACAGTACTGTATATATTTTTTTAATTTAAAGATATTTACTCTTTTACATATTTTTAAGACTGCGCATGGACTGTTGAAAAGTAATTGAGTAACATGCATTGTAAACTACTACACTCTAAATTCTAATCTCTGAACACCAACAGTTCAATTGTTTTTAACCAACAGAATGGAAAATCTACACACCCTGTGGCTGCAGAGGAATGAGATTACCTGCTTACCAGAAACAATCAGTAAAATGAAAAACCTGGGCACCCTTGTGCTAAGTAACAACAAACTCCAGGATATCCCAGCTTGTATGGAAGAGATGGAAAACCTCAGGTAGTGTTGCACTTGAGTTCCCTAAATATCAGTTCATGTCACTGTTCCCAGTATGAAAAGATTCTTTAATGTATTTGATACCTGCAGGTTTGTAAACTTCAGAGATAACCCGCTGCCGCTGCAAGTAACTCTACCGCCATGTGACAACCCTGAAGAGGACGAGGACAGAGAAATGTTTGGAAGGGAATTCATGAAAGCTTACATCCAGGAGTCAAAAAACAGAGGTGACCAGCAGAAATGACCATTCTTTTATTGAAAAGTTACCTGTTGTCAGTACTACCAGTTAAACAGGTCCAGCATTACAACGACATTGGATTTGATTAAGCAGATGCCTTTACTTCAAATCTTATAAACATGACAACTAAAAATTTTTTAAAACTGTTTTTAAAGAAAAGGAATAAAACATGCTGCTGTTTTTTGTTTTTCAGAAATCAGTTACACTTCTGTATTAACTGTGATGATTGATGCAGTGGAACAGAAGATTTGCACCTGACATTTGTAATTTGGGACTATCGCTTTCTTTAAAGCAATTCCAACCTGCAAAAATAGTTTTGGACTATCAAAGGTAAACCACTGCTCACTGAGGGATGCTTGAGGAGGTCACCGCTGGTCCTGTTGAAAGAGGAAGGTTTATGAAGAGTTGAAACACAAACACGGTCGCTGGTTTAGAAGATGGAGTGAATCAAGTTCACTGTGATTCTGTCAGTGGCATGTTGGATGTAACGGCTCAGTGTAGCTGTCATCAGTCTTTGGCTGGTACAGCTGTAAGGAGAACGTTCTCCAAGGATATCGAAGGACTGGTGTAATACTGTAAAGTGGCTGCGTATCCTTTCTGTTGCAAGTAATAAATCCTGCCTTGATCTATCAACAGCTTGCAGAGCCGGCCTACCGTCTCCCGCTCTTCAACAGCAGGCATCCTAGAGACAAAATGACAAAAAAATGTAATTAATAAATATACTTACACATACCGTACGATACCAGAAACAGATGTGCTAAGGTACTGATCAAAAAATACCGCACATACTACAAAATTAACCCAGTGGTGGGTGTAGATTGATCAGATTACTGAATCAACCCCCACCCCCCCACAACGTACAGAAAGACAACCAATTAAAAAAAAACTGATGTGTGTTTCAATCAATAAACTTGTATTTTTTAAAGCAAGTTTGAATCAACCAGTTTGTTTTACAAGCTAGCATGCAAAATGCCATTTACTGCTGAGGCGGGTCAAAAGGACTTGGCACCTTCATTTGTGATGTAAGGTTCTCTGAGATGGCACTGAGGTCTGTGTAGCTGCACACCTACTGGCAGCTACACAGTCATGTCTATTAACTATGTTGGGTCCCAGGTTAAAGGGGTAACAGTAATATACAATAGGCACACAGTTAAGTGAGTGTTAAAGTGGCAACAGCCATGTACAATGGGCTTTGTTACAAGACCGTCACATTAAAAATATAGGAATAGTCCATCCCAGAGGTACAGGGCTTAAATACTTACCCTTCTAAATTGTATGCTAAAGTATCCCCATCTTGGTCATGTTCCTCAAAATCCTCTTCTTGCTTGCCATTGCCACCCTCTGGCAGCGCTGCATTACTGGCTGGTTTTCTCATGCCACAGGTAGCCCAGCTCGACATGCGCTGAAAGACGCCGAACTCTTGTGGCCCAAGCCCTAGAGACCTGAAAAACTCCCTCCCGACATAGTGCTTCCAGTCACACCTGTGATGACAGCACAGCGCTATGGAGATTCCAGCCACCTTCAGCCTCTTCTCTGCCACGGTTTCACTGGCAGGCTGGCCCTCATCTACACCGGTCTCTGTGTCAGCTGGATCCGTCTTCAAGCGTTTCCGTGGTGGCTCGCTGTCTGTAACCTCTTCGCTTGATCTGTCTAACAAGCATCTCAAAGCAAGATCTAAGAGAAAATAAATCCAAGAAAGAGTATTTTTTACAAAAAGCTCCATATCACTTACTCATGTCTTGTGTCAATATGTTGCCAGGATCAAGCTGATCAACTTCATGCCATCAAGAATTCCTTCTGCTCCCAAGTGTTTACAGCAAAGGTCACAATGATATCGCTCTGATGTTCATGGAAAATAATAGATTCAGTTTCAATTGAATTTCAACACAGTTCCAGTGGTAGATGGAAACAAGGCATTATTGTAAGAGTAAAGGAACCACCTACTGATGAAGTTCAAAAAGATGATTTAGAGTTGCAGCACAGCAACATCGACACCTGAAAACAACTATTCTCTTTATATAAATTTTTTTAAAAAAAAACACAAAATGAATAAAGTATTGTACACGTACATGGCTGTTAAAGTGCTTTTAAACAGCAGAACACCTACAAATCTTGAGGTTCCAGAATATGTTTTGTAGCAATCCCAGCATTACAATGAAGAATTTATAGTTTCTTGCTAACCACTGGTTCCTATGGTTTCACAGTTTCAATGATATGCAGCAGTAATGAATGAATTACCTGTAGCGGCTCCACACAGATGTTTGCCAATTCCCACTACAGGCATTTTCTCTTTGATCAGGAGGGGAACTTTGCCTGTAAACAGAGAAATAATTATGTTACCTGATTATCAGGCAAAGAAAATATTAAAAACAGCTAGACAACCTTGTGAAGTCTTACTTACTTAAACACAAGTGCTGAATGTCAACGTGCAGCCTTTCAAACACAGATTCACTGCTTTTGTGTTTACCATCTACCTATAAAACAAAATGAACAGAAACTGTCAACAAATACACTCTTTGTTTGATTGAAGTAAATTACAACCAATGCCTGTTTAATTCAAATTTGAAGTGGGTTTAACATACAAGGGTACAGACTTTACTCCATGCTTTGAAAGATTAGTCCAAGCATGTATTAGTGATCTTACCTAGGGTGCTGGGCTAAGTGGCACAACAGGTCACTAGACTTTCATCTGGATGGACATGAAGAATTAACTCACCCCCTAAGACGGTGGTCCCTATAGGGCAGCGCTGAGGCAAACAAACAAAAAAAAAAACAGAATAGTCTTTAACCTTAAAGCGAGTGGTTGCTCTTTCCACCAGTAGGAAATGGATGTTTTTTGATCCTTGCAAGGCAATGTCTACCCAGTGTGAGAGCTTTCCTCTTCCTGCACCAAACTCCACAAAACACCTGTCGGGACCCAGCAAGCCCAATGCTTCCATGTTACCAAGAAGGGATGCCTGCAAAATAGCAATACAGCCCTTATTTATAAAGTATTTACAATTGTGCAAATCTCCCCTGTGCCATACAGTAAATGTTATTGATGTTTTTGGTTTGTTTTGTTGCTCAGTGATTGACATGTAGAAATATTAAAGCATTATGACCATCTGGCTCCCACCCCATACCCACACTGTATATGACTGCAACCCGGTGGGGTATAGGTTGATGGAAGTGACTCCTAAGTCCAAAGCTTTACCTGTTTTTTTAAGCAATGGATGTATTATATTACAGTGAAATGAAATGGCTGTAGTTTATGTAGACAGCTCAATCCAGTTTACATAAGGCAGAAACTTTTTTATGTCATAAGCAATAAGAGCTTTAATATTTTAAACATAATTCAGTCATCAGGGGTTCCTTCATTTTTGGGAATTGTTTAGTTCAAATGTTCTGTCCCTCAGCCAGCGAACTGTTATCCTTATGTATTTCTAATGCGTAAAACAAAGTAAGTTATAGAGCTTCATTATACCCCTTGACAATTCTGATCCACAGCCTATGTAACTACTTGTAAAAACATTTTTTAAATATAGTGGCATACCTGTTGTTTTAGATGTTTGAAGGCAAAATCCCCATTGTTTGGATTGTTTAAAGCTTCTTGTAAAGCAGAATGTGACAATATTTGTTCTTCATGCTTATGATTCAGTCCTACATATGTATAAAAAAAAGCTTTATTAAATCATTGATTAAATATTCTAAAAAGGGTTGTGCTATATTAATACAAGCCTACACACAAACATCAAGAAGCTGAGGTTCCAAAAGTGGCAGATTAAATTGTCACCAACAATATTCCTGCCAGTTGTTTTAATACATCAGTAGTTTAACACCATGAATGTTCACAGAGTACTGTAGGTAGTTCACAAATGAGGATAGCCGAATAACCCACGAGCCCTCGAGTGGGCTGTCAACAGCAGCATTATAAGTGAAATACCAGTATGAAGTCCTACTGGAAGGTTTTTGAACTACTTAAGATCCAGTGATACTGACTTTTCATTCATAAATTAATTCTCTTATCTAAATGTTAAACAGTTTTCTTACATTCAGAGGTGACTAAGTGAAGCAGACACACATTTCTGCAAATGCCTTTATCAGTGTATTGCACTTCATTGAGAGTGAATGGGCACATCTGAAGCAGGATGCAATAGGTAGACCTCTGACTATTTCATTGTAACAATGACGAAAGCCTTAGCCTGATCTATTATCACAATAAACGTAGGCAAAAAAAAAAAAAAAAATCAAACAGCTGAAATAACCATAGCCATTCATACAATCTTACCAGCTGCTGCATGTTTCAGCTTTTTAATGAATACACCCAGTTCTTCCTTAGAGCGAGAGGATAGTGTAATCTGAAAGATTTATACATTGGAAAAACATTTTTAGATACTTTTCTGTATCAAGTTGTCAGAAGAATACAAATAATGCATCTTCTTTATCATCATAAAACTTAGAGCATACCTGTTCTTTACTGGTGTCTAGGTCTTCTTCTAGGCCTGCATTGACATCTTTAACATAATACACCTAGAGAAGCATAAAGAACATAAAAAAAGAACTATTGGTCAATATGTCTTCAGTCCTGAGAGCTTAGGCAGAGGGGGTGAAATGAGTAACATAAATCATGTGAAATTAAAGCAAGGAGGCATTATATTACACCTCTAAATTAAATTAATTTTAAATAATAAAAAAATAACCTAAAAACAACTGCATGACTAGATGCATAATCTCCAGAAGAACACAGACCTTTTACTGGACCAAAATGATTCACATGGTAACATGATGTACAAAACAGTCACAACTGGGCTAAATAAGGAGTTGGTTAAAACTGATTGGGGTTCTAGGGGTTTAGCTCCACCACAAACGGAAAGTAATACATTTTATTGCATTGTGTAACAGGGTGAATGTTTTGGGAGCAAACTGACCACCCACGCCCCACTGAAGCAGGCTCTTGCCCAGCATTTAACTTTTTTTGGAGCTTGCTTAATGTCAATGCATGAAACACTGCTCTTACTTACAAATGTAGTGCAGTGCACTGGAATGTAATTGTTCTGTCTAAGTGGTGGTGGGGGGGGGGCTGGAATACTGTGACATAATGTACTACCTTCTTGCCATCTTATTAGATACTTTTCTACAAACACTTACAGGTTTAGGCTTCTCCCTCGAGTTGCACTTTTTAAGATGCTTTTCAAGTTTATTTTCAAACACTGTGCTGGAAAAGACAAAACAAAATGACATGATTAACATACTCTGCAAATGGAGATCCCGTATTTCATTGGTACGGTCAGATTTTAAGGCAATACATGAACAAAACTACTCCCAGGTTAATATGTAATGCTAAAACTGAACATGCTTCTGTGGTGAGTGAGACCTGCAGTTAATGGATGCTTGCCAGCCAATGCTGATATAATGCCTTTATGGAACAATGCAGATTTAAGTTAATACACCTAAGAATGAGCTGCTTTCAGTGTTCTTGTCAAACCCAATTTTGAGATTTTATTGAGGGCTATTCTACTGCTGGGAAATTAGGTCAGAAAGCATATTATAGCCAGATATCCATCTCGAAGAAAACAGTAGACCTGAAGCACAGAATCCCATGAACGGTAATAAAATAATGATGTTACCAATAATAATACAAATAACTCACTGTTTGGGATCCAAAGGACATGGTATTCTTTTTACATCATCTTCTTTCTAAAAGAACGAAACAGAAACGATTTCATTACCAACAGAAACACGTACATGGCTGGCAAACAGGCATTTCTTATTCTAGAATTGTTCATATTATCAGTTATCTATTCAACATAGTATGTTTGTACCTGAATTGTGCTGACACTGTGAATGATTATACAGCACCTTATTAAGTTTATCAAATTCTTTACAGACAAACAACTTAATACGGAATTCTGATGTTATGATAAATGTGTACAAGAGGAAATCTGTGAAAGATATATCTGTACAATTTCATTTTCAAAATCTAGCCCACACTGTAACTAGGAACCCCACCACGACGTCAGAGGGCTCATTTTAAGCGTTTGAAACACCTGGCTCATCGTAGGGTCTATTAATACAGCAGTAAATACTGCAGCCTTTAAACTGGTAAACCCGGGAGTTATTTATTACTTAGCAGATGCCCTTATCCAAGGCGACTTACAATTGTTACAAGATATCACATTTTTTTTACATACAATTACCCATTTATACAGTTGGGTATCTGGAGCAATCTAGATCAAGTACCTTGCTCAAGGATACAGCAGCAGTGTACCCCCACCAGGGATTGAACCCACGACCCTCCGGTCAAGAGTCCAGAGCCCTAACCACTACTCCACACTGCTGCCCTTTAGAAAGGTATGTAATAAGACTGCAACTTAAAGAAGGCAATGACAATACCCCAGGTTAGACGGAACAACTACATTTGTTTCACTGTATTTGTACTGTACTTAAAGAGGGGAGTATAAAGGCAGCATTATAAAACGTGCTCTTTTGTGTATAAGTTAGACAATGAGGCTGGCTGACTCATCCTTAATAGAAAAAAAAGATTTAATACATAACACCAATCACTTTCTCCTAGGAGACTTACACGTTACAAATGAAGGTTATGCTTTCTAACAAATTACAAGCAGAATGTAGTACTGGTTTCACAGACCTCGATTAGCACTAATCTGGGACTACTTTAGTTTAGGCAGTCCAAGAGCAGTACATTATTTGTATTTGTCCTAAACGGTGACAGTGGTGGCTTTCTAATTTAGGATACTGCCTGACAATGTTTCCCACAAAACCTCAATTCGCCACGTATTGGTAGTTAGCTTTCAACATACTGCATTTTTGTTTGCGTTTGCGTGTTCTCCGCAGAACGTTTTCCCTTCTGCAACAACCATTTTGCAGTAACGCTTCTTTCTCTCCACAAAATATCCACATCTCCCCAGCAAAGGTCCATTCACACCATCTGCTCTAGTTTCCGCCATGTTCCCATCAGTGTACAAACCAGAATCTAGTATCACGTTAAGAAACGTGGGGTAGACACTATTTATTTAACATCACAGGTATTTGTAACACTGATTGTCCGATCGCAGTTTTATTTACAAAATCGAAAAATTATATATATATATATATATATATATATATATATATATATATATATATATATATATATATATATATATTATTATTATATTTTTTTTAAATGCCAAACTAGTAAATTGTACACTCCCCTATATATTATCAGCATGGTATTGCCCACCAAAGAGACGACGAAACGGTAGCAGAATATCTGCAGTCGTGTTAAGCTATTTCTTTAATGAAAATGTCTTTTCCACTTTTGATGGTGCTTTGTATTGCAGTCAGTCTGGTTTATATATATATATATATATATATATATATATATATATATATATATATATATATATATCACACACACACTTACAGCTACTACTGCGACAACTACTTCAAATGCAAGCATGTTTAAAAGGGGGTTAAAGGGCATAACAAATATAATTAGTTAATATTTTGTTTTGGTGTCACTTCAAGTCTTTATATAATCAAACTGAAATCTGATAAAATGCCATGGTAACAGCAAAGTAAAAATAAAAACGCATTAACATTCTGGGAACTAACGGGTTGCTCTACAAAATTACAGTTTAAATAGAAAATAAAACACACACACTACATAAACCACGCACAAAATACTGCAAAAATGAGTTTGCTTTGTAAAGTATTGTGTTGATACATTGAGAGACGTTGGCGTGGATACCTGCCACAGTGCAGTTGCATACAGTTTCAATATTTCATCAGTCCAAAAGGTGAAGTTGCCAAGGTGACTATGGCAACAGGAAGTCAGGGACCTCCCTTTTAAGAATCAACAGATTCCGGTTTCCGCCTTTTAGAGTAACGGCCGTCCGCGGGAGTGAAGCGGCAAACTCAAAACAGAAAGCTGGAAACACATTTTTAAAAATAAAGTAAACGGAATACCGTAAAATCACCAACATTTCATGTTTAATATCAGGAATATGAGCTTACCATGACAGAAACCCTTTTCAACCAGATACTGCAGGCCCAAGTCAAGTGTAAAGACTGCGAAGACAGGTAAGAAAAAGTTCTGACTAATCTGCATTGTCGTTCGGGGGCCTGACGTACATGTACTAGTAGTTAGTAATAGATGTCATTTGAAAACGTTTAATTCGGGAACGGGCAAATCAAGTTGACAAGACAACTTAATATCTCCGTTAAAAATATTCCAGATACTTTCAAATGCTGTAGAAGTCCCTGTTTTTTCCTTTCTGTCACACACACACGCACACACTTGTATCTACTAGATCTAGACAGGCAGTCAAACAGACACTTTATATATTTATATGACCTGTCTAGTATTAAAAGTTGTAATTGGTTGTTGAAGTAAAATATGGAGCTCTTGTGTTTCGGATATTATTAACTGATTACTGGAATGCAGATGCACGAATCAGTGTATACCACTGTCAGTTGCAATCATTAACCCATTCCCAGAGTTTACAATTATTTTTCAACAAGTAGATGATTCTTATAACAAAAACTGCGAAAGAGATGCGTACCTTTAAATGTATGTCGCCTAGGTTTTGCACCTAAATGAAACTGAACTTGTGCACCACATAAATATCTCGAGCTGTGGCTTGATTTAAAATGTTCCTTTTCATATGAATTGCAAAAGTCCCTAATATTGCATGCATATTGTGATAAATTGTGCATGGTGCTACTGATATGTATAGAAATTCGAATAACAGCACTATAAAAAAGTGTATTTTCAGTTGATGAGTTAGTTGATTTCTCTAAGACTAAGGTGGTATAGGTTTTAATGGGAAGGTGTTTATGTAGCCTTCTGAAGTATTGTCATCTGAAGTTACACATTGCATAACCACATACTGCTGAAGGGATAGAAGGATAGTGGCTTTCTCTGCACTGTGACCTGATAGCCTATTAAATTGGGTGCAAGACACACATTTTTCAAAAACTACAATATATCTTTATATAATATACATGAAAAATCAGTTGTTGTAAGTATGTCATTAATTTGTTATTGGGTCATTCTGTGTCAAATCCAACCAAATAAATGTCACCATACATCTCAGATTTTCATAACATAGTTAGATAATGATAAATTATGAGCAAAAAAAAAAGTTGTATAACTCTTAACTCAAAAATAGTTTCCCGAGATATGGCAGGCCATAACTTGGGGCCCGGGGTTGTCATTTTTGTCTTCCAGAGGTTGTGGAAAAATCGACCTATAGTACTGTAAAAAGCCAATAACTTTTGAAATATTCATGATAGGGGTGCAACTTTTCCTGTTGTAAGTTATGCATTTCATGGCTAAATTGAGCTCCAATGGTAATCAAGGAATCATTTTTTTTTCGGCAGCCATGTTGTCCCACAGATGCAAAAATGAAAATGTGGCATCGTTGAGTTTGACACACAAAGGGAGACTTAATAGGGGTCTGACTTTGCCCAGAATTTCCTCTATTTCTGAGATACTAAGGATTATCCCAAAAAATCCTTTTTTTGCCAGGCAGAATTGCATTCAGGGCATAGTCTGTTCCAATTAGGGGAAAGAGCCATTTTTTAAAATAAAAATCCTATTTACCAAGATTCACGTATATCTGAGACGCCTGGTGACATGACTGGTTGTGTTCACACGGAATTACCTTATTATTTTTTATCATTATTTTTTCTGCAGGAGGGCCAATATTCGAGTCAGCATTGAACTTCAGTCCACATCAAATCCAGTCCACAAAAAAGTGAGTTTAATGCATGGCATTGAAGTTACAGCATTCCAAGATCCATAAGCCTAAAATAGTTTTGATTAAGTCTGTTTGCATTAATAAGAATCCTGGATGTCAATTGTTGGTCCTGCATACTTTTTAGCAAGAACTGTCCTGAAGTCTAAAGCGCAGAAAAATTTCAGATTTTATATATATATATATATATATAGAGAGAGAGAGAGAGAGAGAGAGAGAGAGAGAGAGAGAGAGAGAGTTAGAGTTCTTGTGCGTTTAGTACAAAAATATAATATATGCAACACAAAATGTAATTTAATAGTACTGAATTATTTCTAAGTTGTATTCAGTTTGAGCCTAAATATATTTTGTTCGAGATCTGTGCAAGGAGAATATGGATAGCTTATGTGTTCAACATTTTTTTTGTTCTGTTTACAGGATTTGGTAGTACGGATAACAGATGACATAGATCTGTATTTTCTTTACAAACTTGTTATATCAGAAGAGGATTTCCAAAGGTATATTACTCTTTGACTGAAAGTATTGCATTCGACACCCTGCAAGTAATGTTTTACATTTAATCAATTTACTATAAAATTGCGCAGTTCTATTTTAAAAATGTTAGAAATATTTCTCTAGAATAACTTCAGCCTTATACCATCATCTATAGTGCCAAATACAAACTGCATTTTAAAGCATTTTTGTACAGTTTTGCAAATGATCTTGCATACAGTAAATGCACAGTGCATTACAGCTCCACACTAAAGAAGGGGACATTATGTGGTATGACCAGGTAGTATTGCATTCAATCTGTTGCTTTAAAGTGCTATGGAATGTGATACATTGTGTAAGAATGAACTGTATAACTAAGATTTGATGTTCCAGAACTATATAAAGCACATTTAATTATTTGTCGTTGTTAAAAATGATTTGTTTTAACTTCAAAAGAATGAGTATTTGTCATTTAGTGCTTTCTTTATATTTTTACAGCTTAAAGGTCCAACAGGGTCTCCTTGTAGACTTTTCAGCATTTCCACAAAAATTCATAGATCTCTTGCACCAATGTATCCAAGAGCAAGACAAAGAAAACCCAAGGTGAGTGACTAAATCCAGTTTTGACAGCTGACAGACCGCTTCACTTGTTTTCTGCCTATTTACTATTTACATTACTTTTTTCTTTGCTTGCATGCAATTTAAAAAAGTGCATCTAAAGATATACTAAAATCAGAACACACAGTGAAAACTGTACACATTTCCTACACTAAAATATCATTCATGTCAACTACATTCTTGCATAGTTCTGTTTTCTCTACATTATCAGCAAACAGACCTTGTTTTTTGTTTTAGGTTGTTTTGAGTTGTTAGATGACTCATCACTCTTTGTGCTAAATATGCATACAACCTACAGCAACAGGAGGTTATGAATAATAAGCTCTATTACTGTACAAGAATCAAAACAGAAAATGTACAATCGGATTGTCTTTCCCCAAGTTGTTTTTGTTATACTGATAATGTTTTAAGGGAAACGCTATAAAGCTGATATAAGGTGTGACCTTGTGGGGGCACTGCTCTTGTACATACAAAATATATTTAGAAACAAACTGTACTTTCAGTTATTAATTTGCCTTTCAACATTTCATATTTCATGCACTGTTATCACTTTATATTATAATAGTTTTTGTTTAAACTTATTTTCTTTTAAGTTTAGACTACAATTTTGCAAAATATTACATTTCTCTAATATCTATTTTTCATAATATATTTGAGAATGTTTGTATTATAAGATTGCATATATGTTATTAAAAAATGTAATACAAATAAAAAAAGTGTATCATTTCTGTTTGTCTTGTATGTTAGGTTTCTACTGCAGTTCCTTTCATCAACACCAGTATTAGACCACACTCCTGCCCATTTAAACATAGTAGAGACGAATGCCTTCAAACACCTTACACACCTTTCCCTCAAACTCCTACACGGTACAGATGTGGAAATAAAGAAGTATTTGGCAATCTGTTTAACGTGTGTAAAGGTAAGTCAGTATTTTCATTGCAGTTTTCCTGTAATATATTTTTGGAGCATCCTTAAGTAGCACTGACTTACATTAAGAAAGATCATTAAGTATAACTTTTGCTTATGGCAATAGGATGAAAGGTTGTTGTTGGAACAGAAGCTTCAGAAAACAGAGGAAGATCTCTCCAGGCAGTTAAGTTGCACACAACAGGTAAAGGTTTCTGTGTAAAGGGGTGAATATTGAATCTACTGTATATTATCTATATGACTATTTAATATTATGCAATAATGCAGAAATAGCCACTATACAAGCAATCATGATATGCTGCTGAAAAAAACACATCCCAAATCAATTTGAAGGATGCTACCTACTTTGTGTTTTATCTTTCAGTGCTGCTGTTTTTAATCTTGACGATGCAACCCTTTGAGTTAATTGAGGCTCAAAGTAAACTTAAACCTGTAGCATTTATTATGTTGCCTAAACTGAATAACAAAATCCTGTAGATATGGGTCCTTGGGGGAGAAATAGTTTAAATTATGAAGTCTGATTTTTTTGGGGGCCATTGTAATCTTCCATGTGGGAAGAATTTAACCCCATATGTTGTTTTCTTTCTAATAAGAGATGAGATAGGAGTTGTTGTAGTGTTGGGGGATCTGTGAATTTGTACTTTCATGATGCCTGTTTAATTGAATAAATGTGTGTTTTTTTTTCCAAATCAATGAATAGACTCTGTCAGAAAAGAGCAGAGAACTTGACAGATTGAGATCTGAATGGACATCCCAAACTACTGCCCTGTCAAACAAGCATTCTCAGGAGCTAACTTCAGAGAGGGAAAGGGCACTTGAGGTACAGTTGAAATGAACCCTTGAACTGTGCTGTCACTATGCAGGCGTGTACTTAAGATGTAAACTAGTAGGGAGCATTGCAGAGATAGCAGGAGTGTCTGACAAGTAGTTGTGATTTTATTAACACATTTTGCCTGCTCCAGACTTTTACTGTCTCACATGGCTAGCAGTAATGGTGTTGTCTTTCTTGTAAACCGTTTATGCTGCTTTCCTTTAGAGGGCCAAACTTCAATCTATATATTTTCCTTTCAATACAAAATACTTCTGAAAATTATTCTGGGGTGTGATTCACCTTATTTGTGTTCAAAGAAGTAATGTAACACAATCCAAAAAATATGTATAAAGTCAACTTCAACTTTTATTACAGTTAACCAGCTAGTTACTACTACTTGTAATCTTTAAAGATATGCTAAAGCAATATAACTTTATAAACTCTGTTTAATAATATTACATTAATAAATGCTAGGTATGAGAAATTTACATTTTGAATGTAATATGGCACCCAATTTTAAAATTATTTAAATCTAATACTTGTCAAATCTACACTGAAAGTTCTATTACTTAGTTCATTTATTATGAAAATTATAGTTTAAAAAAAAAAAAAAAAGGATCCCAGAAATCACTTTTCCTTGAAATGTTTATTTCATATATTGGCAATAATAAAACGTGTCTTCTGTTTACAGGCCCAGACAAAGTATCAGCAGCAGTCTGAGCAGCAGCGGAGAGAGTTGGAAAGTCTGCATCAGAAAAACATAGAGCAACTACAGACCAGACTAGTTGAGCTCGAGACATGCAACAAAGAACTGACAGAACGGAAATACAAATCAGAATCAATCATCCGAGACCACGCGGCTAAACTTGTGGGCCTGGAAGATGTAAGGGCATTGTTATGTTTCATTGGCCAAGATAGGATTGCAAAATCTTACATTATCTTACTTTTGTTTTCATTTTAACTGTGTATTTGTTAGTAATGGACTGGACTTGCACATTATTACTTACACATGAATGAAATGGCTAAATCAGATTTTTTTGTGTTAAATGTTGGAGGCTTTCTATTTATGAACATGACAGGCTTTGCACACGTAGTTGCAGTGTGAGGTTCCCCACATTGTCCTGCAAGCAGACCCTGGAGGCATTGCCCTCGCGGGGCGAGGGAGCAGTTCATTGAGAGCCGAGTTAGACTTCAAAGTTTGAATTGACCTTCAGACATGACATGCTTGTGCATTACCCACTGTGCCACCAAGCTGGTTTTTTTCTGTGAAAGCAAATATATAAATATTTCTAGGTTTGCTTTTTACAGTTGTGTTTATTTTATAATAGATACTATTAATTCATGATTTCAGTAGAGTACCACAATATTTTCTGTTTTACCTAGAACTAAGGTGCAGTAAATCAAAACTAATGGGGTCCTCCAGCTTTAATCTAATTTTACTGCAAAAATCACGGAAAGGTCATGATGGTAGGCAGGAGTTTAAACACCAAGGACTTCATTTTGAATGACAGACATGAATAAAACAACTATAACTATGAGACAACTTGGTTGTTGGAAAGAGCTGTTAATTATTTGATATTCTTGTGAGTGATGTGCTGTTACAATGATTCTAGTCATCTCTGAATGTTTGCCTGTGCCTGAATCTCTTGGCTACTGATTCTTTAATTTTAATATTGCACTACTCAGTCTTCTTCAGGCATCATATTCTGTTCCGTTTTCGATAGTTTACCTGATTTTATTACTATTTCTTGTTAGGAGTCGCACAGAGCAAAGCAAGAGGTCCTGTCGCCAAGGTCGGGAAAACTCCACCCTGGATGTGGAATGCCATGAAAAGGAAAAGCACATCAATCAGCTGCAAACTCGTGTGGCTGTGCTAGAGCAAGAGATCAAAGACAAAGATCAGCTGGTGATCAGATCAAAAGAAGTGTTGGATGCCACTCAGGAACAAAAGGTAGTGGAGCATCTTTGCAAGATGATAATTTAGGGAACAAATAATACATAGATGAGGGCTATGTGGGAGTAGTACATGAATATCAGTGATTTGGCCATGCATATCAATGTAAGATTATCTGATGGATGATCCAGTATGTTAATCCTCACACGCATAGCTGTGTAAAATATGGGGCAGATTATGCAAAACCATGTATTCCAATGTATATATAGTGCATGTGTATAACATGAATTATGAGGCTGACTTGAACCCCTTATGGATGTGGATGTAGCCACCATACGAAGTATTTCTTTTTTACAAATATACACTTAAAGGACTGTTGGACATAGCACCATTAATTATCTTTACAGTTGTGGAATGAAAGTTGCAGTGGTTTGTTTTAAATATAATTGTTTTTGGATTTTCAGCTGACCATCGAAGAAAATGCAGAGAGAAGACAACTTCATGTTGGAAAACTTGAGGCAACAGTTCAGTCTTTATCGGAGGAGTTGATTAAGGTATGGTAAAGAAAGCAGGGTGAATTCATTGTTGTTGAGTCCCTATAGTTTGAAATTAATAGAAACAAACAAAAAATTCAGATTATCCTTTGAGAAAATATATATATATATATATATATATATATATATATATATATATATATATATATATATATATATATATATTTTTTTTTTTGTACCTCAGGCAAATGAAATTATTAAAAAACTGCAAGGAGATGTGAAGATTCTGGGAGGCAAACTAAAACTGAAGAATACGGTTACCATTCAGCAAGAAAAACTGTTATCTGAGAAAGAAGAACAATTGAAGAAGGAACAGAAAGAGCTACATGATGTTCAGCAGGCTCTTCGACTGAAAGAGGAGGTGGTGAGAAACAATGTGTGAGATGTGCAGTCAACTCACTCACTTCTGGGGATCTTACCCATTTCTTAGTCTTTCACAGAAAAAATGCTTTGTAACTGATTCTTTTCTTTTCACTTGTAGGCATCAAAACTGCAAGAGCAACTGGAAGCTAGTGTTCAAAAATTAGAGGAAAGCAAGCAGCTGCTTAAAACTAATGAAAATGGTTTGTAGTTCCAGCTTTAAGTAGCATTTTGTGACCCAGACATTATAGAACAATTGTGTGCAGAAAAAAAATCACCTACCAAATTCTACTATAGGAGAAAGCTCATCTTGGTCTTTGTGGTCTTCTTCCCCAAACAAAAAGTTATTATTATTATTATTATTTATTTAGCAGACGCCTTTATCCAAGGCAACTTACAGAGACTAGGGTGTGTGAACTATGCATCAGCTGCAGAGTCACTTACAAGTATGTCTCACCCGAAAAACGGAGCAGTAGGAGGTTAAGTGACTTGCTCAGGGTCACACAATGAGTCAGTGTCTGAGGTGGGATTTGAACCGGGGACCTCCTGGTTACAAGCCCTTTTCTTTAACCACTGGACCACCAGCCTCTTTATTAACTTGATAAGAGGTAGGTCAGGGCCAAATTTACATAACTTTTGTTCAAAACTGCCCCTATGGAACACGTAACTACATTTTCCACAAGTGTAGGTAAATAAAACGGGCTGTTTTGATTGATTGATTGATTGATTTATTGATTTGATTCTTTACCCTAGCATTCAGATTGGTGCTACGTGGGTTGAAAATTATTTTGTGAAAAACTCAATTATTTGTTTGTTCTTTTCAGTGATCACATGGCTTAACAAACAACTTAATGAAAACCAGGTGACAAGGAAGCAAGAACCATTAGGAACGTTTGAAACGCCGCCTGGTATTTCTTCTAGTGGAGGTTTCAGAACTGGAACTTTAGCTCAGAATATGGTGGTAAGACTAACATTATTAGTAATCCCAAATTCTTCGATATTTGGGAAGTTCTAATACTGGAAAGAGTTTGGGGGTTTTAAGATGCTGCTGCTGCTGCTGCTGCTGCTTCCCATTTTAGCCTATTGAGTACTTGATTCATATTATCTTTTGTGGTTGATCATTAGCTCATTACATAAAATAGATTATAAGTACAGTAAAACCAGTCTAATCCAGCCCTTCTATGAACAGTCATTCTGTATAAATTGACATCATCAGTCCCTATTGAAAATAGAAGCTGTTTATTCTGGAATGGTACATTTACTGTAAAATCCATGTTCACATAATGGAAGTTAAATAAAAATTGTACTTTTAATAGAGTTTTTTGTCATTGATAACTATTTATTTTAAGTACAGTATTAGATTTTACAATACCTCTAATCCGGCACACTGTATAATCCGGCACAATTTTCCTGTCCCAAAAGATGCTGTAATAATTTTTTGGTTCTGTTGATTAGCATTCTACAACCATGCCACTTAGGTTTTTCTTTTAGCTACATATTGTAATCATGTATTTTCAGCAGTATTAATTTTCCTTTTTTTAAAGCTTCTTTTTGTTAAACGTCTTCCTTGTGTTCCTCCCTTTCTCTCTTATTTTCAGCTTGAAAATCGTCCCTTTCACTCTGCCTCGGGAACAAACTATCCTGTTACCTCTGCCTTAAATTCAAAGCATTCCTTCTTCCCACAGTCCTTTGCTGTTAGCACTGGCAGCTGTCCATCCTTAGCACTCCACAATCAGAGCTATGGACCAAAGGCAGGCATATTTTGTCATATACTGTACTAACCAGTTGTAGCCTATTTTTAGTACTAAATTTAAATGTATTAGACATATTTTAGTGCAATTCTGTAAAATAATTTTCATCAATTGAAGCCCTCTGCAAGAACTAAGCACGGTTATTGAAACCAGCATGTATTTTCTGACTCGCAGTGATCATACAATTAGTTAATAGGTGTTTTTGATGAATACGGCAGGAAACCTTTTTTGTGGAGGCATTTAAAACTTCACTTCTGTGCCTCACTTTTTAATTTGTGGTGGCCTGTACTTGCACTAATGGCTTGTTCATGGCATGTTGTTTGTATCCTTTCTCTGCACCAGTGTTAACAGATTATTTTTTACTGCACAGGTCCAGTTTAATCCTCTGATGTCTAAACCCAGTGTGTCTCCTGTCGACATGAAACCTGGGGCTCCTACAGCACAAAATGCACATGCCTTCTCAAATAAAGAAAAGTATGTATACTGTAGAGTGTTTAACGTTTAGAATTTGTAATACAAAAATGTGCGTGTAAATGTGAATTTAGTTGTGAAAGTGTTTATGTATACGGTTGTGTGGGTTTGTGTACAATGTACTTTTTTTTTTTTTTTTTTTTTTTTAGCAATTTAAGTGTAGTTTTAAACACATCACTAATTTTTTTTTTTTTTTTTTTTTTTTAATATTTTTATATTTGAGGGCTGATGGATTTTATGATTTAGTAATAAGTGTTCCAAATATGTGAATGTGTTTATTATTAAAGTTAAAATGTTTATTAAATACACAGGAAATATTTATTGGTACACTTTTAAATTCTAAGGAAGTTACACTTCACCAGTGCCATCAATCAGTAATATAAATAAACTTACCATTTTACTTTAAACATTACAAATACAGTACTTCTGTGTAGTAATAATAAAAACAAAAAATAGTATTCCTATTAGTTTGTCTCCGAGTTAGTCTTCGTCATCTGGATGGCTATTGCCAAACTCATTGACCTGATCTTTAGGGGTGATTTTTATTGTTTTTGGCATCTTTAAACAGCTTGTTCAGTAGTAACAACGCATTGGATACTGAAGTAAACTGCAGCTGTATTTCAACATTAATGTGACAGTGCACATCGTTCAACCTTGACCTCTGTACACCAGAAGCAGTTTTATTGAACAAGTATGTTTATGTAAATGTAAACCACATTTTTCTGTGTTGATGATTATATATGATAAGTGCATTGATTTGGTTATCAAACAAACAAAAAAAAAAAGCCTTGCATGTTTTTTGCCCCGCCCCAAGTGAAAACTAAAAATTTTCCGACAGCATTGAAAATCTGTGTTTTTCCGCAGCAAAAGGATTCCTAGGATCGCTGTTAATAACACAAGTTTTTTTTTTCTCTTCTTTGAATGAAAACTACATCTATTTCATGATGTGCATTTCTTTTTAGTGGTGAACCTTTTGGGCTGGAATCGAAGTATTTTCAAAAACGCGAGGACAGCATTCCTCTGCGTGGAATTGTACCAAATAAAGGTATGCACAATAAATGCTGGGAGTCACAAGACGAATGAGTTAAGGGCTGTTTACAACCTTCAAAGGGCTGCATTGTCTGAAACACTAGAACATTGTTCATGAGGGTGAGCTGCTTCAAGACTCCGTGTACAGTGAAAATCTAAAGGTTGATTTACAGTCTTTAATACATAGTTTTAGACTTTGTTTTATAGAAATGGTTAAATGTTTTACTCTCCCTCTTGTCTGTTTCTTCAGATGTGTCCTAAAATACTACAGCTGCAATACCTGATGTACAGTATGAGTTTTGCTATCAAATCTGTTAGTAGTCTTGTTGGGAACCTCTGCTCCCAAGTTTTGTAATTCATGTAAACATTTGTGAGATAATGATTGTATTCTCTGCCCCCTCGGTTTACAGAACTCCAAGTTGGTGCTGCACATTCATCTTCTAAACCAGGACCCTATTCTGCAGCATCTGCCTACTTCCCTGGACAATAGCCAGGATTATTAAATGTTGCACTCAGTTCTTCCAACCCCCACCTGAATTTACTGTACATTTTACAGAAAGCAACTGTATAGTGAACTGAAGAATGTGAGGTTTCAGTTCCCTTTTCAGAAATTTTAAAGCAAATGTAAAGTGATCCATATGCACTATTGTGCATATGTTATTAACTAATATATGTATCTATTGAATAACTGAACCAATTTTTAACCTCAAATATTGTAGAGAAGTTGATAAGCAGCCCATTTCCTCCAAAATACTTTGTTTCGGGATGTTGTATTTATTTCTCAAAAGTTGTTTGCATGTTCAATTTTTACTCTACATCAGTGCTTATTTAACCATAACCAAATATAAAATGAAAATTAGGGCTTTAAAGACATTCATCAAAGTAATTTCTAGTTCACTGTTGTGCAGTATCCTAATACTGTGCATGTATTTCATACTCAAAAGGTCATTTTAACTACACCATTGTATGTTATTTTACTTTAATTTTCATGCAGTTTCCATAACTGTCTCAGTAAGATTTGTACAGAATTTGCATATAAATTTACATTCTGAACAATGTGCTTTCATTCAAGAAAATGCAGATAAGTGTATTACGCTTATGTCATCTGGATATAAGGAAATTTCAATGTGAAATATTTCTTTATTTTTTTACAAAAGGGTTAATGGGGTCCAGTGATGCTTACTGAAGATGGGACTGTTTCAAACAATTACATCTGAGTATTTAACAGTAGATCCTGTATATAATTATTCAAAAATGTAAACATAACTAGTCCTAGACAAGTTCTTCATAAATTCATACCACTTTGAGAAAGAAGGGGAAAATTAATTTAAATGCTTGGATTTAAAAATCAAACTGTTCCAAATGTATATTAAAAGGAAATAAAAAAAGAATGTTAGTTAGTACTGTAACTGGTTTATATTTACAAAACCTTAACAGGTATAAAAACAATACAGTTTACTTGTTTGTGGTTTGGAAAGCAAATTATTATTACTCTACCTCTCTTGGACAACCTTTTTGTTTTTTTAAATCATTGATTTATTTTAATTGTTTTGCTGTGTACAAATTGTAAAGTTTTGTTTTCAATCATGAGTGCTGTTTGAAAAGCATTAACTAGTAACGTTTTATAAAAAAATTGCAATGTACATATTTTCTTTCAGAGATTTATAAGAAGTGATGTTTAAATAAAGCAATGTTTAAGTCTGCATGATTTTGAAGTTAATTTATTGCAGTACTGCATTTTTCATAGATGAAATGTTAAACTTTGCACTGTTTAAGGGTAATTGTTCCTTATGTCTGTTAAATATTTCCACTTGTAAAAGTCTTCATGAGATGGGTATTAAATCTTAAGAACGGAAGAAAAGTTTGAGAACCCATCAAGGCTCGTCTCATGTGAACTAACGGAGACAAGATGAGTTTGTCTGAGACCTGTAAAACCAGCTGTAAGTGTTTCATGAGTCACCATCTCAAAGTGATGACTGGGCCATGCTGGAGAACAGACTTTTCTGCAGCTTCTTTGAGGAATACTTGCACTATCTTCCTAAAGGTTTTGTCATGTTGAATCAATCTGTACCCTGCTTACAGTGCTCTGACTGGTGTTCCTATATTTTTGTTTGTTTCATGGGTCAGTTGGGGGTGTCCGAGAAGCAAACAAAAAAACTTTGCAATTTGAAATACATGTCAAGCTGTTAGCAATTCACATAAAACAAGTCACTCACAGTACAATAAAATATCACTTTATTGAACTTAACCTTTTTAATATTTACAACTTTTAGGATTTTGTCAACAGCTTCTGTTCAAAGTTGAAAATAAAACATGGCATAAAACAACATAACCACAGAACATGATGAAAAGCTGTTTAAGCGTACAGTACTTTATACACTAATCATATCTTAAACAAAATCATTCAAATATTACAAGAGCACTCAAATATACAATTTCAGAGAAATTAACACCTGTTGTATCTTTTCATATATGTGATCAGTTATTTGGTAGATTAGCATCTGTTTTTATGTGTGACAATCGGAACACTGAGAAGGCCACTATAAAAACAAAGATCTTACAAGGCTATAGATTTTGTTTGATAAGACAAGTTTGAGGTCCATTATAAGTCAACATTATGTGGTTATGTTTAAAAGGCAGAGCTGCACAACATTAAAACTTTCTAGTTCATAAACTTGCTACTACAGTCAACATTAAATTGTTAATACTGCATTTTTAACAGTGCAAAGAAAAAAAAAGGTTTTTACAAAGCACTATTGTAAGTTAACAAATGTTTATTTTGCCTGTCAATACTTCACATAGCTTTACTTGAAATCCACTGATGGATTTATATATATATATATATATATATATATATATATATATATATATATATATATATATATATATATAGACACACACACACCCCTTGTATATTGCACCCTATCCAGAGACAGGCTGCTGCCTCACACAGAGATATACAAATAAATGAGGCGGTCTGCCTCTGGAGTGCGACTTAAAAAATTTTATTTTGTAGTATCAAGTTCATTCAACTTTTCAACTTTAATGAGGTCCCAACTTGACTTAAAGAACGATTATTTATTAAGGCTTTTCATCAATAAAGTCAAGATACTATATAATTATGCAAGTTATCCACACTCTCTTTTTATTACGCTTAGGTCTGCATACAGTTTTACTCTAGGAAATAATTGGGTTTGCTGAGGAATTGCTTTTGTGTTTTTTGTTTTATTAATTTTTTTCCCCCACTTCTCATCAAAGCAGAATGATTGAAACAAACACACTGTGTTTAGTAACATTCCAGTTCTACATGGCACAATTACTACAATAAGCCATGCCAATATAGAATTTAAAACCAAATAACTATAACTTCCTCCAGAACCAAAAATCAAATAAATAAAACTATTGCAAATAGTGCCTTTGGACTGATCTCTTTACAAATGGTACAATTTATTCAAACTCCTAACAGTAATTTGAAATGTACATGTCTGATATCTTCATAAATAGATAAAAAGAGGAATGTGAATCCTCATCTGCTTTTACTATTAAACAGGCTATAAATGACATCATACATTTGAGTCCTGTAATAAAGGTTCTTTAGCTTCTCCAGGCGCCGGTGGACTGTGAGGGTGGCCATGGTTTGCCAAGTGCTTCTTCCAGTTGCTGCTTCTTACTGCCATATTTGTGTGTTCAGGAATAAACAAGGCAACAAGCAGAGCCAGCAGCACAGCACATGCTCCAAAGAGGAAAGGAGGGCCAGGGATAATTGAACCCTTTGGGGGAGAAAAAGCATTAACAGATGGGAACAGCAGATTACAACGCTTTACAATTCAAAACACACAAAAACGTCAAAAAATCATATATTACGACAGATTCTACTTAATAAAAAATGTACGGCCATATGAACTGTTTTATAAAAGCCCATTTTGATTATTTAGATCACATCTGTACTTCCTGTATAGAAATCAGAAGCATTTGGAACCTGCATGACTGCTGGGGTAGAGGATTGTATGCAATAGGTAAATGAAAAACTGCAATCTCAAATGAACGTGGAACAAAGGGAATTATACCATCGCTCTGTGACCCAAGTCAATTTAACAGTTACAAATATCCTACAAATATTTAGTGTGGACTGGTTAAAGTGTAATTTGGAAGTTATCCCCACTAGAAACCCCACACATTCTTAAATTTTAAAACTACCATAGGCTGTTGCAGAAACTGCAGGGAGATCGCTGGAAAGTCATTAGAAGACAAGGGACCACATTCACTAAGCATTTTACCAGCTGTTTGCAATCAGTATATTAAAGATTTCCAACACGAATCGTGGCTGGTTTCTTTTTTTACAAAACAAGCTTTTGTCTGTGTAAAATAAACAAGACACAAACTTTGCACAGGAATAAACACTTAAATATAGCTCAACAGGAACACAACACGTACAAGTTGCTTGAATGAATCACTGGAACCCTGCTCCCTGCACAATTGTTCACAAAGACACTAACACCTGCCTAGGTAAAGTAGTCTCCGCATACAGGAACACCTCCTAACAGAACACTTTGGCTAAAAGAACAACCTTGTGGTGAAATTGATTTTTCCCATTGTAAATGCTCCGCCTAAAGGAACAGGAACTTCGCTTAAAAGAACACATTCTTGGCACCGATAGAGATTCATTCACAACTGATACAGTACTGTTTTGTAACCCGGTATCTCTTCAAACTTAAATTCAAATGGTTTATTCAATCTTTTCAAATGCGACTTGTCATCACGTGTGTCTTGAGGCACACTGGATTAATTTATTCAAAGAATTTTTAATAAATCAATCAGTTCTTTCCAGAACCGCCATCTTTATCATTGCCTCGTTTTGTATTCTGATTTCCAGGACGAGTGCACATGCCGCTGTCTCTCTTGCTACAAAAAGCTGGAAATTGTTCGAGCTCTTGAAAAAAACCTTAAAATCAGACACAAGTCACTGAGCAATTTGGTGTTTCCCATTCTGTTAAATAATTCGATGTCTTGAATTGCTCCTGTACATGTATTCATAATTAAATCTAGAGCTGCTGCTGCATTTAACGTGTGTAGGGGTGCTGTGTTAATTTTGTTTGACAGTTTATTAACGTTAGTTTGTCCGTTACTTTATTATTACAGTTTATTAACATACACTTGCTTATTGCTTTTCTCTTATTCTGTTAATTTAATAGGTTGATGCACGTGCATCATGAAAAGTAATAAATAAATATTTATGTATTGATTCATATTGTGTCTGGTGGTGAACTCTGTCTTCGAGAACACTTCGCTTGCTTGCCGAGGGGTGTTCTCTTAGCTGGAATCTACTGTATGTGCTTTTAACCCTTGTGGGTGTGTACCCAGTTTACCAGATGAAATGGAAAACCCTCCTTACCTGCTGATTATGTGTATTATGGTGCGGTACAGCCACACTGTCCCCTGAATTATGACCACTCACTGATTGTTCATCAAGTTCTACATGAAAGATATAGAAAATAAACCCATAGAGTGCCGGTCCCAGGCCATTACAAAGCCCTCGAATTCCAGTGATCATTCCTTGGACGACACCTGGAAACAGCAAGATACATAAAAAAAAAAAAATCAGAATCTCAGGTTAACAGGGAAACTTTAAAACCCATACTAGTACTACCAAAATTGTAACTGGTTCCCTTTTTCTGTGCTGAAGACCTTTTAGTTATTTTATTTTTTATACTTTAAAAAGGGTTTAAAAGTTCTCACACATTTAACTGACGGCACTTCATAATTTACAGACCTTACGAACTATGGTAACTTGAATTGTTTGTTTCTTTCACAAGCATACCAAGAAAGCCAATGCTAGTACATGTCTACACAATGTAAAAAAAAGCTATATAAACCGTAGCTATCCTTCTCTATAACCTTAGGTACACATCTCAATCCTGCTAAAGAAAGATGCTCAGAGAGAAGGCCATTCTTTTTAGTACAGCTTACCTTGCTGATCCGGGTCTGCTGTCCTTGACACCAAAGCACTGACTGCGGGGAAGGTAATGCTAGACATAGCTGCAACGGCTCCTGCTGCCCACATCATCCTATTGGACAAAGGAAGACAGTACTGAGGGACAGCCTCATCTCAGGGTCAATGCACAGGAACTGCATTTACATTTACAGCCAACTGCATTTACATTTACATTGATCAGATTTACAGAAGCACAAGAAGAAATCTTAAGACAAATGTTTTGAGGTCAAATGTTTATCTAGTTGCTTTTTAGTACCAACTACAATATGCAGATTTCTGGATTGTTTTTGTTCAGCATACTAGTGATCTTTACCATCCAACAAAAAAACTGCTGGCAAACCGATTAATTTTACAGGGTCCCCAATGCATGTTGATACCCATTCCATATCAGCAGCCTAGCTGAATTAATATCCCTTACCAATAAATGTAGATCTTTAGAAACTCCCTGCAGCCCAGAACACAGACCAACCAAAAAGAGATGATGTTCATGCATTACAGCTGAAAGCTTCCAATTTCAATAAAGTCAATTAAAAACCATGCAGCTTTTAAAACATGACCATCAAGACCCAACAGTACAGTAAGATGGTGCATTACATACCAGGGTTCAGATCCAAAGCCATACCAGGCAAGCTGTAGGATCTGGAATCCCAAACCCAGTAAAATAGTGTTCTTGTTCCCAATGGAGCGCATCAGCAAACTCAGCACTACAGTCTGAAACAGAAAAACGGTAAAAATCATAAAACGCATGCGTTGTTGGTACAACCATATTCCAATATGCATTACACACTTTTTAATCACACATCATGCAAAAACCTGTATTTGTGTTATCATTGCTGTGGAATTGTTTATTAATTAAAGTTTATGCTCAACTATATGCACTTTTATAATATCCACAATATGACATAAGTCAATTTCAAATGTCTTAAACAGTAAATACTTACTTGTGCAACGATAGAGAGTGAGCCCAAGACCGCTATAAAAGCAGCAACACTTTCTGGTGAAAACCCCATGATCTAAACAGAAATGGACACTTATTAATGTTGTGGAGAATTACAGGTACACAGACACTTATTTCTGTCAGTAAGCTCTCCAAGATCTCCAATTGATTTGTACTCGTAAGTTTCATATGCCTTTTGATATATCAAACACAACTGCACTCTAATACAGTATGTGTAAATTGATAAAAATTTGGTAAGTACAAAGTCTACATGTTTTTTTTATTCAAAGCATTTAAAGATGGTTATTTAAAGTGCGATGGTGGTTATCTTATCACCAGCACTGAACTCACCTGTCTGAGATACAGAAAGAAGCTGGAGTACTGGCCTGCTTCAGGGAGGTAGGAAAGGAACACGGTTATGCAGATCAGCAGCACTGTTGAATCCTGACCCACTTTTTTAAGAGACTAGGAACAAATATGAAGAACCACAATCAATGCTCTGTATACATGCAGGCGGAATTCTCTTATTCCTTTCATATTCTGCGTTTATATGGTAAATGGAATATTCCTTTTATGTCATAACGCATGCATACTTTGCTTCCCACTGCAAACCAAGAGTGTTGATTGTAGCAGAATAGTTTGTTTATTGTAAAGAGCTGGTGGTGTGGACATATATTTCTGTTATTTGTTTTCAGATATGGAATCTGATATTTTGAGATTGTGTAGATGCTTGTGGGTCTTAATTCAGTGCAATGTGTTCACGCAGATATGCACGCATGTAACAGGGAGTCAGACTGAGGAAGAGTTGCCCCTGTTCAGCCAAGCACATCGTCAACAAAGCTTAGAGTCAACAAATGTACTGTGGTACTTTAGAAATTTTGAAAAATAAAATAAAATATGTATGTGATGACATACTGACAGAATTATTTTCCTTCAGTCTCGTCAGTCAGCTAGTCAGGGTAACTTTCTTCTTCAAACCCGATGTCCGCACCACGTCGGTGCGATAGCGCACCCCTTACATAATATCTATTTTCCTTTTTGTTTTGTAATTTCCGCTACTTACTAGTTATATACAGCACTGCACTTAATAAAAGGATACACTTATCGTCAAATTTGTAATACAAGTACAAAGTTGTGTGAATAAACACACCTACAGCAAAAGCACAGATGTGGGAAAAGCCTGCAAACAGTAAAATGTACAATATGTGCTGGTTTCTTGTAGTTTTAAAATGTTAAAACTCAGGTTTTTTCAATATTACTGGCCATGTAAATGCACTGAATGGCTGTCCTGTGTATTCCATTTTTAATTGTCTAAAAAGTGGTGCATCAACACCACCCCAAGACATTGAGGACCATATTAGAATGCCCTGTTCTGTTGTCTTTCATTTATTCGTTAATTTTTCTGGCCAATAGAAAGGTACAGTACTGACCACGAATTGCACAACATTTTCTTGGTAATGCTCAAAGTCTTTCTGGAACGCTGAAGATCTCCAAATAAATAATTTAACAACATACTATAACATCCTATCTATAAAAAATGGAATGGGAAAATTATGATTTATGGGATTGGGGGGGAATGCTACATTAGAACATAAAGTTTACAAAATGAGGAGGAGGCCATTCAGCCCATCTTGCCCATTTGGTTGTTAGCAGCTTATTGATCCCAGAATCTCATCAAGCAGCTTCTTGAAGGATCCCAGGGTATCAGCTTCAACAACATTACTGGGGAGTTGGTTCCAGACTTCCACAATTCTCTGTGTAAAAAAGTGCCTCCTATTTTCTGTTCTGAATGCCCCTTTATCTAATATCCATCTGTGACCCCTGGTCCTTGTTTCTTTTTTCAGGTCGAAAAAGTCCCTTGAGTCCATTATCAATAACTTTTAGAATTTGGAATGCTTGAATCAGATCGCAACTTATTCTGCTTTGTTCAAGACTGAATAGATTCAATTCTCATAGGATATGACTCTTTCTAGAGCAGCAATATCCTTTTTGTAACGAGGTGACCAGAATTGAACACAATATTATACATGAGGTAACTAATGCATTGTAAACTTTTAACATTAATTCCCTTGATTTAAATTCAAAACTTTTCACTATATATCTGAGCATTTTGTTGGCCTTTTTTATAGCTTCCCCACATTGTCTAGATGAAGACATTTCTGAGTCAACATAAACTCCTAGATCTTTTTTTTTTTTTTTATAGATTCCTTTTTCAATTTCAGTATCTCCCATATGGTATTTATAATGCACATTTTTATGGCCTGCCTGCAGTACCTTACACATTTCTATATTAAATGTCATTTGCCATGAGTCAGCCCAGTTCTGAATGCTGTCTAGATCATTTTGAATGACCTTTGCTGCTGCAACGGTGTTTGCCACTCCTATTTTTGTGTTGTCTTCAAATTTAACAAGTTTGCTTACTATACCAGAACCTAAGTCATTAATGTAGATTAGGAAGAGCAGAGGACCTAATACTGATGATCCCTGTGGTACTCCACTGGTTACCTCGCTCCATTTTGAGGTTTCTCCTCTAATCAGTACTTTCTGTTTTCTACATGTTAACCACTCCCTAATTCATGTGCATGCATTTTCTTGACTCCCTACTGCATTCAGTTTGATAATTAATCTTTTATGCAGGTCTTTGGCAAAAGCTTTCTGGAAATCTAAATAAACCATATCATATGCTTTGCAATTATCCACTGTTGACATTGCTTTATCAAAATGTGAAAAAAAACATTGATTAAATATTGAAATAAAAGGTGACTTTGCAATGCCCCGATGCACTACTGCAATAGCTTTGACTGCACTCACTGCGAACGGATCAGCCTGTTCCCAGGAGATCGGGGCTCCCCATGATGCTGGCCTCATTTTCTCCGGCAGGGATTCTGGGACTGCCACTAGGATGAAGCAGATATCCAGCAGCGCTATGGCTGTGGCCAGCACTACCACCAGGCTGTCCCCATATACTCTGCCAAGGTAGGCACCGATAGCTGGGCTTGTCACCAGACTGGCGGCAAAAGTGGCAGATACCTGAAATTCAAATACAAAAATATATTAAATCTAATATAAAAAAGAATCCACAGTATTTTACCATTTCAGGATACACATACAGCACATTCTTAGCTGGAGTTGTTTACAATGGGCATCTTTCCAAAAGTGGAAACCAGTTTTAACCACAAGACATTACAATAGAGTTTAAGATATGCGCACTGCCTGGTACACAATGAGCTGGTCAGCTGACAGTCAAGCCTGCTGCTGCACAATACTGCTCAATCCTGAGAAGAGGAGCTGTGATTACATGTAGTCACCAAGATATTTAATAATTAGCCCTATTATCCAAAGTGAATAATTAAATAAAGTTTAATATTTATTAGGGCTGTCAATTAACGTGTTAATTTTTTTTGGAGATTAATTATTTTAACACGTGTTAATCCCATTGCCGTACTTCAATTCCGGCCTCTGCAACATTGGATTGAGTGTCCGAGTGCAGTTATACCTCGTTTCCACAAATTTTATTTCCATACTGCGTCAGCACGGTACTCAAATGGCATAGTAATGAAAGCATGCCAGGCTGTCACCACGAAAAGTGTAATTCCGTGTAATGATGCAATACCTAAACGCAGACGTGTTAAGATGGAGTTTTTAAATGCGATGTTGTTTATTTTAGCGATGGTGTTCAACTTTATTATACATAAAACAATTACAGAAGAAATAAAAAAAGACAACGTAAAGCCCGCTACAGAAGATGAAGGATAGCAAATAGAAAGGTAGCCTACGTGTTTTTTTTTTTTACTTCAATTCCTGCGCTTCTTAATATCTGGGATATTTGGTTATATACCTTCATGTTCCTGACTGCGGTGTTTAGCTGTTTTTGGATGTGATATTCACACCATGTTTTTATCAGCATTTTAATTTCGTAATCCTCCCACGGAGCTTGTTTAACAACATTTTTTTTTTTTACTCTTCGTTCTTGTGCCGTTGCATTTAACAAGTTTGCTTACTATACCAGAATCCAAGTCATTAATGTAGATTAGGAAGAGCAGAGGACCTAATACTGATCCCTGTGGTACTCCACTGGTTACCTCACTCCATTTTGAGGTTTCTACTCCAAGTACTTTCTGTTTTCTACATGTTAACCACTCCCTAATTCATGTGCATGCATTTTCTTGACTCCCTACTGCACAACAGTCAGCACCGTGCCGTGCCAGTATCAGATATGAAAGGATGCTGGCACGGTACGGTGCTGACACGGCAGGGCACGGTATGGATTTGTACAAACATCGTGGAAACAACTCTACACGCTTTCACAACAGTGACAGCACCATGCCAGCATGGTGTTGCAGTGTTGTGGAAACGAGGTATTATTGTTTAAATAGAAAGTTAAATCACTGAATCACGTATGGCGCAAAGCACTAAAAATTAACAGGAGTTTTTTTTTTTTTCTTTCTTTTCTTTAATGTTACGTTCCGATGGCACACTGGACAGAAAAAGACGCTTACTGGCTACTGTGAAAGTGAGTTCCAGTATCGCACAAGTACATCTGCTGCGTGCTAAACATGCCTTCACTTCTCAAAATACACTAGCAGCTCTTCTGCTACAGACAACAACAATACAAAAACAAATTAAACCCACCAGTTTCGACAGAAATTCAGGATCGTTGCAAGCCAATGAATCAAGCTACATATGAGAATCCTAATATGCTGACCAAGCTTGAACCGCACATTTTTTTTTTTTTTTTAAATTTAGTCGCCAATTATTTTTATTATTTTCTCCCAATTTGAAATGCCCAATTATTTTTAGGCTCAGCTCACCGCTACCACCCTGCGCTGACTCGGGAGGGCGAAGATGAACACACGCTGTCCTCCAGGCGTGTGCCGTCAGCCGACCGCTTCTTTACACTCTGCAGACTCACCCTGCAGCCGCCTCAGAGCTACAGCCGGAGGACAACGCAGCTCTGGGCAGCTTACAGGCAAGCCCGCAGGCCCGGCCAGACTACAGGGGTCGCTGGTGCGCAGTGAGCCGAGGATACCCTGGCCGACCTAACCCTCCCACCCCGGACGACGCCGGCAAATTGAGCTGCCCCTGGGAGCTCCCGTCCACAGTCGGCTGTGGAATAGCCTGGACTCGAACCTGCGACCTCTAGGCTATACAGCACATCCTGCACTCTAGCGAGTGCTTTTACTGGATGCGCCACTGGGAGCCCGTGAACCGCACATTTTATTGTGTTGGTTGTATCTGTAATTTCTAAATTATTTCCCCTAGTAAATTTTGGTGATGGTATCAATGGGTACATTTCCTGGTTAAATAAATAATAAATTAGTTGTATCAATTTAATATGCGATAATTTTATTTATTTATTTATTTTTTAAAATTGCGATTATTATTATTTTTATTATTATTATTATTATTTTTTTTTTTTTTAATTGCTTGATAGCCCTAATATTTATAAAACATTTACAGAACCTTTCACAGCAGGTTCTCCCCCACCCCTCTAGTTCTGAAACTAGTTTACACATTTAAAAGACTCAGTTCCGTACAGTAACAATTGTAAGTCACCCTGGATAAGGGCGTCTGCTAAGAAATAAATAATAATAACAATAACAATAATAATAATAATAAATGAGACTATTGAGCTGCAGAAGGCAAAGCGGGTTGGACTCAAAGTAAATCACAGAAGAACTGAATTGAGCAATGGGAATAATGTTAAATTAAAGCAAGGAGATGTATTTGCTGTTGTCATTATAGAAATTCTGAAAAACAGTGTCCATAAGGCTAAATAACATGTTTCTGTTAAATGTAACAGTTGTGGATCACTGCAGCTTTAAATGAAGCTGTGTTATAAGTTAGTGAACTGAGTCCATTGTGTGTTAAGAACATGCACATGTATGAAAGGATGGCAAGTCCCATTACTCTGTTATCAATCTCAGACTTGTTGCACAATATATAAAACAAGGGACTGCCTGTTAGTCTGACAAAACTAAGATTGTGCTACAGTGGAGAAGTCCATATATTTTAGCTTTGAGTTTAACAGGAATAGAATACACAAGGAATTAAAAAAGGCACAGTCGTGCTTTCCTGTAACGAGGCTCAGTGCAATTGCATTTTGAAAAATTGATGAGCGGTAGATACACTAGATACACTAAAATGTCAACACATGACCTGTGGTGAAGTACTTACCAGTCCATAGGCCATACTCCTTTCATGTTCCTGGGTTATGTCAGCTACATAAGCAAACACCACAGAGAAGGTCACTGCAAAAACTCCAGACACTGAAATAACGGCAAAATACCACCTGAAAGAGAACCAGGGACACTCAATATCTCCAAGCACACAACTCTACCCTTTGAAATAATACACAAAAGTACTGCTTAAGACGGTAAATCTTTCTTTAAAAAGAGTAAACGTTCACAACTTAACCGCAGTATAATTTAGTCTCAATGCATAACTGGGTTTCATTTACACAATTAAATCTTATTCTGGATTATCCACAAATTCAGATGTTCTCTTTTACTTAAATCGAACCACGATTTGAAATAAAAATAATTATCTTGACAAGATGCAGTGCAGTCTACCGGTTAGCACAAAAAAAAGCAGCGCGCCTCATATTTCCTGGGTTCAATTCCGAAACTCAGTGTGTGACCCGAGACAAGTCACTTGGCCCTCCTGTGCAGCACTCCTTGTTGTGATGAATACCCATTTAGTAAAGCCAATGGATTCTTACCCTGAATACTATTACATTTCCACAAGGATAGCTTTCCTTTGGAATGGATAACTACCTACATATAATAAGAAATTAGTGTACCGGTAATTTCACACTGAACCCTAAAGAGACTGTGTCTTATATGATCGAGCGGCAAAAAGATTCACAAACCAAGGGCTTATCTTCATAAGTGGAATGGGTGCACAGGTGAAGAACACTGTTAGCAGCAGAAAAGACTTCCTTCCCCACACATCTGAAAGGGCTCCGATTAGGGGAGCGCTCAGGAATGATAACAACCCCTGAAAAACACACAGGAATTTAACTCTTAGTGCACAGAAATGGAAACAGCACAATCCAATATCACACACACACACTCCTTACAGACCAACAAGACCTTGACATGTGCACAGAAATGGAAACAGCACAATCCAATATCACACACACACACTCCTTACAGACCAACAAGACCTTGACATCTACAAATATTTCCACTAATTGCACTAAACCAAATTAGACCAGGATTGATTGCGCTAAATTAACAAAGAAGTACAATCTAAGGATCGATCATTTTTACTTCACTCCATATGAAACAATAAAAAGAACAATAAAATATGAGCTACTACAAAAATTGCTATAGAGAAGGGGGTGTCCAACTTAAAATAACTTAAGGATTTCTTTTATAAAAATGTTCTGTTGTGAAATGAAGTGTAAATATGAAAAAGTTATTCCTATAGGAGTAAAATAAAGTCATAGATAATATCCGGGGTACCACTGCACTTGGGTTGAATTGCTCAGTAAAATCTTTTGCAAGATTCTAAATACCAAAAACATGTTCATTGGTTCTGTATTTATTCCTCTGTCCCAACAATAATAAACTAAGTATATGTGGCAATCTAGCCATTTCAGTCATCCAAGGAAGCAGAGAAACCCCTAAAGGGGATCTATGAAGGTCTGTTTATATTAGAAACAAGCAAAATCACATCATCTTGCCTAGCAGTGACGCAGCGATTGTTGTATGCTCTTTTTTAGATGAGTTCACAAGCATACTGTATGAAATCTTACCTTTACTCCTTGGATTAAGCCATTCATCAAAAATGTATGCTTCGGGAATGTCTCACGCAAAACCTACAATATAGGAAAAAACAGATGTTGCCAATGAAAAACAGAAAAGAAAATATGTTTACCCTTTATGCATCATTACTTTGAAAAATATATAAATATTTATTTGGTCTAGCAACATTATCCAAGCCCTTATGACAGTGAATAGACACAGTGGACCTCACTGATTTGCATATTAATAGCATGCATCCCCTGCCACTGCAGTTAATACAAAATGAGATCAATCAGTATTATTATGATAAAGCACATCACCATGATAAACCTTATGTATAACCACTGTATGTACATGTGAAAATGTACAGGACAGGGTCCTCCATATACCAGGAGATTTCGACACTCAATACAGCAGCTTGTGCCACAGACCATATTCACAATTGAATACTAGATAAGTGTTAAATCGCAAGCAATTATTTTAGCCAAATTCATTAAGAGTGCCAGTATATATGGCAGCTAACTACAATGCACTGCATACTATGCAATAAACAGCTTTACTGGTTAGTCCTTCAAAACTATAATGTTTTCTAAATTGCGCAAATCTGGCCAACAATGTGAATTAATCCACTTAATGTAAATTTTAAAACCTGCATGGTTCAGGCAGAACACTTTAAAACATTCACTTTAAATGTAAAATTTGCATGCACCAGACTAAAGACTGTACGACTCAGTCCAATCAGTAATAAAGACAATTTGCTTGAAGACTACATTTCTATAAAGGAAACTTCTCTGTTACCTTGAGCAGGTTTAACTTGTATTCTCATTTAGCAGACCCTAAACTACACAGATCCTGACAATTCTTTTGATCTCAAAACAATTTTCTTTTGTATTTCAAGAGCCAATCTAATCCTGTGCATTAAGTTCTACTCATTACCACGCTTCCCTCTTTCCTTTTTTTTAAAGCTTGAAATACTAACTAGTTTACAATAATCAAACCATAGATGAATATATTATTACTGTTTTTTAAAGCTGTTTTTGTAATTGATGCTTTGAAGGTCAAAAATAAAAAAAAGGTATATTTCCGACATTTCAATAATTTACTGGTTACAAGTTGGTTGTTTTTTTCCTAATTCCACCTTTCCATGTGCACCATGAAACCAGTCTTGAAAACTCAAAACTGTGGCTGCTGTCTGTTCCATCTGCAATTTCCCTGACAATAGTGCATGCACTCACAGCCATTATGTTTAGCCCACATGTTTCTCTGCAGTTCGAGATTTAAAACCAGCCTCATTAAGTAACTTCCACAATCTGCGTAAATGTGAGAGATCAAGTTCCTCCCGCCTGCAATCCTAACTTGGCTGAGAGAGTCCCAATTGAAATCAATTTGATCTAGACCGGCTGCTGATACAAGTGAACAACTCTGTTTAATGAATCTTTCAAACTGTACTACACTTTTAAAAACCTGTTTAAACATCAACTTAAAGCTGACTATTGTGTTCTGTTTACAAGAGCAAGCTTCACAGCTGCAGTAGATTAAATAAATGAAAACATTTGCAAATATGCTCTAACAGTTTTGTTTTAAATCGCCAAGGACAGTTGGGCCACTGTCTGCTGCCCATTGCTGAACTTGGGACAGAAATCTCACTTAATTTAATTTAATCAAGCAATTAAAATGAGATGAATATACAACGGATAAATGGGGCTAAATAATATATGCTGATAGTCAACCTTTTTCCATTAGATGCTCCACAGTGAAACACTACTTGTGTATTCTTGCACAGAGCAGTCCGTAGATGTCATTTCAATCTGCTATATAAATAAACTACATAAAAACTGGGGGGAAATTTGCCAGTTCTTCTAAATAAAATGGTTCCCAGATTGTATAAAAATTATAATATCTCCAGAGATAGTGGTATCACAATTGTGTAGATGACAAATTAAAAAACATGTCTAACTTAGATCTATCAGTAACACAAAAAAGTAAACTGCCATCTAGAACTGCTAAAAGAAACATAATACAATTAAATGATAAATGTGTCGATTAGAAGTCTTTCAATGTCTAAATAAATAAATAAATAAATAAATAAATAAATATAAGAGTTCTAGTTCAAATGTTTGCCATTGAATTTATTATGTTTCTTTTCGTAATACAAGTGTGACATGCAATGCAGATAGGTGGATGCATGGACAAACAGACAGGGCACCTCACTAATGAACTCTCACTTCAATTACATTTCTACTCCACACGTATAGGTTCTCATCTCTTACCACCAGCGTGGGTGCTGTCAGAAGACCCCAAGCAAAAAACTCCAAGAAGATGACAATCACTGCATGGTACACACTGGGTGCTCCTATTCCTTGTGGCTGGGGAAAAAGCAAAATAAAAATGTATTTGAAAAGTAAATAAAAAGAATGAGCTGCATAAGGCACACTTGAGCTAATGACTGCTATGGTTTGTCTGTTAGCTAGTGTGTGATTAACAAAACCCATAGAAAAAAACCTTAATTGTTAAACTGCTGTTCAGTGCAGGATGCTTTATCTCTGGTGAACACATGACCAGGGCCACTTCTATGTAAAGATGTCTTGTTCAAGTAAAAAGCTGATGTTAGGGACATTACACTCCACTTGCATGTCAATTGATTGTTCTGGTCAGCATTCTGACTGCTAAGGCATTCTTAACAAATTTGGATTTGCCATTTAAACTCTTTATGTGGACACAAGTTTTATTTAAATCCCAGTTAAACATCTTTCCTATTTCGTTCTATAACTGTCTATATACATTTTTTTAAAGGTAGTTTTTGTAAAAGTAAGAATATCAAGTAAAAAGCGCCAATTCAGTTAAGTAATTCTGACGTCAGAGGTACACATGTACAGGGGGGATGAATACTTAATGGCACCTGCCAGCCCCATACCGACACCAAAATCAACAATATGCACCATTTTATTGAGAAATAAAATAAACAAACAATTTAGACTGCTAAGCTAACATAGGGGTATTGATTTAAAAAAAAAATTACACAAAATGTTGTTTCAACAGTCTAACTACATCCCGACTCTATACATTTCTGTTATATATGAAAATGAGTTTGACAGCATGGAATCGATAATAATAACACCTGCAAGCCAGAGGCGATGCGTGTATCTAATAACATAAAAACGTAACTCTTATAACTACTCGGAAAAAACTACCCGATCCTAACACCAATTGAACAAAGCACTAGAGTCGTGTAGTTGCCGCCGTCAGAAAGTTGCAGCAGCAGAACCAAAGACTTATGTCGTCGGCGTAAAGATGGTCTTCAGCAAACTGAAAAAATTAATACGCAGCTTCACACCAGGCCGCGCATTGTCTGGCCTGCTGTCCGGCATACCTCGCTGTTGATTGTGATGGTAATCAGGTTCCGCTTTTTAATTTCAACACCGGCTTGAGCCGCTTGACGGTTTCCTGTTAGTACACCATTCTCGGAATTGCGACCGTTTCTGACATTTTGGTGCTGTTACACTATTCGAAATGACATCATCGCAGTACAGCTTGGCACAGATTCATATGTTTGCTCCAGGTGAAGTATGGGTAATATTAAAACACATTGAAATCGCTGTTTTTAAAATGTACAATATCGTGTCATTTTAAATACAAAGAGCAAACTAAGATGACACGTTTTGCATTTGTCGTGTGTTAGTATTAAGAGATACATAATTGTATTAAAACATCTGCAAAGAAACCCTTAATTGCACTCCCACATGTGTAATTTAATAAACCATAATATGGCGTGTTTACATGCTCATAAGGTGGTAAAATGCGCTTACAAACTAGTAATTTATATATATATATATATATATATATATATATATATATATATATATATATATATATATATATTCATTTATTAAATTTTGGAGAGGCAAAGTATTTTTTGCACTTGTGGTAAACGCACTACAAATAAGGCGTAGTATAGTAGCATGACGTTCCAAATGGTCTTGCTGTAGAAATAACTAGTACAGGAAGGCAATTTTGCTTTGATTGAACGATTCACTCAATGTATTAAATTCAACAATACAATACATTGACGCCGACAGCCGGTACAGCAAATGTGACTCAACCGATTATAAACAATGATAGTGATTTGTCCGCCCCACAAGTGCATAGTACACTTCCCCCTCCCAACTCACCGTGCCACCATCCTTAATAATTATCTTCTTCGCCAGCATAATACTACGGTTTACCCGCTTCTTCTTCTTCCCCTGTGTCATATTACCATCCTAGGCTTTCTTTTTATTGAACTAACTATCAAATAATAATAATAAAATAACTACAAAATGGGAGACCGATGGCAATGCCGTTAACTCCGTAAGTGTTCTCAGGCTATTCAATCATTTCAACACCACCATCTTGGGACAACAACACCAGCGAGGCACGCTGACGTCAAATCGTACGATTTAGGGGCCGGCCACTGTGACGTCACGTGACTTAAATACCGCATAGCTCTCTGAAATCCTTCCGTTGGGTTGTTACTAAAGTGCATATATAAACGCCTGTTTTTGACAATGGAAACGACATTTACATATTTTACATTACTAGCGGAATTACAGATAAACACAGTTACTCTACAAATACCGGGAATTTAGAGAGCTCGGAGCTGATTTGATTGACCTATTCCCAGACAGGATACACCACCTGTACTAGACAACCACAACTGTGATGAAACTTACAAAGAGAGCCGCCTTTAACACACATTGTTAAGTGAATCATACTTTTGGGGTATATGGAGTCTGTCAGTATGACTGACTGTCTGACTGTATGTCACATTTACATTTTAACATATACCTAGATAAACTCCTTGTCTAATTGGGATGACATTTGCTTAGGACATTTTTTTTTTTAACATGAGCATATCATAATCCGCGGGTGTGTGGAAACTGATTGTCATTTTAGGGCTTTGCATACATTGTTATTATTGCTATTACAGAATGGACGGTGTCATTAAAGAAATGACAAGTCTATGGATTGAAACCAGAATCATGGCAAGCAGCACCCCCTAGGGGTCGCAGTGGAAATGATGACAATGTGCAGCAAATCGTTGATAACTCTACATACCAAATTCCAGTGCTCTGTAACCAATTTCTCCGCCATTGCTGAATTGCTATTTCCAACCATGCCAAAGAAAGGCGGTATTTTTTCTTCCTTTTTTAACTTGGAAATGTGACACCGGAGATTGGCCAATACACATGGTTCTTATAGAATGATACTGTTCTGTTTGACAGACAATGGCACATACGATTTAACAGGAGCACACAAGGCCAGGGCTTCAGTATTGTGTGCTCATTGTTGTTTATACACAACATAAATGTGATGTATTTTGACAATACCCTACCAAAGACTACAGATATTTCAAGCCATCATTGACACAGTCCTGTCTTCAACCAATCCACGAATGAATGTAATTAGCTATAATTACCAGAAGAGGGCGCTATGTGCTTATTATTGTCAAAACGGACAAAGGGTGGATACAACTGTTTGTCCACAGAACATCTGATCAATTCAGGGGCAGAGGCAAACTTATAGTGCTGGCTATGTTGGTTAAAAACATTACGACCTTTTCTCTGTACAATTCTAGTTGTTTACAGTGAAATGTATTGGTACACTCATTAATCCAGTTTCTTCTGTGCACCTGTGCAGCTGGGTAAAAAAAAAAAAAAAGGCCACTAAATGTGTATTTCACATACGAACAGCAATATATGTTGCCTGATAGAACTATATCATGCTAGCTTAATAAGAGGCTGAGGTAGCTGGTTCAAGACAGTTAGTTATGTTATTTCACAAAAAACGTCAGCATTGTGTTATTTTGAAGTAAGATTCTGAACGCAAGTAAGGTATGCGGCTGTCCTAAATGCACTGTGTGCACCTGGCCATACATTACCTATAATAATGAAAAAGAAATACGCAGGCATAGGGTGTGTTAAATCAATAGGAATTTTAATGTACATTCTGTGGGTCTCATGTTAAAATACAGTATCCATGTCTAAGAATATATCTACACATGTTATCTCCAACATTAGTCTATGCAATTACGTTATGCAATATTAATATTCATTCTTAAATAAAACCAGGGTGTAAGCTACGGTATACTAAATCATATGTGTGTGAATTATTATTATTGATTTCAGTACTGTATGTCCTATTTTATAACGTATGAATTGGAGAATATGTATCTGTATGTATGTATGTATGTAGCAATGAATGTCTGCATTTGCTTACGTGTGTGTGTGTGTGTGTGTGTGTGTGTGTGTGTGTGTGTGTGTGTGTGTGTGTGTGTGTGTGTTTTAAAGGGGGAGGTGAAACATTTTGAAATCCCAGCTGTGGCTCCACCTTAATGTCATCAGTTTGTTAAAGGCAAGCATTGAGCTCGAGAGAGGAGCCTTGTAAAAAACAGCGCATCTGACAAATTCATTGTCTTAAACTGCCTTTAACAGCGAACACTGGACACTGGATATTGTTTAAGGTACGCATATAAGAAAAACAACAACGTAACTGTTAAGAAGACCTTGAGCTAACAGTACATCCTATCCGCTGCTTTCCCGGTCCGAGCGGGACTTTGATCTTCTGCTTGGTTTGCAAAAGGATTTTGTCTTCAAAACGTCGCAAACAAAGGTCAGGATTTTTACAATGTGTTTTTAAAATGTTTAAGGGGGGTGATATACCTGGGGAAAATGCATTTGCATTTTTTTTATTGATCTCGTTTTACACATATAGTTTCCAAAATAATTGCTTGCATTATGATTGTTATTACTATTCATAATAATATTAATATGTTTGCAAATATGTTTTTATTCACACTGATCATAATGTAGATTGATATGTAAAGTGTGTTTATTCCTATAGTGTATGTTCTTGTATAGGCAAACAATGTTAACACTTAATTATTTAAAAACCGGTGCATTCAAAACGTGACCCAGAACATTGTTTCCATTGCGAGGTCTTATTTTCCTTTCACTGTCAACGTCCTCCAAAGAAATTTCAAGATGAACGTGCAGCTCTGTGGTCACGAGGGGTTAACAGTTGCGCGATGCAAATTGGCAAAACATGTTTTCTGCTTTGCATCTCCAATTTGAACGACTCACCTGGGGACGAGCGTTGTCATAATAACCTTAGGCCTCCATAAAAATAAAAAAAGTAATAATAATACAGTATCGTTTTTCAAATCCAATTACATGACAGTAGGGGGTAGCTTATAATAAGCAAATAATGCGACGAGACTGTGTAACTGGGTAGCTGGCACGCGCTTAGGAGTGCCTTCCAGCAATCGCTAAGACTGCATTTGTACCAGCAAGGGATTGGTATTTTTACAGTTAAGCTTAACATTTTTTTTATTTTTATAACAAGAGAGATTTCAAGAAGAAATCGACCTTGTAAGAGCACACCTGGTTAATCACATCACACACACGGGTCTGCCACCACCACACAGGTAGAATTCATACCATATATCATTAGGGAAGAGAACATACCAACACTTCAAAGCTGCAGTTTCCCAGTCATTTGAGATTATAATAGAAATGTAAAATATGGAAGTAGACATTGCTGACTGCCTAGTTTGCTGACGTTCCACCAAAGGGGTGTAGGGACACAAGCTCCCCCTTCAAACCTGCCTGCCACTGTGTCATTCGAGCCAAATGGGTGTACTCTTTTGCTATATTTCTGCAGTAGATGGATATTATAAATGGCATCTTAAATCTGTTTTGTAGCCTAGAAAACAAAAACAGGTAAAAAGGAAGGTACTTGGCCCATGCCATGTCATGTCACATATGCTGGATTCAGACTGGGGACCCTTCAAATGCTGACCAGTTGAAACAGATCTGTTGTATGTTGTGGCAAAAACTGTCCCACAAGTGCAGCGACATACCAAATAGTATCAATTTACTTCTAATGCAGAACAATTGGTTGGGACATTTGTTCTTTTTTAACCTAAAAAATGTGCCTTATTTTGGAAAAAAACCCAACAATATCTTATGGGGTTTATAAGATATATTATTGTATCAGAAAAAAATTAGAAGACACAAAGTCAATTACTATTAGACAAACTTATCACATAGGGCTGTAATTGACTTAGTTTCCTATAGTTTACCCTTAAATTACCCTATGCTGTACAGTACTACAAAAAGGCTAACATGTATATTTGATATGCATATTGTTGATGGTTAAACATTCTGAAATGTTTAAAAGTCCAATACCTATTGGGTAACAAAATAACCCCCAGAGTGGTTCTGAAGTTGTGCTCCCCCCTTGTTCTCAGATGGCTTCAGTGGACTCGCGGTTCGGTCACAAGGACACATCGGATCAGAACTTCGACTACATGTTCAAGCTGCTGATCATCGGGAACAGCAGTGTGGGGAAGACCAGCTTCCTGTTCCGCTACGCTGACGATTCCTTCAGCAACTCCTTCGTCAGCACCGTGGGCATCGACTTCAAGGTGAAGACTGTGTACCGCAACGACAAGAGGGTCAAGCTGCAGATCTGGGTGAGTGCGCCATAAGGTTGTCAAAAAAAGAATCATCTGGGGGTCCCAGTTGGGCTCTCCTGGTGAAGGCACGTCCACCTGGAGTGCAGGGTGAGTTACAGAGTCAGAAGTTCTTCTTTGTTGACTTGTGTTAGTTCTGGTGTGCCTGTGTGTTAGGGAGGCAAAATCGACAGAGACAGTTTCTCCTCGCTGCACTAGTATCTTTAACCTCCAGGGTATAAGGGTATAAGGAGGTGATTGGCTTGGCATTGGGATTGGAGAATGTCCCATAGCATTGCAGAAATAGAACAACATTAATAAAAAACTACTCTATGCTGTTATTATTATTATTATTATTTATTTCTTAGCAGATGCCCTTATCCAGGGCGACTTACAATTGTTACAAGATATCACTTTTTTTTTTTTACATACAATTACATTCAATTTGCATTCAACCTGAATTCAGACTGGATACCAAAATGACTTTTGTCATGCATGCCAGTAATTTTAAGCATTTTATAACACAAAATATTCACCCATTTTTCAAATAATGCTTTGGGAATTAGGGTCCCATGAACCCCACCTTTTTTTGTGATCAAATTAATAGCTTTAATATCATGCTGAAACTCATTAACTCTCCTTGCTGCTCCAATCTGATACCATTAGGCATATCCATAATGACACCAGGAGTTAGAGATAAGCTTGGCGACTCGCCACAGGATTCTTTCTGTTTTTAAATGAGTGCTTCTTGTTCCCAGCCATATCTCAAACACCAGCTAATTACAGATTGTCTTGATCTTGCACACCATCATCTAGCTGTAGAAACAGAGATAACAGACCAAAGATAGCACAGGGGGTGTCAAACTGTCTTGGGTCAAGGACCCCCATGACATTAGGCATTCTGAGAGAGGACAATCACCCATGAATCTGTAAAAATGGAAAAAACATGTAGTGTGCTCTTTCCTGTACATCTTGTACAAATATACAGTGTTTGCACTGGATCACCACAGCATCAGTTGCCACACACATACTGACATTTAACCCTAAAATACCCACAGTAGCATAGAAAGAGTGGAGGTATCCATACACACAGTTTCTTGACAATTGGATGAATATTTTCTAGCTTAGGTGTTATATCAATGCTGGTGCTTCCACTAAATCCCATGTGAGCCTGAGAGAAGAATAAAAACATTATTGATTTTTATGACATAAACGTTTGCTATCATGAGCACGATGAAGAGATAGTACAGCTATGGCCAAAAGTTTTGTATCTCCCTACAGAATGAGCTAATTTTGCTTCATAAAGTCAAATGAAACCTGCTGAATAATGTGACATTAACATATTGAATTACATACCGCTTTGTAGTTTTCCATATACCAAATGAAAGACTAACAAAAATTGAAAAATGTGACATTTCAAAATCTAAAATGAAATAGTGTACTACTATTATAGCTTCTGTTAGACTTTTGCAACATCATTTTGTCGTGTCTTTGATTACATGATGTTAAATAAGTGATCTAAATGATGTTCACGTAGTTTTTAAAATTTTGTCTCAATCCTAAAATTCGATAAACAGAAGAGATAGAAACTGAAGCGTCTTCATAGAGTTCCAATAGGGTCCCCAGAGACTCTAAATTCTAAGATTTTATTCTGTTATGTTCTCACTAAAAAGGTTGCTGTCATTCCAATTTCTTTCTGCCACTCCCTGATCTAAGTCCCACTGTGATGTGAGGCTGCTCTGCACACAAAGCTCTCTTCATTTTAAAGTTGCTGTATGGCATGGTAAAAGCCTAGAAAAATGCATAGTAAAAATATGATAACTTGTAGTAAACAGTCATTCAGCACGGCAAGAGGCTGCTATAACATCAGTAGACTCTTTATGGCATTTGTTTATCCAAACTGTACTGTGTCGTTTTAATGCTGGACACTCTTAATGAATGGCAGTGACTAGTAGATTCCACTTGTCATATAATAGAGTTTGAAATCTTTTTAATACATTTTGTGAAGTCTATAAAGCTCCTGTAATGTGTTATTAAGTACTAATATGTTACCCCTCTGGTTCTGTAACAGAGCATGTGTCTAGCTGGGTGCTTCAC